>APFE030175603.1:138954-188449 GCA_000404065.3 Pinus taeda
CTCTAATGGCATGACAAATATTCTGAAGAGATAAAAATAGGGTATAATTGCACAATTATGCTCACTAAAGGTTCAAACATCAAAATCATATATTTCTCCAAATCTCCAAAAAGTCTTGGACAATCCTAAGGTATTTGAGACTCTCAAAGGCCTCCCACCTATTTGTGATCATGATCATGATATTCATTTGATTCCATGAAGTGTTACTCCAAACATCATATCTTACAGATATCCCTATGCCCAAAAAAATTGAAATTGAATGTTGGTTGCAGAAAAGGTAGAGGCAGGTATATTTCAACTTGGTCAAAGTTCTTTATCTACTCTAGTAGTATTGGTGCACAACAAGGTTGGATCATGGTGTATGTCTCTAGATTATAGGGAGATAAATAAGCTCACTATTAAATATAAATTTCCCATTCCTGTCATTGATGAATTGTTGCATGAATTACATGGAGAAATTTACTTCACCAAGATGGATCTTCATTTAGGATATCATCAAATTAGAATGAAGGCTGAAGACATTCCGAAAATAGGATTCATAACTCATGAGGGTCATTATGAATTTTTGGTCATGCCTTTTGGCCTTACTAATGCACCTTCCACATTTTAAGGTTTGATGAATTCCATTTTCAAACCCTTCCTTAGAAAATTTGTGTTAGTATTTTTTGATGATATACTAATCTACAACAAGTCTTGGAAGGATCATGTTCAACATGTTGACAGGATGCTCAAACTATTGGAGGGGAAACAATTATATACAAAAATCTCCAAATTTTTCTTTGGGGTAAAGGAGGTGGAATATTTGGGCCATATTGTATCTCATGAGGGTGTTAAGGGAGACCCTAACAAAATTACAACCATTAAGGAATGGGAAATCCCCACAACCATAAAACATCTTGGAGGATTGCTCCGATTGACAAGATATTATTGCAATTTTGTTAAGAATTATGGGAGAATAGCAACACCTCTAAAAACATTATTAAAGAAAGATGCATTTTCTTGGACTCCATAAGATACTAATGCCTTTGAACATCTTAAAGAGGCAATGTGCCAAGCACCGATCTTAGCTACACCAGACTTCACAAAAACCTTTATTATGGAATGTGATGCCTCTAGAAATGGAATTGTCATTGTTTTAATGCAAAAAGGAAGACCCAATGTTTTGAAATTCGTCCAATCCAAGGAAATTATTTACACAAACCTATCTATGAGAAGGAAATCTTGGAAATACTACATGCACTAAAACAATGGAGACCTTACCTAATGGAAAGACACTTCAAGGTAAAAACAGATCATGAGAGACTTAAATACTTTTTGGAAAAAATATTATGTTCAAAAGAGCAACAAAAATTGGTCAAAAATATGTTGGGTTGTGACTTTGAAATCATCTACAAAAAAGGGAAGAAAAACATTGTTGCAAATTCACTCTCAAGAAAGGATGAGGATGTGGAAGCATTGCTTCGTGCCATCTCTTTATCAAATCTAATTAGATAAGTGAAGCAAGGGATGAATGGAAGAATGACGAAGAGGTGTGGACACTCATTCAAAAGTTGCATCAATATCCCAATACTCAAGAAAAATATTCTTTTTGAATTGCACACTTCCCCCTTAGGAGGGCACTAAGGATTTTTAAAAACTTACCACAGTGTCAAGAAGAATTTTTTTTGGGATGGCCTTAAATATTATATTTGGAAATTTTTGGTAGAATGTTTGGTTTTCCAGCAAAATAAAGTTGAGACAATTAAGACCTCGAGTTTGTTACAACCTTTAGCCATTATAAGTCAGTGCTGGGAGGAGATCTTAGTGGATTTTATCACAGGTTTACCCAAGTCTAAAGGAAAGAGTGTCATCATGGTGGTAGTTCATAGGCTTACCAAGTATGCACATTTTTGTGCATTATCTCATTCTTTTAAAGTCAATACAATTGTTGTTGCATTTATGGAAACAATTAAAAAGCTACATGGAAACCCAAAGATTATTGTAAGTGAATGAGGTCCCATTTTCACCTGAAATTTTTGGACAGAATTATTTTCTTGTCTTGGTACTCAATGAGCTCATAGATCATCTTATCATCCTCAATCTAACGGGAAAACTGAGATAGTGAACAAATGTTTGGAAGGATATATTTGTTTCTTTGTATCTAATAAACAAACAAAATGGGTCAAGTAGTTACCTCTAGTTGAATGGTGGCATAACACTTCCTTCCATATTGCAGTAAAAATGACCCCATTCATGGCACTTTATGGATATCATCCACCATCCATCACATCATCTTTAAAAGAAAATTCTAAGGTGCAACCAGTGGAAGATCATATCGAGCAACAACAACAAGTTATTCAACTCTTTAAGTATAACCTCATTTGGGAAAAAAATCAAATGAAACAACAAGCAGATCATCGTTGCAATGAAAGAAGTTTTGATGTAGCAAACTATGTATTTTTATAGCTACAACCATATAAACAAATGTCCCTCAAGCAAGCTAAGAATTATAATATATTATCACTCAAGTATTATGGTCCTTACAAGGTGTTGCAAAATATTGGTACTATGGAATATAAATTAGAGTTACCTGCATCTTCTCAAGTACACCCAGTTTTCCATGCTTCATGCTTAAAGAAGGTATTGGTGACAAGCTCCCAGTTCAAACAGTGTTTTCATAATGACGAAGAAGAAAAAATCATATTTGAGCCTGAAGCAGACATTGAAACAAGAACCCTAAAGCTACGAAATTGATTAATTTCATAGCATCTCATTAAGTGGAAGAACTTACTCGCTAGAGATTCCACATGGGAGGATGAGAATTTTATATAGAAGCATCTGGAACTACTCAAGCATTGAGGATATCACCTTTTTGAAGGAGATGGACATGTTAATTCCCTATAATACTAGTGTACCCCCCTTATTGTTATTGTTAGTGTAGCCCCCTATTGTTAGTGTTGTGCCCATGTATCCCCCATGTTGTTATTATTGTGCCGCATAGAAGCTAACTATTATTATTGATGTGCCCTTACAATATTATTGTTATGCAATCTCTGATTATATTGTTACCCCTTAGACTCCTATATATACCAAGGAGGTCTTATCATTTGTATCATTGAATAATTTTTCATTTATGTAATGTCTAGGAGGTTTCCCCCTTGAAGAGGATAATTTTTACTTTGTTGATCTATATTTTCTTCTATTTTATGAGTTGTTTGCATAACATATTGCTGACACTAGTCATCTCCAGCTATCGAACTCTGTCATAGCTAAGCACTCTTTCAATTCAAAGCATTTGGTCTGCTTTAAACAAACCAAAATTCTCACCTCTGTTCAATTTTACAACTCCATAATCATTAGAGATGCCCTAGAAATTGAGAAGCACTAGGAAAACTTTAATCGAGGATATGGCTATAAAATAAGCCATTCTTCGAAATTAGTTATCCATGATTTGATTCATTAGTTTAATTATCTTTAGTTAAAAAAAATTATCATATATTTAATTTATGCATATTTGTACTTTCTAATTCAATAAAAAAAAAAATCAATCTTAAATGGTTCGCTTTCTCATATCGTTGAATTGGTTACTTAAGTTCTCTCTCATTAAATATTTCTCTCTTGATAATTATTTCTATCATAATTCTCATTTCCTCTTAATTATTATTATTATCCGCAGTTGTCTTTTAATTATCATCTCCCTTTAATTAATTAATCATCTATTTAAATATGTTGACTTGACCCTTGCTCTTAACTCCTAACTATTTTGTCTCAATATAGTCCTCATTTATTTTTAATTATCTCTTTCTTTAATTTTCTTTAATTATTTATTTATTTAAATCCGTTGACTTGACCCTTTCATTTAACAACTATTGATTTCATGTTTTTAGTCATTATCAATGAATTAACCCTATTTCATTCTAATTTATTTTTCATTAATTTATTTTATTCTTCTAGAGCTATATTAATATTTAAATTTATTCTCTAATGGCTCTTTTATTATTTTAACAATTATTTAACAGCTAATTCAAAACTTCCTTTTATAAAAGAATTCATAGCGCTTATTTGTGATCATTCAATTATCAAGTTCCTGACAATGGATGGAGTATCCGCCCAAAATGTTGGACAGGATTAAAAATCATCCACATAGTTTCATCAAAACAATTCTCTCAATATGAATAACTGTGAAAATATAAACTCTCTCACACGTTAATTTTAGTTGCAAATTCAGAGCCTTGACTTTTGTTTATCTTTTGGAGTATTAAATAACCAGATCTGTCAAATAACTACTACCAAATTCTTATTCTCGGAAATAAATTTCTAACAAGCCCTCATTTGCTTCCTTTGGTGTAGTAAAACTCAAGATATCACCTTGTGGAGTTCACTGATCAAAACTGGATAAATTCTAGTATTATGAACCTTGTTGGGAAGTTTTATTAATGTTTTTGTTTTAATATATTAAAAATGTTTTAAAAGAATAATAAAAAAATATTCAAATAATACAACATAGAAATAATTCAAAATTCAAAAAAGGGGGTTCATGGTTTAATGTAAGATGAGGAGGGTTGGTTTAATAAAAGGAGAGTGTGTGAAGCGAACAGGAGGGGCCCGAGGAGGTAAGTAGAGAGTGGGCCCTTCCACTCATTACTTTGTTCAAAACTAAAAGTAAGGATTCCCCATGCTTTTGTTTCTTAGATTTTTTTATCTCGGAGGAAATCATGGGGTCTCCATTTGAAATCTCCGAGATCAAACCCCAAGAATGTTTTGAATCCGATGGTTTTTTAATAATGTTTTATATATTAAATTTAAGTATATATGTTTTATTTTATTATTTTAATAATATAATTACAATATAATTTAAATTAATAATTAATTAAATAAATTATTAAAATATTTAAAATTAACTTAATTAATAAGTTAATTAACTTAACTAAATTAAATTAACTTTATTAATTAATAATAATTAATTTAATTATCCTCAATGGGGTTAGTAATGGATAGGACTAAGGTACAGGATATGGCATTTAATCCTCCATGCGACATTAAAAACGATGAAGTGTGTCGATGAAGCTTTCGTTGACGAGTGAGAGCTAAAGGTTTTCGAACCCATTATGACTATATTTGGTATTTGGTTTTTCGTTGATCTTGGTTATCGGTTTCAGGGAATGGATGGAAAGACTACAGTGGGAAACATCTCTCCAAGAGTGCAAGATGGTTATCTATCTCTGCCATCCCCTACCCTCCACACTAAGAATACAAGGTCGCACAACAATTTCGACATTAATGGTTCTACTTCCGTCATAATGGTGGGCCAGGGAATGATTTTCTGGGACCAAGGTTCATCAAGGCTTGCATAGGTAGTGGGAAAGCTCCTAGAATTTTTGCGTGTAGGACACCTTAGAGGGAAATTTGCCATCATGTTTTCTCTCGAGGTCTCCTCTATTTCAATATTGCAGGTAAAGTATTCATGCTTAGCTTTATTTTTTGTTCAAGGTTTGTTCTTTGGTTGTTATGGTATTGTCAATGTAGAGGTGTTTGTTGGGCTCTTTGTGTTTGACAGAGAGGTTGTATGCAGTGGCAGAAGCCCAATTGCGGCTCTTTTTCTTCACCCATTTAGTAACTCGTCTCTAGGGGACTAGTGGGGAGGTGGGTCTGTCGCCTCAAGGATTTTGTTTCCTTTTGTGGGGTATGGGAGCTACTTGAAGCTTAGGGGGGTTGGAGGAGGTTGTGTCTCTATTTTTGGTATGTGTTTGGTGTGGGTGGACGTTGGTAATGCCCAGACAAGAGGGCGGAAAGTGATCGTCTTATCATTAATTGTTATTTTTGTAACTCACATAGCACATACTACTTTGAATTTTTTACTAGTGAGGTTTCACGGGTTATTCCCAGTAGTCGGTACAGCTAGTTTAAGGCTCCGAGTGATAAATGTGTGGTAGTAAATTGGAGATAAATGCAGTGCCATTGGGGACACGCTTGCAAGGGCATAGGGCCTCGGGGACAAGGCATTTTCCACTGCATGGAACACAGAGATTTTGGTGAAGAGGTGAACCAACAACCCGCCAATTCACTAGGGAGATTAGACTTACCCCCTCTTTCTAACACTCTAGAAACACATATTCATCAAGTTACCGCACTGGTTGAGAAACTAGCTTGATATTGGTTAGCGTTAAAACAATTAATCCAAATATAGGTAATGATTATTATTTTTAAATTTTCTCTCTACTATTGGATAATTAAGATAGCTAGGAGGTTTTTAAGGATTAGTGTGCATATATTATATGAAATTTCTTGTTTTTCCCAACATTTTTTTGTTTCTTGCGAGCATCCATAGCCCTAGCGAAGGTGTCTTGGTACCGTACAAGCATGGTCCTACTGCCAACGAGTGTCCATAGCCTCGATAGGTTTACTTGTACTTCCCGCACATGTGTGCTTCCAATTCTCTTATGTGTCATCCTTTTGATTAGCATATTTGGAGAATTTCTTTTAGCAATTGGGTGGAGAGAGTGGGGTGGTACAAGAGGTTTTATATTTAAAGAAATAGATATGATACTAGTCAAGTTTGATCCCACTAGTCTTCTCTTCATCTACCAAAGTAGAGGATTTAAATGTGGAGGGGTATGGGAGGGATTCAAAGAAAAGACTATAAATAGTATGTTCCTTTATAAAAGTGAACTTATAATACTTGAATCGTACTTTAATGTTTCCCATAGATAATGGTTAATGTGAGAGAAAAGTGAAAACTAAGCACTTACGACCTTTAAATAAATGAAATCCTATTGAAAATATAGAGTAAATATTTCCCCATGTAAACCAACTGGTGTTGTGTAGGAAATATTCCCCCATATAGACTTTGGAAATATCACCAAAATTCAATCCGAATGTAAAAAAATGAAATAAAATCCCTGCAAACGTGAGACTATGCAACTCTTACAAAAATAACAACTAGAGGAATAATGCAAACTACCTAGGAAAGGAAGAAACCAAATTGGAAAGAAAATTAAAATAGAACCTATGAAAATATGAAAACTCAAACAAGACAAGTCAAGAAAAGAGGTCTTAAAATAAAGAGAAAGAGTAGCGAGTTAATATGTTCATTCTCATTTAAGTTGAGTGATTAGTTATGTATCTATATATTTTAATTAATTAGGTTTTTTATTAAAAAAAAAATCTTAATTCTAGGGAGTAGTTATGAATATAATATGAAAACGCATCAAGTGTCCTTTTCCTTCCAAATATCTTATTTCAAATTTAGCCTTAATGATTATATTTTAAATATGACGCTTACAATAAGTTTTGAAAATGAAATAAACAAGATGCTAAATGAAAGTGGGATAAGGGTGCAAATACTCCCTAATGTAACTTGCTTGCAACTAGAGCATCATCATAATCGCTTTTCCCAACTCAAAAGCAAGCAAAACAAGGCAAGTAAATTCCAAATCTAAGCTAACAACAGAGGTGGATCTTCAAAGAAATACCTGAGGATCTGCAAGATGAAAACAAACTCAGATTAGAAAATACGTAAACAAATATGGAACTAAAATGAAAATGAAAATTACTAGAAGATGAAAATAAACATATGAAACTTACCTTGAAGAATATCGTTATGGTTTTTACTGTTAAAAATAACAACAAGAAAATCCTAATTTAATTTTTCCTTGAATTAAAATGGGAATTAAATTGTAATTATATTCTCATAGCAAATTGTAACAGTTAACTACATTAAGTTGACTTACTTGGATCTGTAAATTTGAGTTGGGAGTCTATCTAGATTCATGTAGAGTGATCCCTAAATTTTAGGGGCCGAACTTGAGTTTTTATTGAGTTGTAATTATTTGATTCAGTTTAACTGAGTTAAATTCAGTTAAACTAGTTCTAACTCATGGAGGAACTCGTGAGAGGTCAAGTGAATTAATTTGGATTTAATTGACATGCAATGATCAGTGAAATAACTGATAATTCACTCATAAATAACTCATGCATATCAGTTCTGAGAAAGACCCAGTTGAGATTGGATTTCAGGGACGATGTACTATAAGTTGTAAAAACATCTAAATTAAATCAATGATGCATGCAATCAGAGGAAGGCATATGGATAGATTGCGCAGTTATGAGTGAGGAATTTCTTAATTAAATATGGGCTAATTCCCAAGGGAACATTGCAAGGAATTAGGATCTTGGTAGGTAGCAAATTTGGCTAAGTATTAGCTTGAGCTGGTTTTTGAAGCAATGGGTGATATTTTACTTGTGAAGAGATTGCTCGAGTTGAACAAGCATTGTGTTTTCTTCTCATATCTTCTGGTTAATGCAATATACAGATAGTAGGGGTTTTTAGGCATGGCTTTCCCCAAAAAATTATTTTGTTATGTGTGATTGAAATTCTTCCTATTTTGCTTCATGATTTCATCGATCAAGTTTTGTTTCTGCTGATGATTTGAGTAGATTCAAGTCAATTTTTTTAGCATATCACAATCTGCAGTTTGAATATACAAGGAAATTCTACATGGTATTGAAGTTGAAATCACTATAGAAGAGGAGAATATGAGTTTGTTGTGAAGGTGAAATCGAATTTGCAGGTTCATACTTCAGAGCCAGCAGGATGTCATTCTATGGATTGAGACTTGAGTATGCCCTTTAAGGTAGCTTGAATTACATAGCTTGGAAGGACAGGATGGAGGTAGTGTTGGACGACAACGGGCTGAAGGAATTCATAGATCATGATATCTCGAAGCCTCCAACATCTAATGCTCAATATCTAGCAGAATGAAGAAAGTGTGTGGAAAATGCAAGAAGGATTATCCTATAAGGAGTTCGAGATCATATTGTCTCGAATATCCATGGTAAGGAAACTCCATTTGCAATGTGGAAGGCATTGATGGATCTATTTCAAAACAGCAGTGACCATAGGAAGTTGGCACTGAAGGACAAACTCAGAAAGATCAAGATGGAGAAGGGTGACTCAATTCTGAAATACTTGACCAAGTTCACCCAATGTCGAGATGAGCTTGGAAGTGTCATAGTTATTGTTGCAAAAGACGATATGGTGAGATTAGCACTTCTAAGAATTCCCAAGAGTTGGCACAACTACCAAGACTCGGTTAATGGGAGGGAGAAGCTACCAGAGTGGGAGCAATTGTAGTCCGACTTGTTACAGGAAGAGATTCGGTGGAACACCAAAGATAGATCCTCATCCAAGGATGATGATGAGGAGATATATTCCTTAGTTGGAAAGGTGAATAAAGGGAAGGGGAAGTCATCCCATTCTGAATTAGGTTCCAGTCAGGGTGGTAAGAAGAAGGGCATTTCAAAATTTAAATGTTTTCATTGTCACAATCTGGGACACTCTGCTACAAAGTGCCCGCACAAGAAGGTTAGTAAGAATCTCTCAGGAGGAGCGGTAGGTGAAGCTCTTGCTTCACAATTTGAACTAGATTTCACCCTCATCGCTTACATGGTGTCATCGGTGATGGGTACTGTGTGGTACCTGGATAGTGGAGCCTCATTCCATATGACCGGAAACAAAGATCTCTTCAGTAACTTGGAGGAGAAGGACCTCCATATGCACATTAAGATGGAAGATGATGGGAGTTATAGTGCAATTACCATCGATAATGTTCACTTTCATAGGGAGTCTAGTTCTCCACTCGTATTTGAGAGATGTAATGTATGTTCTGGGTTTGAAGAAGAACTTGGTTTTTGTTTCCATGTTGGAGGATCATGGCTATGACGTGGTATTTAGTAAGGGAAAGGATTTCCTTCATCACATAGCCATAGGATAGGTGAATCGGATCAGAGTTTGAGTGAAGAACCTCTACAAATTGGAGGTAGAATATTGTGCTTCTATGAGCACTAAAGTAGAGAATGTGCAAAGCCGAGACATCGGTGAGTTGTGGCATAGAATATTTGGTAACTTGCACCATGGAGCTTTGAAGATCATGTAGAAAATTTCTACAGGACCTTCCAAAGGTACACTAGAGCGGAGAGACACATGCAAAGGATGTACATTGGGGAAGTACACCAAAGATTCCTTTCATGATAAATATAGTCGAGCATAAGTGATCCTTGATCCAGTTCACTCAATTGTGTGTGGACCATTCTCAACAGCATCCACAGCCAAGCACAATTACTATGTAATATTTGTTGATGATTCTTCTCGTAAGTGTTGGATTTTTTTCATGTAGAAGATAGATCACACGCTCACTAAATTTTGTGAATTTAAAGAACTTGTTGAGAAAGATACTGGAAGGAAAGTTAAAGCTCTCAGAAGTGATAACGATGGAGAATATGTGTCGAATGAATTCAATCACTTTTGTGCATCAAAAGGAATATGACAGGAGATGATAGCACCTGATAACCCATACTAGAATGGGGTGGCTGAAAGGGAGAATAGAATTATTGTGGGAGCAGAGTGAGCGATGTTACATGATCAACGCCTACCATTGCACTTGTGGGCTGAAGCATGCAACATAGTTATTTATTTGCAAAACAGAAGCCCTCATCGACTTATTAGGATGAGTACACCAAAAGAATATTTTTCAAGAAAGAAACCAGATGTGGCACACTTCAGGATCTTTGGTTCATGAGTCTAGTATCATGTTACCAAGGATGCCTAAAAAAATCTAGAGCCAACAGCTGAGTTGGGAATATTTGTGGGGTACATTGATACACCTCACAACTATTAGGTGTACCTTCCATCCAACAGGATGACAGTGGTTCGTACAGATGTAAAGTTCAATGAAGAGAAGGCCATCAGATGTTCCCTTGAGACGGAGCCTAAGTTACATGCAGTTGAGGATATTTTAGCTCCAAAGGAGGAACCTCATGATGATGTGGAGTAGCCACATGCAGAGGAGCAGAGAGTGGAATCACCCACTCTTGCAGATACTTCCAGAGATGGGAGAAAGTTCACCAGAGAGGCTGACATATTGTTGCATGATTCTCGAAAGAATGTGAGAGCACCCACATCACAGCGTAGGTGGAGGAGGTCACCAAAGTGGTACATTGGCTACATGGATCTGATGAGAGAGAGTGTAGAGATTGAGTCATCCTCATTTGAGGAAGCAGTGTAGCAACTAGTGTAGCTTAATGCCATGGTTGAGGAGTATGAATCCATTATTAGAAACAGTGTTTGGGAAGTGGTCCCAAGCCCAATAGTCAAGTCAGTGGTGAGTTCCAGATGGCTTTACAAGGTAAAGCAAGCAGAAAATGGGAGTGTGGAGAAACACAAGGCCAGATTTGTGGCTAGAGGGTTCTCTCAGGTGGAGGGAATTGGTTATGATGAAACCTTTACTCTTGTATCAAGGTACTCATTAATAAAATCTATTCTAGCATTGTCAGTGCACATGGGATGGAAGATACATCAAATGGATGTAAATACAACATTTTTCAATGGCATGATTGAGGAAGAGGTGTATATCGAGCAGCTGGAAGGATTTGAGAACTTCAATAGATAGTGCATGTGTGCAGGCTCAAGCGAGCGATGTATGGACTGAAACAAGCACCTTGTGCTTGGTACACCAGGATTGAAAGTTATTTCACTAGGTTGGGCTTCACCAAAAGTGAAGGAGATGTATATCGAGCAGCTGGAAGGATTTGAGACCTTCAACAGACAGTGCATGTGTGCAGGCTCAAGCGAGTGATGTATGGACTGAAACAAGCACCTTGTGCTTGGTACACCAAATTGAGAGTTATTTCATTGGATTGGGCTTCACCAAAAGTGAAGGAGAAACTTTACCATATTATCGTTGAAAGTAAATTTTTTATTATAGTATTATATGTCGATGATTTGATTCTGACAGGCGATGAGAAGCTGATTAAATCTTGCAAAGAGGATCTTGCAAGAGAGTTCAAGATGAAGGACTTGGGCCTCATGCATTAATTTCTTGGTATGGATGTATGGCAAGGAGATTAGGAGCTATTTGTCTCTTAGGTAAAGTATGCCAATGAAATACTAAAAAAGTTCCACATGCAGAGCAACAAACCCATGGAGACACCTCTAGCAGGTAATTGGAGGAAGGAGGATGCTACTTCAAGTGAAGTACTTGAGGCTACTATTTATAGACATATTTTGGGTTCACTTATGTATCTGGTGAACACATTACCGGACATGTGTTTTGCAGTTAACCAGCTTAGTCAAGCATGGTTAATCCAACCAAAATGTATTGTAAGGCAACTAAACATGTGTTGAGATACCTCAAAGGCACCACTATGTTTCGTCTTTGGTACATACTAATAGAGGGAGTGAATCTTCCAAGATTCATAGATGTAGATTGGGAAGGGAGTCCATCTAATAGGAAGAGCACATTAGAGAGACTCTTCAGTATTGGGTCAAGAGCAGTTTCTTGGTACAGCAAGAAGCAGAGATCAATTGCACTCAGTTGAGTAGAAGCAGAGTACATGGCTGCTATTCAAGCATCTCATGAGGCCACTTGCATGAGGAATATCCTTGTTGGGTTATTTGTTAGCAGATGGATCCAACATTGATTTACTTTGACAATAAGAGTTGTATCAAACTCTCTGAGAATCCATTTTTTCATGATCGGTCCAAGCATATTGACATCTGATATCACCATCTACGAGATTGTGTGTAGAGGAGAATCATGTTTCTGGAGTACATTCCTACAGAGCAGTAGGATGCAAATATTTTGACAAAGGAATTGTCAAGAGGAAAATTTGAGTATCACAGAGGCAGGATCAGGGCAGCAGATAATCCCTCTCTTGTTGAGAGGGAGTGTTAAAAATAGCAACAAGAAAATCCTAATTTAATTTTTCCTTGAATTAAATTGTAATTCTATTCTCATAACAAATTGTAAAAGTTAACTTAGTTAATTTGACTTAGTTGGCTCAATAAATTTGAGTTGGGAGCCTATCTAGAGTCATGTAGAGTGATCCCTAAATTGAGAGGTCAAGTGAATTAATTTGGATTTAGTTCACATGCAGTGATCAATCAAATAACTGATAATTCACTCATAAATAATTCATGTATGTCAATTCTTATAAACACCCAGTTGAGATTAGAGTTCAGGGACAATGTACTATCAGTTATAAAATCATCCAAATTAAATCAATGATGCATGCAATCAGAGGAAGGCCTATGGATGGATTGCGCAATTATGAGTGAGGAATTTCCCAATTAAATATGGGCTAATTCGCAAGGGAACAATGCAAGGGAGTAAGAGCTTAGCAGGCAGCAGATTTGGCTAAGTATTGGCTTGGGCTGGTTTGTGAAGCAGTGAGTGAGATTGTACTTGTGTAGAGATTGTTTGGGTTTAACAAGCATTGTATTTTCTTCTCAAATCTTCTAGTTAATGAAATATAAAGATAGCATGGGTTTTTAGTTGTGGCTTTCCCCATAAAATTATTTTGTTACGTGTTATTGAAATTCTTCATTTTCTACTTCATGATTTCATCGATCAATTTGTGTTTCTGTTTATGAGTAGAGTAGATTCAAGTCAATTGTTTTAGCATATAACAATCTGCAGTTTGAATCTACAAGAAAAATCTACATTTACCATAGAGATATTGATTTTCTCCAAATCCCATGCTTTGAAGAAGTATCCTCTTCTTATGGTCAAAATTAAAGAGCATAAAGAAGTTGCATCTTTATCAGATTTCACATATTCCTATGGTTATTACCTTATTAAACTTAAACTAAGGAAATCAATAAGCCTATGAAAAATACTTACCAAAAAAGAAATGGCTTAAAGTTCATAATAGGAATCATCAAAAATTTCATATTTGTGCTTTAAATAAAAAATGCTTCCAACATAGGAGTTTGGCAAGTTATAGTGAGTGAACATGTCTTTGCATTGAGGTTGTTGATGCCCTTTCTAAAAATGCTTTGTGGCGGCTTTCTCTTCGATCTACCCATGACAATAGACTTTGCAAAACTTATAGAGCTAGCTTGATGTAAACACAAATGCAAGAATTAGAATTCACATCATAGTAATGGAGATATGAATAATCAATTCGCAATAACATTCATTAACCGTCAGTTGAAAAATAATTGCATGCATAATACAATAAAAATTAAGACAACTAGACATGAGATTAAACATAAAACATGCTTATCAATTTGCCAAGTGGTGTACTGGTCAGGTGGGGTGGAAAGATGGAAAGCATTGATTAGAGTGTTGGGGTGATGTTTTGAAGGATGTGGATTATGATGTCATCTCAAGAATAAAATCTTGGAAGAACATGAGGATCACTTCGAGTTATTGTCAGGGTTATTTCTTCTAAATTATGTGGAAAGTAGGGACTAGTGGATGTCTTGTTGGTGAATGAGAGGAAAGGGAATGGCATATAGAAGGATGATGTGTCCTAGGAGTATAGTATTGGAAGAAATCGATGGAGAAACCTGCTAAAATTTCTAAGAAGAAACCTCTAATATGATGTGTAAAATGAAAGAAGCATGGGCCAATGAGGAAAGGTGTTTGGTGTGTTGATTTTGAAGGCATCCTCTAAATTGATAATCACTTCTTATGATTTTACATTGGTTAATCCTTTTCTTGTATTCTTTTCATCATAAAGAAATTACACAAAGGAGCTCAACAGTAAAATAAAAATAACATAAGGATCATATAGAGACATGCACAAAATAACACAAGCATTTACCCTAGGAAAACCCACATGGGAGAAAAACCCAACACCCTTTTCCTTAGAGAAATCATGAAGTTCAACAGAAATACATCAGACAAGTACAAGGTCAAACTTGGTCCAACTCCATCCTAGTCAAGTAGAATGGCTACCCAAGAACTTCAGTTTGGTCTACTCTATTAGGGAATAACCTTAGCCTCCCTTTTCACCCTTAAACTTTATCTTGCAACCTTCTAATCGCAAAAAATTTTGATCCTTCCACAAAGATTCGTTCCTAAAAATTTTGGCCTTTTCCATAGAGTGTTATCACAAAAAAATTGTCCTCTGATTGCAGAGTTTTGTCCTTCAATTACAGAGCTTCAACTTTCAATCGCAGAAATAAATTTGACCTTATTTATTGCCTTGGAGAAGTTCTCTCTATCTGCCTCTGGCTCATCTTTCTTGCATCCTCACGAGATATGAACTTACTTGCCTCAAAAAGATCCAAATTTCTTGCTTGGAGGGAGGTTGAATGACACACATATATAGTCTTTTGCTCAATAAAATGGGTGCCTCTTAGGTTCGAGCCAACTTGAATAGGAGAATCTAATAAATATCCTCCCTTTTTAGATCCTCTTGTAAGATGACTTCTTGATGGTTCCCTAACCCATTAGGTTTACAAAAAAAGACCCACACTAATCCTTATATTCATGCCCATTCTCACCACCACCCATCTCGAAAATTTGGTATTCTTAAAACCCTCATCTCCAACGCCCTTAAATTTATGCTCCCTAATTCCTTCCCTCAAAGAAATCACACCTATTCCAAGCCTTAAAAGCTAATGGATATTCCTCTTCTCATATCAATAAATATTTCAAAACCATATCTAATTCCAAATCCAGTAACCCTCCTTCCTCTCTTCCTTAAGGTCAAGTCTCTCTCCCTTACATAAAAGGGACTACTAACACTATAGAAAAAATCATGTTAAAAAATAACTTTAAGACCATTTTAAATCCCCATAAAACTTTGAAGCAGGTGTTTTCATAAACCAAAGATAAGTTTGACCCCGTGTTGAATTCAGGGGTTTACCAAATCCCCTGTTCATGTGGAAAATCAAACATTGGCCAGGTTGGGCATCCCTTCAAAGCTCAAATTAAAGAACATATTGTGTTAGGTCCCTATAATACTAGTGTATCCCCCTTATTTTTATTGTTAGTGTAGCCCCCTATTGTTATTTTTGTGCCCATGTATCCCCTATGTTGTTGTTGTTGTGCTCCATATAATCCCACTATTGTTGTTTTTCTTCCCTTACATTGTTATTCTTCTGTAGGCTCTGATTATATTGTGGCCCCTTAAACTCTTCTATATTCCAAGGAGGTCTTATCATTCGTATCATCAAAGAATTGTTAATTTATGTAATGTAAAGGAGGTTTTCCCCTCGAAGAGGATAATTTTTAAGTCATTGATCTATCTTTTATTCTGTTTTGTGAGTTGTTTGCATAACATTTAGTTTTAGAGCTTCGGATTCTAGGTTTTGTTGCTTCAAACAGGTCATCTTGGAATTTTTTCTATAACATTTTTTATACAAGGTTTCAAAGGCGGAAATTTCTACCACGTGGAGTAGAAATCTTGGTGACTATTGTGTAGAAATTTCAAATCTTGCTTTGTTATATTTTCTAATATATGGTCTGAAGAAGTTAGGGTTTCTATAAGCTCCAGAATTCAATCTCAAACAGGTGACCTATGGAAAATAGGAATAACCTTTTCTCTAAGCATCAATTTGAATTTTGTAAAAATTGATTAAAAGTGCACAAACTGTAATTTTTTTTTGTATCATTTTTAGGGTAGAAGGTTGAAACAGCATGGAATTTCATACAAGTTCTCTCCACTAAACCAATCTATAATCAGGCTATTGTGGGAGATTGGGCATAAATGTTTCTTGAAGAATCCAATCTCAGTATGATTTGTGGGGTTGGAAAGAAGACTCATAGGGATACCACAGTTTGAAATTTCAAACCTTGGGGATATGAAATTACAGAGATACAACAGTTTCAATATTGAGCTCCTAAAAAGCAAGAAAAATGTGTGTATTTTTTTAAAATTTGCATACTTTTGTTTGAAAAATCAATTTGAAGTGATTCAAAGACATAGTGAAGCGTAGATATCATTGTTTGATTCCAAAATTCTTCAAAAGAAAAAAATGGACACACCTAGTAAGCAACCAGAAACCTTGTCTATGATGCATGAAGAAGAGGAAGAAATTCAGCATGACATATCAAAATAATGAGACCAAGTGCAACAAATTTCGCTCTCACAAAAAGTAACAAAAAATGAATTGGAAGCCATGATTAATTTTAAGATAGATGGTATAAAAAGGGACATGGTAGTTTCGAATGATGGTTTAAAAGTGGACATGGAAGCAATGATGGATGTTAAGATAGAAAGGTTGAAGGAAGGTTTGGAAAAGTTGCTAGAAGAAAGGCTTCCCAGTGGTGACAAGGTAATCCATGAAAATAATGATGAGGACAAAAGGAATATGAATCATTATTTTATAGACTCCAATGTTGGGCTTAAGAACCACCACATTCAAAAGATTGATATGAGGAAGTTTGATGTGTAGGATCTGGTAACATGGATACTCCAAATGAAGCAATATTTTGATCCTCGTGATGTGAAACACACACAAAAGGTACGCATTTCATATTTATATTTAGAATCAAATAAGTTTCTATGGTATTGATGGCTTTGTTATTATAAACCACTTGTCACTTGGTAAATTTTTATGGAGGAAATGATAGCATATTATGAGGATACAAAGAACAACATCTTATTTAGCCAATTGATAAATCTCAAGAAAAGGGTTCAATGGTGGAGCACATTGAGGACTTCCAAAAATTGAATATCAAGGTAATTGATATTCCAAAGGAGTATAGGATTGATGTCTTCATAGGGACTTTAAAGGATAACATCCAATATGAAGTTTTTCTTTGGGAACCTGATTTGTTGGAGAAGGCATTCAAGGTGGCAAGAAAAGTCGAAAGTAAAATTATGGCAACAAGGAAGTCTACCACTCACAACTATAAATATGGAAGTGTTGCTACTCCTAGCCTTTCAAAACCTACAAGGTTGACACCACAACAATTGAAAGAAAAAAGAGCAAAATTCATTTGTTGCAGTTGTGATAGAAAATGCACTAAAGGTCATAAGTGTGAGAAGAAATTATTCTACATAGATTGTGAATAGGAGGAAGGAAAGGAACAAGAAACATAAAAAGAGGAGCAGGAACCAACCCTAGAGAAAGAATATATTTATCCGACCATATATTTTAATGCATTGGCAGGAATTACCACTTCTCAAACTCTCAAGATAGAAATATATATCAAGAAGAAAAATGTAATAGTGTTGATTGATTCAGGTAGTACCCATAATTTTATTCATTGTAAGATATCCAAGTAATTGAATTGATTCATATATCTAACACTAGAGTGTAAAGTGATGGTTGAAAATGGAGGAACTATAAATTTCTCTAGAAAGTGTCATAATATTAAGATAACCATGGGTGAATATGTATTGAATAGTCAAATTCTTTCCATTCCAATGGGCATTGTTGATGTTGTACCATGATTCCAATGGTTAGAATATTTGGGGATGATGCCTTTAATTTTCAAGAACTTTTCTTGAATTTTTTTTGGGAAGGAAAGGAAGTTGAATTAAGGGTTATCGCAGGGAAACCAAGAAATATAATTAGCTCAAATGGCATGACAAAGCTTCTGAAGAAAGAAAAATGGGGCATAATTGCACAATTATGCTCAATAGAGGTTCAAACATCAAAATCATCTATTTCTCAAGATCTCCAAAAAGTCTTGGACAATCCTAAGGTTTTTGAGACTCCCAAAGGCCTCCTACCTATTCATGATCAAATCATGTTATTCATTTGATTCTAGGAAGTTCTCCTCCAAACATCAAACCTTACAAATATACCTATGCCCAAAAAAAGTGAAAATGAATGTTGGTTGCAGAAATGCTAGAGATCGGTATAGTCCAACCTAGTCAAATCTATTTCTCTAATCTAGTAGTATTGGTGCACAAGAAGGTTGGATCATGGTGTATGTGTCTGGATTATAGGGAGATAAACAAGCTCACTATTAAAGATAAATTTCTCATTCCTGTCGTTGATGAATTTTTGGATGAATTACGTTGAACAATTTACTTCACCAAGTTGAATCTTCATTCAAGATATCATCAAATTATAATGAAGACTGAAGACATTCTAAAAATAGCATTCAGAAATCATGAGATTCATTATGAATTTTTGGTCATGCCTTTTGGACTTACTAATGCACCTTCCACATTTCAAGTTTTGATGAATTCCGTTTTCAAGCCCTTCCTTAGAAAAATTGTTTTAGTATTTTTTGATGATATACTAATCTACAGCAAGTCTTGGAAGGATCATGTTTAACATGTTGACAAGGTGCTCAAACTATTGCAAGGGAAACAATTATATGCAAAAACCTACAAATGTTTCTTTTGAGTAAAGGGGGTGGAATATTTGGGTCATATTGTATCTCATGAGGGTGTTAAGGGAGACCCTAACAAAATTACAATGATTAAGGAATGGAAAATCCCCACAACCATAAATCATATTGGAGGATTTCTTGGGTTGACAAGGTATTATTGCAATTTTGTTAAGAATTACGGGAGAATAGAAGCACCTCTAACAACATTATTGAAGAAAGATGCATTTTATTGGACTCCATAAGAAACTAGGGCCTTTGAATATATCAAAGAAGCAATGTGTCAAGCATTAGTCTTAGCTACTCCATACTTCACAAAAACCTTTATTATCGAATGTGATGCCTCCGGAAATTGAATTGGCATTATTTTAATGCAAGAAGGAAGACCCATTTCTTTTGAAAGTCATCCAATCAAAGGAAATTATTTACACAAACCTATATATGAGAAGAAAATTTTGGAAATAGTACATGCACTAAAGCAATGGATACCTTACTTAATGGGAAGACAATTCAAGGTAAAAACAGATCATGATAGTCTTAAATACTTTATGGAACAACTATTATCTTTAGAAGAGGATAAAAAAATGTGTCACAAATATGTTGGGTTATGACTTTGAAATCATCTACAAAAAGAGGTTTTGTTTGCAGGATGCACTCTCAATAAAGGATGAGGATGTGGAAGCAATGTTTTGTGTCATTTCTATTATCAAATCTGATTGGATATCTGAAGCAAGGGATGAATGGAAGAATGATGAAGAGATGTAGACACTCATTCAAAAGTTGCATCAAGACCCCATTAATCAAGCAAAATATTCTTTTTGAACTGCACACCTCCCCCTTAGGATGGCACTAAGGATTTTAAAAAATTATCACAGGGACAAGAAGGAATTTTTTTGGGATGGCCTTAATTCTTATATTCAGGATTTTTTGGAAAAAAATTTGGTTTTCCAACAAAATAAAGTTGAGACAATTAAGACCTTGGGTCTGTTACAACCTTTAGCCATTCTAAATCAGCGTTGGAGGAGGTCTCAATGGATTTTATCACAGGTTTACCCAATTCTAAAGGAAAGAGTGTCATCATGGTGGCAGTTCATAAACTTACCAAGTATGCACACTTTTGTGCATTATCTCATTCTTTTAAAGCTAGTACAATTGCTACTTCATTTATGAAAACAATTAAAAAGCTACATGGAAACCCGAATATTATTGTAAGTGAATGAGATCCCATTTTCATTACAATTTTTGGACGGAATTATTTTCTTGTTTTGGTACTCAATTAGCTCATAACTCATCTTATCATCCTCAATCTGATGGGCAAACTGAGATAGTGAACAAATGTTTGGAAGGATATATTTGTTTCTTTGTATATGATAAACAATCATAATGGTTCAAGTGGCTACCTCAAGTTGAATGGTGGTATAACACTTCCTTCCATACTGGAGCAAAAATGACCCCATTCATGGCACTTTATGGATATGATCCACCATTCATCACATCATCTTTAAGAGAAAATTTTAAGTCTCAAGCAGTGGAAAATCACATTGAGCATCAACAAAAAGTTCTCCAACTCATAAAAGATAACCTCACTTGGGTGCAAAATCGAATGAAACAACAGGCAGATTAACATTGTAGTGAAGTAAGTGTTGATGTAGGAAACTAGGTATTATCACAGCTATAACCATACAAACAAATGTCCCTCAATCAAGCTAAGAAGGATAATATATTATCACCCAAGTACTATGGTCCTTACAAGGTGTTGCAAAATATTGTTACTATGGCATACAAATTAGAGTTGTCTACATCTTCTCAAGTACACCCAGTTTTCCATGTTTCATGCTTAAAGAAGGTTATTGGTGACAAGATCCCAGTTCAAACAATGTTTCTAGGACTTGATGAAGAAAAAAAAAATTCATATTTGAGTTTGAAGCAGTCATGGAAACAAGAACCCTAAAGCTATGTAATTGATTAATTTCATAGTGTCTCATTAAGTGGAAGAACTTACCCATTGGAGATTCCACATGGGAGGATGAGAATTTTATACAGAAGCATCTGGAACTACTCAAGCGTTGAGGACAACAAATTTTTGAAGGAGAGGGGCATGTTAGGTCCCTATAATGCTAATGTACACCCTTATTTTTATTTTTAGTGTAGTCCCCTGTTGTTAATATTGTGCCCCTGTATCCCCATGTTGTTATTGTTGTGCCCCACAGAAGCTAATTATTGTTATTGTTGTGCCCTTACATTATTATTATGTAGGCTCTGATTATATTGTTACCCCTTAGACTCATGTATTTACCAGGGAGGTGTTATCATTTGTATCATTGAATAATTCTTCATTTATGTAATGTCTAGGGCGTTTCCCGTTCAAAGAGGATAATTTTTAATTCGTTGATCTATATTTTATTTTATTGTGTGAGTTGTTTGCATAGCATCTTATTGACACCAACCATATCCAACTATCGAAGTTTGCCACATCCAAGAACTCTTTCAATTCGAAGCATTTGGTCTACTTTAATCAAACCAAAATTCTCACCTCTATTCCATTTTACAACTCCAGAATCATTGGAGACGGCGTAGCAAATGAGAAGCGTCATGAAAACTTTAATCGAGGAGATGGCTATAAATTAAGCCATTCTTGGCAACTAGTTATCCGCTATTTGATTCATTAGTTTAATTATCTTTAGCTAAAAGTATTTAATCATATATTTAATTTATGCATATTTGTACTTTCTAATTCAATATAAATAAAAATCAATCTTAAATGTTTCACTTTCAGGCGTCGTTGAATTGATTATTTAAGTTTTGTCTCATTATATATTTCTCCCTTGATAATTATTTCTATCAAAATTCTCATGTCCTCTTGATTATTATTATTATTATTATCATCCTCAGTTGTCTTTTAATTCTCATTCCCCTTTAATTAATTAATCATATCGTTAAATATGTTAAATTGACCTTGCTCTTAACTCCCAACTATTTTGTCTCAATATAGTCCTCATTTCTTTTTAATTATCTCGTTCTTTAATTCTTATTTATTTAAATATGTTGACTCAACCCTCTCATTTAACAACTATTTATTTCATATTTTTAGTCATTCTCAATGACTTAATCCTATTTCATTCTAATTTATTTTTCATTAATTTATTTTATTCTTCAACAACTATATTAATATTTTAAATATATTCTCCAACGACTATTTTATTATTTTAATATTATTCTTTAACAACTAATTCGAAACTTCCTTTTCTAAAATAATTCATAGCACTCATTTGTGATCATTCAATTATTAATTCCCTCACAATGGGTGGAGTATCCACCCAAAATGTTGGACATGATTAAAAATCCTCCACATAGTTTCATCAAAAAAATTCTTTCAATATGAATAATTATGGAAATAAACACTCTCTCACGAGTTAATTTTAACTCCAAATTAAGAGCCTTGACTCTGGTTGAACTTTTGTAGTATTAAATGACTAGATCTAGTCAAATAACTACTGCTAGATTCTTCTATTTGGAAATAGATTTCTAACAAACCCTCATTTTGCTTCCTTTGGTATAGTAAAACTCAAGATATCACTCTCCGGAGTTGATTATCAAAACTCAATGAATTCTAATATTATGAACATTGTTAGGAAGTTTTATTAATGTTTTTGTTTTAATATATTAAAAATGTTTTAAAAGAATAATAAAAAAATATTCAAGATAGTAAAACTCAATATATCACTATGTTGGAGTGACTATTCAAAATGGATGATTCTGGTATTATGAGAACAATGTTGGGAAGTCTTATTAATGGTTTTGTTTAAAATATTAAAAATGTTTTAAAAGAATATAAAAAAATATTCAAATAATACAAATAGAAATAAATTAAAAATGTGAAAAAAAAAAAAAAAAAAAAAAAAAAAAAGGGTTCATGGTTTAATGTAAGATGAGGGAGGTTGGTTTAATAAAAGGAAGATGTGTGTGAAGCAAATAGAAGGGACCCAAGGAAGTAAGTAGAGAGTGAGCCCCTCCACTCATTACTTTGTTTAAAACTTAAAAGGAGGACTCCTCGTTAATATATTTAGATGCCCCATGCTTTTGTTTCTTAGAATTTTTTTTTATCTCGGAGGAAATCATGGGGTCTCCACTTGAAATCCCCGAGATCAAACTTCCAAGAATGTTTTGAATCTGATGATTTTTTAATGATCTTTTTATATATTAAATTTAAGTGTATAGGTTTTATTTTTTATTATTTTATAATATAATTAAATTAATAATAATTAAATAAATTACTAGAAATAATATTTTCAAAATATTGTAAAATTAACGTAATTAAATAAGTTAATGAACTTCAATTAACTTAACTAAATTAAATTAACTTTATTAATTAATAATAATTAATTTAATTATCTTCGATGGGTTTAGTAACATATAGGATTGAGGT
This sequence comes from Pinus taeda, assembly GCA_000404065.3. Lineage (NCBI taxonomy): Eukaryota > Viridiplantae > Streptophyta > Pinopsida > Pinales > Pinaceae > Pinus > Pinus taeda. Next base: position 162,442 of record APFE030175603.1, read on the forward strand.
ACATGATAGGGCATTTAATCCCCTCCCCATGCGGCATTAAACATGAGGAAGCGTGTCAATGAAGCTTTCATTGACAAGAGAGTTAAAGGTTCTCGAATGCGTTATGGGTATAGTTGTCATTGGTCTTGGTTGGTTTCAAGGAATGGACTGCAAGACTACATTGGGAAACATCTCTCCAAGAGTACAAGGTGGTTATCTATATTTTCCATCCCTGACCCTCCATTGTGAGAATACAAGGTCGCACAACAATTTCGACACTAATGGTTCTACTTCTGTCACAATGGTGGGCCAGGGAATGATTTTCTTGGATCAAAGTTCATCAAATCTTGTACAGATAGTGGGAAAGATCCTAGAATTTTGGCGTGTAAGACACCATGGAGGGAAATTTTCCATCGTGTTTTCTCTCGTGGTCTCCAATATTTCCATATTGTGGGTAAAATATTCATGCTTAGCTTTATTTTTTGTTCAATATTTGTTCTTTGGTTGTTATGGTATTGTCAATGTAGAGGTGTTTATTGGGCTCTTGGCATTTGACAGAAAGGTTGTCTATGGTGGCAAAAGTCAAATTGTGGCTCTTGTTCTTCACCCCTTTAGTAACTCATCTCTATGGGACTAGTGGGGAGGTGGGATTTTATTTCTTTTTTGGGGTCTAGGTGCTACCTGAAGGTCAGGGGGGCTAGAAGAGGTTTTGTCTTTGGTTTTGGTAAGTGTTTGGTGTGGGCAAACATTGGTATTGCCCAGAAAAGAGGGCAGAAGGTGGTCGTCTTATCATCAGTGGTTATTTTTGTGACTCGCATAGCACATACTACTTTAGATTTTTTACTATTGAGGTTTCACGGGTTGTTCCCAGTAGTTGGTACATCAGGTTTAAGGTTTCGAGAGGGAGATGTGTGGTAGTAAGTTGGAGGTACACACAGCACCAGTGGGGACACGCTTGTAGGGGCGTAGGGCCTCGGAGACAAGGCATTTTCCACTACATGGAACACAGAGATTTTGGTGAAGAGGTGGACCAACAACTCGCCAATTCGCTGGGGAGAGTAGACTTACCCCCTTCTTTTAACTCTCTCGAAACACAGATTCATCAAGTTACCTCACTGGTGGAGCAACTAACTCGATATCAGCAGGAGGACTATAACGAAGTTGTTACTTTTATGAACAATCTCGAATACAACTAGTGGCACATGATGGATTGGTTGGTCTCACTATGTCACAATCAGAAAAGGATTCAAGAGAGGGCAGACCATCTCGAAGATAGGATGGCACACATGGAAGCTCATGTTAATGAAGTCTTATGTCCTCCTCCACCACCTAGCAATGGACCAGACGCTCAAGCTCCAAGTAATTTAGTTGAACAAGGATGACTATTGGATGCATTTTGGTTCTGGGCTCTCCTTGTTAGTTTAATCTACCTACATGTGGTCTCTCAGTTTCTATCTGTTATTGTCAATATTTTTTTGCCATTACCTTCTAGAAAATAAGTTTGGTAGGAATGATGCCGAAATATTATGCAAACAAGCTTCCAACAATGTATCTTTAAAATGAATAACTAGAAAATCTTGACTTACAAAAAACAAAAGTCAAAAAAAATAACCAACATTTAACTTATATCTACAATTTAATAAGACCTTAACTTTAGTTATCAACTAAAATTAAATAAGGTTATTTACGCCTTAATTTAAATAAATTAAAACTTAGTGATTCGATAATTAATTTAATTAAACTAAAATTAATAAATAATAAAAAAATATTTACATATTTACATTAGTTTAATTTGTGCAATTAATAAAGCATTAGAAAATACATATGTAAATATTTTAATGTCTGGGCGGTAAAATTGACCAAACTTTTACCAAGGATATCTTTCAAACCATAAGTTAGAACGAAGAGAAACTTGAACCATTGGAAAGATGGCAGCAAAATGAAAGCAATCAAACATTCGAAAATAAAAATTAAGAAAATTGAAAATCACCCAAAATTAGCAAAATTTAAGCATTATAGAAGCAATTTTAAACAAAATTTCTAAAGAATGACCCATACTTTCAAAGAAATTAAGGGGGGTGGTTGAGGCCTCAATAATTGGTGACAATGGGGATGAAGCAATTATCTCTCATTTATATAATAGGGCTAAATTTATCAAAGATCTAAATAAAAGCTTATAAAATATTCTCGCGTATTACACCATTTCCTAAGGTCCCACATAAGACAAATCAAAGTAAGATAAGCTCTTGAAAGATAAAAGTAGTTGAATGGTCAGCTCTACAACATTGAATCCAAATATAGGTAATGATTATTATTTTTAAATTGTCTCTCTGCTATTGGATAGCTAAGATAGCAGAAGGTTTTCAAGGATTAGTGTGCATCTATTATATGAGATTGCCTATTTTCCCAACATGGTTTTGTTTCCTATGAGCATCCATAGCCCCAACAAAGGTGTCTCGGTGCTATACAAGCATGGCCCCGCTGCCAACGAGTGTCCATAACCTCAATGAGTTTACTTGTTCTTCCCACACGTGTGCTTTCAATTCTCTTATGTTTCACCCTTTTGATTAGCATATTTGGAGAATTTCTTTTAACAATTGGGTAGAGAGAGTGGGGTGGTAGAAGAGGTTTTCTATTATAAGAAATAGATACAGTACTAGTCAAGTTTGATCCCACTAGTCTTCTCTTCATCTACCAAAGTAGAGGATTTAAATGTAGAGGGGTATGGGAGGGATTCAAAGCAAAGACTGTAAACAATTTGTTCCTCTATAAAGGTGAAATTATAATACTTCAATCATACCTTAATGTTTCCCATAGATAATGGTTGATGTGAGAGAAAAGTGAAAACTTGGCACTTATGAACTTTAAATAAATGAAATCCTATTGAAAATATAAAGTAAATATTTCCCCATGTAAACCAACTAGTGTTGTGCAGGAAATATTCCCCCATATATACTTTGGAAATATCACCAAAATCCAATCCAAATGTAAAACAATGAAATCAAATCCCTGCAAACATGAGACTATGAACCTCTTGCAAAAATAAAAGCTAAAGGAGGAATAATGCAAACTACCTAGGAAAGGAAGAAAACAAATTGGAAAGAAAATTAAAATAGAAGCTATGAAAATATGAAAACTCAAACAAGACAAGACCAGAAAATAGGTCTCAACATAAAGAGAAAGAGTAGCGAGTTAATATGTTCATTCTCATTTAATTTGAGTGATTAGTTATGTCTCTTAATATTTTAATTAATTAGGCTTGTTATTCAAAAAAAAATCTTAATTCTAGGGAGTAGTTATGAATATAAGATGAAATCGCATCAAGTGTTATTTTCCTTTCAAATATCGTGTTTCAAATTTAGCCTTAATGATAATCTTTTATATATGAGGCTTACAATAAATTTTGAAAATGAAATAAACAAGATGCTAAATGAAAGTGGGATAAGGGTGCAAATACTCCATAATGTAAGTTTCTTGCAACTAGAGCATCATCATAATCACTTTTCCCAACTCAAAAGTGAGAAAAATAGGGGAAGTAAATTCCAAATCTAAGCTAACAATAGAGTTGGATCTTCAAAGAAATACCTGAGGACCTACAAGATAAAAACTTAGATTAGAACATATGCAAACAAAGATGAAACTAAAATGAAAATGAAAATTACTAGAAGATGAAAATAAACATATGAAACCTACCTTGAAGAATACCATAATGGTTTTTACTGTTAAAAATAAAAATGAGAAAATCCTAATTTAATTTGTCCTTGAATTAAATTGGGAATTAAATTGTAATTCTATTCTCATAGCAACTTGTAATAGTTAACTAAGTTAAGTTGACTTAGTTGGCTCAGTAAAATCGATTTGGGAGTCCATCTAGAGTCATGTAGAGTGATCCCTAAATTTTAAGGGCTCAGGTTGAGTTCTTATTGAGTTGTAATTATTTAATTAAATTAAATTTAACTGAGTTAAATTCAATTAAACTAGTTCTAACTGATGGAGGAACAAGTGAGAGGTCAAGTGAATTAATTTGGATTTGATTCACATGCAATGATCAATCAGATAACTGATAATTCACTCATAAATAACTCATGCATGTCAATTCTAAGAAAGACCCAATTGAGATTGGAGTTCAGGGACAGTGTATTATCAGTTGTAAAATCATCTAAATTAAACCAAATGATGCATGAAATCAGAGGAAGGCCTATGGATGGATTGCATAGTTATGAGTGGAGAATTTCCCAATTAAGTATGGGCTAATTCCCAAGGGAAAACACAAGGAAGTAGGAGCTTGGTAGGCAGCATATTTGGCTAAGTATTGGCTTGAGTTGGTTTGTGAAGCAGCGAGTGATATTATAGTTGTGCAGAGATTGTTCAAGTTGAACAAGCATTGTATTTCTTCTCAGACCTTCTGGTTAATGAAATAAATAGATATTAGGGGTTTTTAGTTGTGGCTTTACCCATAAAATGATTGTGTTATGTGTGATTGAAATTCTTCCTTTTCAGCTTCGTGATTTCATCGATCAATTTTTGTTTCCGATAATGAGTAGAGTAGATTCAAGTAAATTGTTTTAGCATATCATAACCTGCAGTTTGAATCTACAAGGAAATTCTTCATGGTATAAAAGTTGAAATCACTATAGAAGAGGTGAATATGATTTTGTTGTGCAAGTGAAATCAAATTTTCAGTTTCATACTTCAGAGCCAATAGGATGTCGTTCTACGGATTGAGACTTTAGTATTCCCTTGAGGGTAGCTCCAATTACATAGCTTGGAAGGACAGGATGGAGGTAGTGTTGGAAGACAACGAGTTGAAGGAATTCATGGATCATGATATCCAGAAGCCTCCAACATCTGATGCTAAATATCTGGCATAATGGATAAAGTGTGTGGCAAAGGAGAGAAGGATTATCCTAGAAGGAGTTCGAGATCAGATTGTCTCGAATATCCATGGTAAGGAAACTCCATTTGCAATGTGGAAGGCATTGACGGACCTATTTCAAAAAAAAAAGTAACCACGAGAAGCTGGACTTGAAGGAAAAAATCTGAAAGATCAAGATGGAGAATGGATATGGAGAAGAGATTGGAAGTGTCAAGGTTACTGTTGCAGAAGATGATCTGGTGAGCCTAGCACTTCTAGGAATTCCCAAGATCTGGCACAGCTACCAGGACTCGGTTAATGGGAGGGAGAAGCTACCAGAGTGGGAGTGATTGTGGTCCAATATGGTATAGGAAGAGATTCAGAAAAACACCAAAGATGGATCCTCATCTAAGCATGATGATAATGAGAATTGTTCCTTAGATGGAAAGGCAAAGAATGGGAAGGGGATGTTATCCCATTCCAAATCAAATTCTAGTGAGAATGGAAAGAAAGAAGGACATGTCAAAAATTAAATGTTTTCACTATCACGAGCTGGGACACTATGCTACAAAGTGTCTGCACAAGAAGGCTGGTAAGAATCCCTCAGGAAGAGCGGCAGGTGAATCTATTACTTCACAATTCAAACTAGATTTCACCCTCATTGTTTGCATGGTGTCATCGATGATGGATACTATGTATTACCTGGATAGTGGAGCCTCATTCCATATGACCAACAATAAATATATCTTTAGTAACTTGGAGCAGAAGGACCTCCAAATGCACATTAAGATGGGAGATGATGGGAGGTATATCATGACCAACATCTATCCTATTACCTTTCAGAGGGAGTTTGCTTCTCCCCTCACATTAAGAGATGTAATGTATGTTTCGGGTTTAAAGAAGAACTTGGTTTTTGTTTCCATGTTGGAGGATCATCGCTATGATATGATATTTAGTAAGGGAAAGGATTTCCTTCATCATATAGCCACAAGACAGGTGAAGCAAATTCAGGTTTTATTGAAGAACCTCTACAAACTAGAAGTATAAGATTGCGCTTCTTTGGGCCCAAAAGCAGAGAAGTTGCAAAGATGAGACATCAGTGAGATGTGGCATAGAATATTTGGTCACTCGCACCACGAAGCTTTGAAGATCATGCAACAAATTTCTACAGGAATTCCCAAGGGTGCACTAGAGCAAAGAGACACATGCAAAGGGTGTACATTGGGGAAGTACACCAAAGCTTCCTTTCATGATTAAATATAGTCGAGCATAAGAAATCCTTGTTTGAGTTCACTCAGATGTGTGTGGATAGTTCTCGACAGCATCCACAACCAACCACAATTATTATGTAATATTTGCTGATCATTTTTCTCATAAGTGCTGAATTTTCTTCATGTAGAAGAAAGATCAGATGTTCGCTAAATTTTGTGAATTAAAGCACTTGTCAAGAAAGATACTTGCAGGAAATTTAAAGCTCTCAGAAGCAATAATGGTGGAGAATATGTGTCGAATGAGTTCAACAAATTTTGTGCATCAAAGTCATTTGACGAGAGTTAATAGCACCTCATAGCCCATAGTAGAATGGAGTGGTTGAAAGAAAGAACATAATTATCATGGAGAATAATAGGCGATGTTACATGATCAAGGCCTACCATTTCACTTGTGGGATGAAGCATGCAACACAACTAGAATCCCTCATCGAATTCTCGGGATGAGTACACTAGAAGAATATTTTTTTAGAAAAGAAACTAGATGTGGCACACATCAAGATCTTTGGTTCATTAATCTACTGTCATGTTACCAAGGATGAATGGAAAAAGCTATAGCCAACCGCTGGGTTGGGCATATTTGTGGGGTACACTAATACACCTCACAACTATCGAGTGTACCTTCCATCTAACAGGATGAAAATGGTTCGTAGAGATGTAAAGTCCAATGAAGAGAAGGCCATGATATGTTCCCCTGAGAGGGAGATTAAGTTACATGCAGTTGAGAAGATTATAGATCCAAAGGAGGAACCTCAAGATGATGTGGCACAGCCACATGCAAAGGAACAGAGAGTGGAAACACCCACTCATGCAGATACTTCCAGAGATTGGAGAAAGTGCAGCAGAGAGGCTCACATATTGTTGCATGATGCTCGAAAGAATGTGGGAGCACCCACATCATAATGAAATTAGAGGAGGTCACCAGAGTGGTACACTGGCCACATGGCTCTAATGAGCAAGAGTGTAGATATTGATCCATCTTCACTCGAGGAAGCAGTGCAACAACCAGTGTGGCTATATGCCATGGTTGAGGAGTATGACTCCATTATTAGAAACAGTGTTTGGGAGGTGGTCCCAAGGCCAGCAGATAAGTCAGTGGTATGTTCCATATGGCTTTACAAGGTAAATCAAGCAGTAGATGGGAGTGTGGAGAAACACAAGGCTAGATTTGTGGCTAGAGGGTTCTCTCAGGTGGAGGGAATTGATTACGATAAAACCTTTACTCTTGTATCTAGGTACTCATCAATCAAATATATTCTAGCATTGTCAATGTATATGGAATGGAAGATACATCATATGGATGTAAAGACATCATTTCTCAATGGCGTGATTGGAAGAGGTGTATATTGAGTATCCAGAAGAATTTGAGACATTCAACAAAGAGTCACATGTGTGCAAAGTCAAGCGAGTGATGTATGGACTGAAACAAGCACCTCGTGCCTGGTACACCGGGATTGACAGTTATTTCACCAGGTTGGGCTTCACCAAAAGTGAAGTAGATGCTAACCTTTACCATATTGTCGTTGAAGGTAAATTGTTTATTATAGTATTATATATAGTGATTTGATTCTGACAGCTGATAAGACGTTGATTAAATCTTGCAAAGAGGATCTTGTAAGAGAGTTTGAGATGAAGGACCTAGGGCTCATGCATTACTTTCTTGGTATGGACGTATGGAAAGAATATTAGGAGCTATTTGTCTCTTAGGGAAAGTATGCCAATGAGATACTACAAAATTTCCACATGGAGAGCAACAAACCCATGGAGACTCCTTTAGAAGGTAACTGGAGGAAGGAGGATGCTACTTCAGGTGAAGTAGTGGAGACTACTATTTATAGACAACTTGTGGGTTCACCTATGTATTTGGTGGACACACTACCAGACATGTGTTTTGCAGTTAACCAACTTAGTCAAGTCATGGTTAAGCCAACCAAACTATATTAGAAGACAGCTAAACATGTTTTGAGATACCTTAGAGGCACCTCTAATTTTTGGCTTTGGTACAAACAAACAGAGGGATTGAAGCTTCAAGGCTTCACAGACGCAGATTAGGAAGGGATTCCATCTGACAGTAAGAGCACATCAGGGGGAATCTTTAGTATTGGGTCAGCAACAGTTTCTTGGTACAGCAGGAAGCAGAGATTAGTTACACTCAATTCAGCAGAAGAATAGAACATAACTATTATTGAAACAGATCATGAGGCTATGTGCATGAGGAATATCCTTGTTGGGTTGTTTGGTTAGCAGATGGATCCAACTGTGATTTACTGTGACAATCAGAGTTGTATCAAACTCTTTTATAATCTAGTTTTTCATGATCGGCCCAAGCATGTTGACATCCGGTATCACCATCTACAAGATTGTGTTTAGAGGTGAATTATGTTGTTGGAGTGCATTCCTACAGAGGATCAGTATGTAGATATTTTGACAAAGGCATTGTCAAGATGCAAATTTGAGTTTCACAGAGGTAGGATCGGGGTAGTAGATAATCCCTTTCTTATTGAGAAAGAGTGTTAAAAATAGCAACAAGAAAATCCTAATTTAATTTGTCCTTGAATTAAATTGGAAATTAAATTGTAATTATATTCTCATAGCAACTTGTAATAGCTAACTAAGTTAATTAAAATTAATTGGCTCAGTAAATTCGAGTTGGGAGCCTATCTAGATTCATGTAAGGTGATCCCTAAATTTTAGCAGCCTAGGTTGAGTTCTTATTGAGTTGTAATTATTTAATTTAGTTTAACTTAGTTAAATTCAGTTAAACTAGTTCTAACTGATGGAGGAACTAGTGAGAGGTCAAGTGAATTAATTTGGATTTAATTCACATGCAATGATTAATCAGATAACTCATAATGCACTCATAAATAACTCATGCATGTCGTTTTTGAGAAATACCCAGTTGAGATTGGAGTTCAAGGATAGTGTACTATCAATTGTAAAATCATCTAAGTTAAACTAATGATGCATGCAATCAGAGGAAGGCTTATGGATGGATTTCACAATTATGATTGAGGAATTTCCCAATTAAATATGGGCTAATTCCCAAGGGAACAGCGTAAGGAAGAAGGAGCTTGGTAGGAAGAAGATTTGGCTAAGTATTGGCTTGAGTTGGTTTGTGAAGCAGTGAGTGAGATTGTACTTGTGTAGAGATTGTTTGGGTTTAACAAGCATCGTATTTTCTGTTTCGCAATTTCATCGATCAATTTTTGTTTCCTCTGATGAGTAGAGTAGATTCAGGTCATTTGTTTTAGCATTTCACAATCCACAGTTTGAATCTATAAGAAAATTCTACATTTTCCATAGAGATCTCGATTTTCTCCAAACCCCATGCTTCGAATAAGTAACCTCTTCTTATGGTAAAAATTAAAGAGCATAAAGAAGTTGCATCTTTATCAAAGTTCACATATGCCTATGATCATTAGCTTATTAAACTTAAACTAAGGTGAGCATTAAGCCTATGAAAAATACTTACCAAAAAAGAAATGGCTTAAATTTAAAGACAATAGGAATCATCAAAATTTTCATATTTGTGCTTTAAATAAAAAATGCTTCCAACATAATAATTTGGCAATTTAGTGATTGAACATGTATTTGCATTAAGGTTGTTCACACCCTTTTTAAAAATCCTGCATGGCAGCTTTCTCTTTGATCTACCATTGACAATAGACTTTGCAAAAATTGCAGAGCTAGCTTGACGTAAACACAAATGCAAGAATGAGAATTCACATCATAGTAATGGAGATATGAATAATCAATTCTCAATAACGTTCATTAACCATTAATTGAAAAATAATTGCATGCATAGTACAATACAAATTAAGGCAAATAAACGTGAGATTAAACATAAAACATGTTTATCGAGTTTCCAAGTGGTGTACCGGTCAGGTGGGGTGGACAAATGGAAAGAACTGATTAGAGTGTCGGGGTGACATGTTGATGGGTGTGGATTCTGATGTCATATCAGGCATAAAATCTTGGAAGAAATGTGAGGATCACTTCGAGTTATTGCCAGGGTCATTTGTTCTAAATAATGTGGAAAGTAGGGACTAGTGGATGTATTGTTGGCAAATAAGAGGAAAGGGAATGACACATAGAAGGATCATGTGTCCTATGAGTATAGTATCAGAATAAATCAATGGAGAAACTTGCTAAAATTTCTTAGAAGAAACCTCTAAGATGATGTGTAAAATGAAAGAAACATGGGCCAATGTGGAAAGTTGTTTGGGGTGTTGATTTTTATTGCATCATCTAAACTGATAATCACTTCTTATGATTTTAAATTAGGTTAATCTTTTTCTTGTAGTCTTTTCATCATAAATAAATTATAAAAAGGATATCAACAGTAAAATAAAAATACCATAAGGATCATAAAGAGACATCCACATAATAACACAAGCATTTACCCTCGGAAAATTTGTTGAAGTTTCTAAATTTACTTAGTTTAGAAACCCTTCATGCACTTTTTCTGATTTATTCCTACCTACTTGTTATTTTTCTTTAACAAGTTATTTACAAAGTAAATACTGAAAATAAACACCAGTGCATGCTCAACATATTACAGATAGAACCTAAAAGAAACAAGAACAAACACACCACATGACACCATTATTTTTGGACCAATGTCCCTGGAAAAACCCAATGCAGGAAAATCGATGCAGCTATCTGAGGGTTTTCTTATTAAGCAATATCAAAGTACAAATTGGGTGCCAAAACTGGCCTACCTAACAGATAATTTCCTTAGCATCTATACCTCATAGTTTGAGAGAAATTTCTTGGTTGAAACCCTGGAAAATCCTTTTGTCAGCTCCTCAGCACAAAACTTCTCTGCAACCCCAGCATCTACCCAAACTGGACTGTGTCAGCCCCTCTCTATCTCACACTAGCCCTGCGTCAGCCCCAGGAGGCCATGCGTCGGCTCTAGGAGCCTCTGCGTTAGCTGCGCTGGCCCCTCTGGTGCTCTGTGCAGCACTTGGTTGCCTCTCATGGCCCTGCGTGAGCCCTTGCTGGCTTTGCGTCACCCTCCTTAGTTGTTGCACTACTCTCCTGGCACAATCTATGCCTTCTCTGTTTCCCTATACTCAATGCCCCTTAGCTGCTCTCACAATCACTGATTCTATCTCTCTTAGCAAACCCCACTCTAGAGAATAGAATGACTGATCGTTTGGTGTCTTCTCCAAGTGACTCTCAACGGCTGAGATTAAATCCCTAATCAACGGCTAAGATTAAATTTGGCTTGATCCATGTCTTTTGGACCATTCTAACACAGATTCATATTAATACACATTAATACTTTATTTTCCCTAAGTTTAGACTTAGGGACTCCATTAAAAATATTAATTATTCTAATATCTCTTGATCTGTTTAGAATCTGCCCAAACCCTTTCTGGGTATTGGAGATCTCATGTGCCCCAACCTCTCCACCAAATTTTGTGGCTAGATCACATCCGATGCTACCCCAAATCCACATTTCTTAGAATAAACCTCTAAGATGATGTGTAAAATGAAAGAAACATGGGCCAATGTGGAAAGTTGTTTGGGGTGTTGATTTTTATTGCATCATCTAAACTGATAATCACTTCTTATGATTTTAAATTAGGTTAATCTTTTTCTTGTAGTCTTTTCATCATAAATAAATTATACGAATGATATCAACAGTAAAAAAAAATACCATAAGGATCATAAAGAGACATCCACACAATAAAACAAGCATTTACCCTGGGAAAATCCACATGGGGTAAAAACCCAACAACCTTTTCCTTAGAGAAATCATGAAGTTCAACAGAGATACATCAGACAAATACAAGGTCAAACAAACCAACCATATAGTTAGGTCAAACTTGGTCCAACTCCATCCGAGTCAAGTAGAATGGATACCCAACAACTTTAGTTTGGTCTACTCTACTAGGGCATAATCTCAGCCTCCCTTTTCACCCTTAAACTTGGTCCTACAACCTTCTAATCCGCAGAAAATTTTGATCCTTCCACAAATATTCCTTCCTCAAAATTTTGTCCTTTTTCATAGTGTTATCACAAAAAAATGTCCTTTAATTGTAGATATTCTTCCTTCATTTATAGAGATTCAACTTTCAATCACAGAGATAATTTGACCTTATTTCTTGCCTCAGATAATTTCTCTCTATCTACCTTTGGCTCATCTCGCTTGCTGCCTTAGGAGATATGAAATTACTTGCCTCAGACAGATCCAAATTTCTTGCTTGGAGGGAAGTTGAATGACACATATATATAGTCTTTTGCTAGGTAAAATGGGTGCATCTTAGGTTGGGGCCAACTTGACTAGGAAAAGGGCCAACTTGGCTTCTTAGAGCCAAAAATTTAAATAATAAAAATTCAAATTCTTCTTTCTTTAAAACCAACATGAAGAACATGTCAAGTATTTTTCTCTTTTGAAAATAGCATGAATAACATGCTTTAGAAATAAATTAATGACTAAAATAATAATTATGAAGACTGACCATAGCTACAAAATTCAACATAGGGAACCCATGCGACACATGAGATGCAGGCTTATTCTATAAGTCTCGTTTACTTTTCCTACGGATAACGTCTCATGGAAAACTAGAATTCCACTTTGAAATATCTAAGAAACATACCTTTGGGACAAGAAAAAATGACAAATATTTATTTTCGTTAAGTTTTGGGAGGAATTTTGTCTCAAGGGTTCTATCTCAGAATTTCCAAGTGGAGTTTTTTGAGAAACCACTGAGGTATTTCTTTTGAGATGACATGGAGGTTAAAAGGGGAGTAGTGTTATTGTGACTAGAAAAGGGGACACATGGAGGGAGTTGACCCACAAACCTTGGGGGAGGACCTTTGTCATTCCTATAATAAAAATATTAGGCAAAATCAAACAAGACAATCTAATAAATATTTGGGGTAGTTTCCTTGGAGATGAGGTACAAAGAGAATGGGATGAAGGATTCACATGGACTGAAATGAGGTGACAAATGGGAGGACCCATAATTTGTTATAGATCTTAGCTTACGTTGATAACCAACTCATCCAGGAGATAAAATATTGTGGTAAATTAATGGAGCACTTGAATAAACATCAGGGGCAAAATCTCGGGATGGGAAAAGCTAACATAAAAAATCAACAATAGTTGTCATGAAAAAATCAATCTCAACCCAACATTTTCCGAGTAAGCGTTTTAGTTTGCGCTTGGCTATGGCGATGGAAAGGGATTATTTCTAACAACTAATAGATATTGTCTAAATATTTTCAAATCTTTCTAGTGTTGTAATTCTCTTTGTAACCACCCCTCCCACATTTATCCAAATTCATGAGCTCGCCAGTGTAAACATGATACACGTGTCACTATGACCTGACCCGACCTCCTAACTCCAGTTAAGGAAGTTGGGCCTACAAACTGACATCCTATAGGGACTACAAATCACCCAGGAGCTAAAGGAACCCCTCCCAGGTGATAAATCCTTGAGTCAGAACCATGTTTCACTAACCTAGACTTATAAGCTCACCCTTGAGCCTGTCTGCATGTGGTTTTGAGCCTCCAACCGCACTCACAAGCCTTGCTCCATGTGGTTATGACCCTAGATCTCTAGTTCTGTGCCTGAGATCTGAGCCACTTTTCTAGTCTAGTCTCTACACCACTACCCATAACTTCATGTAACTTTCTAGAATCATATTTCTCATAACGAAAACTTGAAGTCAGAACTTGACCTAGATTTTTCCTCTAACACATGAGACATTTCGTCAAACATGTAAGCTATAGGTCAGGAATGCATATATATGTACATAATATTCTGAGATTTATTTGAGAATCACCAAGAAGGATCTATGCCCTCTCCACATAGTTGCAACAACACTTATTGATCCATATATTTATCAACCATTAGATAACTAAACAAATCATGACATGAACTAGAGATAACATGCATCATATAACCAACAAATATCCAACATAAAAACCATGGAAATTCAGCGATAATATCACCAACATAATCACTACAAGTGTACATGAATCATACTAGAATAATATCTCTTATTAATATATGAAAGTAGCAACCAAGTCAGGGACTTCCACATACCATCTGACCATAGATGGGGCTGAACCAAATCTCTTTCATCCAATCACCCTTATGCCATATTCCAAGCATGAATGTGGGATCTCATGGAATAACCAAAACAAAACCAAACCAGGGCTTCCAGAGGCCAAACCACCTCAACTCTCCTCCAAAGTGATTCCACCTCAACGGTCCAAAAATAACTAACATCAACTAGATCGGTCTCTACCCAAGTTGTCCAAGGATCTAGGAACCAGTTACTCAACCCGCAACCTTCCAGGGCTCCATAGAATTTATCCAACCCAAATCCAGGGACTAACAACTCAACCTACCAAGGGCTCCAGATCATTTTTCTGAACCTAGGTTCCAGGACAAGTAACTCATCCCAAGTTGTTCCAGGTCTTCCAAATCATTTGTTCCAACCCACATCCAATTGAAAAAACAATCAAGTGGAAAAACCCACAACACCCTTGTTATCCAGGAAATGGAAAGGCAAGGCCAAAACCACTGTCAATCTCGGGATATCTCCATGCCAATTACAACACAAAACTATAAAATTACATTCATATACCATGCATCCAAAAATCAGCAAGGAATCACACTTTCCATATGTTACTTGCAAAGCAATCCAACAGTAGTTGTTAATCCAACTATTCCCTTGCACTTTCTTGATTTCCTTTTCCTTCCTTCTCCAAATCCAGGTGAATACTAGAGTGCTCCAAGCATGCTCCAAGAATTCTCTAAGTGTCCAAGAGTATGAGAGAATGAGAGAATGAAATGAGAGAGCCAAAACTGAACTGAAAGAAGCTAAACCAAAAAAAGTTGTGAATGAATCCTTTGAAGCCTTTTTATCATTGATGCCTCTATTTTCTTCATTTTCCTTCATTTTTCCTCTAATTTCCTTAGCATGCAAATTTGTGTCTCTTCACCTTCCTTTTCTCCTATTTTCCTTTATTTCATAAATAAAATGTCAATTATTGTCATTTTTCCTTTTCCAATGCCTTTGCCAATTTCCATAACCATTAATTAATCACATGTGATGCCCACTATAGTGTTTTTCCAAACAATCATCTCAGAATATCCCATGATCTTGGTCTTATTTTATTTACATGAAAAATCAACCAGGGGTTGTTACAAACCCCTCCCCCTTGGGGGAACACCATCCTCAATGTTTTATTACACATATGACCAGCAAACCACTGAAAACAAAACATACTTCCCATAGATCTTTATAACATAGCTCAATGTAGTGTTTACAATAAAAACTACTGCAAACCATGACCAACATAACAAACATGAAAATCATACCACTTATTGGAGCTTTATAACACAATCCATTGTGGTATCTACAACAACATCCATATGTATATCAAAACCTCATTTTCTTGGACCAACAAATAATGAAAGATATAAAACCCACATTTGATCATCCATCTACCATGTAGCTTCACCAAGACCAGCTTCCACTGCACTTTAACCTACTTGATTGCTTTGTTCTATAGCATGAGTTGTTTCCATTGCAATATGCATTATGGTCCTGGATGGAATTCTCCCTCTAGTTCCACCTATAATACAGACCAGTCAATTACATGATCAGCATCATGTACATACTTCTTAAATGATGAAATATGGAAAATATCATGGACTTTCACTATCAGAGGTAGTTCAAGTTTGTAGCCACTAGTCCAATCGTCTCAAGGATCTCAAAAGTCTTGCAATTCGAGGTGCCAACTTGGCACATGATCCAATCCTAAAGGAGCTCTTCTGGGGCTTGATGCATAAGTACATATGCTCCCCAACCTAAAAATCCTTAAATACCATGTGCTTATTTGCATATCCCTTCTGCCTGTCTTGTGTTGTCTTTAGATTCCTTTTAATAATATGCATTTCTTATTCCATCTCTACCAACATATTTGGTTCAATCAGTACCATGTTCACTAGATCACTCTAGTTGATAGGAGTATTACAACTCTTCCCATAAAGAGCTTCAAATGGAATCATCTTAAAGGATTCCTTATCCCCGTTATTATATGCAAACTCTACTAATGGAAGATACTCTTCTCACTTCCTCTGCTGATGCATGACATACATCCTCAATATGTCCTCAAGAATCTTGTTAACCCTCTTTGTCTGTCCATTTGTTTGCGGATGTTAAGTTGTACTGAAAGCCAAATTTGTCCCCAAACCTGCAAACAACTCCTTCCAAAACATGGAAGTGAAATTTTCATCTCTATCGGATACAATATTCTTGGTAACACCGTGCAAACTCACTATCTCCCTGATGAAAATCAAAGCTACCTGACTAGTTTAATTCGTATAATTCACTGCAATGAAGTGAGCTACCTTACTTAACTTGTCAACTGCAACCATGATGGAATCATGTTGTCTCAATGTCCTTGGAAAACCTATAATGAAGTCCATGGAAATGACCTCCCATTTCCACTCTAGAATTGGAATCAACTGAAATAACCCACCTAGATGCTTACACTTTGCTTTTATTTGTTGATAGTCCAAACATCTCGCAACAAACTCAACCACCTCTTTCGTCAAGTTCATCCAATGATAGAATTTCTTAAATGTTTTCAATGTTTTATGATATCCAAGGTGACCTGAATACAACTTGACATGAAACTCCCTCAAGATAATATTCTTGAGCTCACTGTCATTTGGCACATAAATATTGTTCTTGAATCTAACCAAGCCATCTATCGTGAGGTGATACTCTTCATCCCTATCACCTTCACCATGCTACTATAACCTGTGCCTCAACTTCTCATACATATCATCATGTTGTCTTTCCTACAAGATTTTCTCCTACAAATATATCCCATAAGAACTCATTGTTGTAATTTGATTCACCTACACTCTCCTACCAAGAGAATTTTCGACCATGTTCTCTTTTCCCTTAATGTATGTGATCTAAAATTCAAACTCACTGAGGGTATACAACCATCTCGCTTGCATGGAATTCATATTCGGTTGGTCAAACAACAACCTCATCCCATTATGATCACTCATCAAGACGAACCTCTTGGAAAGAAGATAATGGCTCCACATCTTCAACGCATGAATAATAGTTTCCAACTCAAGGTCATGAGTCACATAGTTCTACTCATGCTCATTCAGTTTCCTTAACTCATAGCATACCACCTGTCCTTCCTACATTAGGACACCACCAAGTCCTCTCTTCCAAGCATTTGTACAAACCACAAACTCTTTATCTAGATTGCAATATTCAATACTAGAGAATTTGTAAGAAAATGCTTCAACTACTCAAAGCTATATGCACACTCCTCGGTCCATTCAAACTTATTTCCTTTCCTATGCAAAGATGTAATAGGATAGAAAGTCTGCGAGAAGTTCCTAATGAACCTCCTATAGTAACCTCCTAATCCCATGAATGATTTAACCTCATCCACATTCCTAGGAGTTTCCCATTCCATGGTAGCTCCGATCTTTTCCAGGTCTACTACTATACCTTCCTTAGAAACAACATGTCCCAAGTAATGAACTTCTATCTAAAATAAACTACACTTACTAAGCTTTCCATACAACTAATGCTCTCTCAACAATTTTAACACTATTTCTAGCTGTTATGCATGCTCTTACTCATTCATAAAATATATCAATATATAATCAATGAACATTATCACAAACTTGTCCAGATAAGGACACAACACACTATTCATCAAACACATGAAAGTAGTTGGAGAATTAGTACGACCAAAAGTAAATACCACAAACTCACAATGACCATACTTGGTTCGGAATGTGTTTTGTAGATGTCCTCTTATTTGATGCGTACTAGATGATATCCTGATCTCAAGTCAATCTTCAAGAACATTGTTTCTCCCTTCCACTGATCAAACAAATGAACAATTTGCAGCAAATTATGCATGTTCTCGATGGTCACCTTGTTCAACTGCCTATAACTAATACAAAACCTGAGAGTACCATCTTTCTTCTTCACAAGCAGTATTGGTGCACCCAAAGGCAATACACTTGGACTAGTGTAACCCTTATCAAGCATTTCCTTAAGTTGTAACTTCAATTCCACTAACTCTAGCGTTCTCATCCTGCACGGTGCCTTTGATTTCAGTGTTCCCCCTAATACCAACTCAATAGAAAAGTCCACTTCTCTGTGAGGCAGTAACTCTAAAATCTCTACTAGAAATACATCCTGAAACTACTACAAAACTAGATACCTCTTCAAGACTTTAACATCCTCAACATCCTTCCCTTTTTCACTAGAAATATGAATTGCAAACAATACACATACTTTCCTGCTACTGCACTTTATCTGCATAGTTGTAACCAGTATCACTAATGTAAGATTCTTTCCCTGCAAGATTCTTCTTTCCTCGTCATCATCTAGGCACTCAATAGCCTTATCATAGAAATATACCTTAGTCTTGTGAATTTAAAACCAATCCATACCCAATAGCATATTGTATGATCCCAAAAAAAACACATTTATATGTGTTGATGTAGACATATCATTCATCTCAAATGCATAAGATCTCAGCCAATGATGAACTCTTTTCTTGGTACCTATATCCAACTGCCTCAACCAAGACTCTACATGCGCTTATTTATTCAAGAAACACTTATCCACCAGGTCAGGAGTGATATAGTTATAGTTAGATCCATGCTCAATCAAAATAGAAAGAACTTGATCACAAAGTTTACCTTCCATATAGATTCCTAATGATCAACCTACTTATTATCCACTACTGCATAAGTCTGAGGAATGCTTTGTCCAACATCCCCAACTGTTTGTGCCTCTTGAGCACTGTAAAACTGAGGTCTGCCACCTTGATGTTGTGGACAATCTCTCATGTGATGATCCTTACCACAAGTTCAATACTACAAAGGCTTCATGCCATCACCCTTGTTTTTATCCTCAAAATGAAATCCTTGTCCTTTATCAATTGTATTGAATTTATTTTACGACATTGCATTCTCCTTGTTACCTACATCCTGAGGTCTTCCTCGCTTATTATCCCACTTTGATTTAGTCTTATCATTACCTTTCCAAGCCTACTTACATTCTGGCTTATGCTTATACTGCTCATAATAATGCTTCAAATTCCCAATTACTTCCTCCAATGTATGAGCCTCTTCATACTCAATTTGATCTTTAAATGCTAATGGATATCCACTAATGAAACTTTTAACCTTTGCCTTATCATCCTTAATATATGGCACATACCTCAATAGTACCAAAAACTTAGTCATGTACTCTTCATCTATCATAGACCCCATCTTAAGCTCATATAATTCCTTGGCCTTTCAGCCATAGTATCTCTCTGAAAATTATTTCTTTCTAAAAAATTTCTTAATATCATGCCAAATCAACTCCTATATCCTAATGCCTCCAACATGCTTCACATCTTCCCACGAGATGTTCGCTTTTCCCTTAAGACTGAAAAATTGTTATCCTGGCTTTCATATTATTTTTATAATCATGCAACTTGAAGAACTTCTTCTTCCCAAGTAACCATGCTTCTCCATCTTCCAATTTATTTAGCTCTCCATCAAAGGTAGGAGCCTTGGCTTTCTTAAACTCATCCGAAAAGTACTTCTTCTCACTCCTCATGTAAGGATGATAAGCGAGGATGAACATTATGTCTCTCTAACCTAGAACTAGAATAGAACCTATAACCACTACATCTCCTATCAGGTGTATCCATCCATCTACTACCTTTGACTGTGTCATCCCTATCCTACCTATGTCCTCCATGAGACCTACTACAATTTTCCCTTTTAGGCCTTTCCTCCTATCCATAATTGATCTGTGGTTGTCCCTGTATCTATAAATATGACCAAATTTGAAGGATCACTGCATTAACCTCTGCTTTCTTTTCCTGAGCTTTGGAAATTATTTCTTGTGATTCAATTATCATGTCATTATCCACCTTACAACTTCTAATTTCTACCTTTAAACTTCTCAATTTATCTGCTATGTCAAGAGAGTACTCATCTCCTTGATGCTTAGCTAATCTTAAGGAGTGTCGCATGAAATGTAATCCACCATCTTGCTTGTCATCTCTGATCTTCTATTTCCTCAAAAAATACCATGTTCGATAAACCAAATATAAACATAATCCAACGTACCTTAGTGAGATTCAGGGGAAGTTATCTTGTCTGCACAACTTAGTCCAGATTAGCATGAGATATATATATATATATATATATATATACAATCATCATAACATACCAATATCATCAACCTCAACATGATGACACCAATGCAATAATGACCATCACGAGAGATAATCAACATGCATGCATGATAAACACATAGACAATCGAAAATGCATACATAACAATCACATCTACCCCGAGGTCCAGTGCTACAACTTTTCTCTGATTGCAATCTGTAACCACGATATCGGAGGAAAGGTTGTAGGGAATGGAACTGCTATGATACCACTTTGTAACCATCCCTCTCACATTTACCAAAATTCATTATCTCGTCAGTGTAAACATGAAATGAGTGTCAGTATGACCTGACCCGACCTCCTAGTTCCAGTTAAGGAAGTGGTGCCTACAAAATAACCATAAACTAACATCCTACAGGGACTTCAAATCACCCAGGAATTGAAGAAACCCCCCAGGTGGTCAATCCCTGAGCTGGAAACTTGTTTCACTAACCTAGGCCTATAACCACACCCTTGACATTGTCTGTGTGTGGTTGTGAGCCTCCAACCGCACTCACAAGCCTTTCTCCATGCAGTTATGACCCTAGATCTCTAGTTATATGTCTGTAGTCCTGGGGTTTGAGCCACTTTTCTAGGCTCATCTCCATACCATTACCCAGAACTTCTTATAACTTCGTAGAATCATTTCTCATAACAACAATGTGAATCATTCAAACTTGAAGTCATAACTTAACTGAGACTGCCTAGAACACACTAGACATTTTGTCAAACATATGGACAACATCTAAGCTACAGGTCATGAATGCATATATGATCATAAGAGTCTGAGATTCATCTGAGAAACAATAAGAAGGCTCTATTCCCTCTCCAGATAGTTGCAACAATATTTATTAGTCCATATATTCATCAAACAAAACATGACATGAGCCATAGATAAAATATATCATATAACCAACAAATAAGAAACAAATATACATCATAGAAGCCATGGAATCTCAACCATAATATCACCAACATAATCATTACAATTATACATGAATCACGGTAGAAGAATATCTCTTATTAATATATGAAAATACCAACCAAGTCGAGGACTTCCGTGTACCACCTGACCATAGATTCGGCTGAACCAAATATCTCTTTTAACTAATCACCCCTGCATCATATTCCAAACATGAATGTGGGATCTCACGTTATAACCAAAACAAAACCAAACCATGGCTTCTAGAAGCCAAACCGCCTCAATCATCCTCCATGGTGATTCCACCTCTATGGTCCGGAAATCACTTCTCTACCCAAGTTGTCTAAGGATCTAGGAACTAGTAACTCAACCCACAGCCTTCCAGGGCTCCAAATTGTTTGTCCAACCTAGAACCAAGGACTAGTAACTCAACCTAAGTTGTTGTAGGGCTTCCAAAGTGTTTGTTTCAACCCACGACCATAAGGAACATGAGCACCACTAAGAAAAACAATCAAGTGGAAAAACCCACAACACCATGGCTATCCAAGAAATGCAAAGGCAATGCTAAAACCACTATCAATCCAAGCATATCCCCATTCCAATGACAACACATAGCCAGAAAATAACATGCATATACCATGCATCCATAAATCAGCAAGGAAACCACACATGCAACATGTTACCTACAAATAAATCTAGTTGTAGTTGTTGATCCAATTATTCCCTTTCACTTTCCTTCTTTCCTTTTCCTTCCTTCTTTCAAATCCAAGTGAATACTAGAGTGATCCAAGCATGCACCAGGAATGATCTAGTGTGCAAGAGTATGAGAGAAAGAAATGAGAGAGACAAAATTGAACTGGAAAAAGCTAAACTATCAAAAGATGTCAACTGATTCTCTAAAGCCTATATATCATTGATGCCTATATTTTCTTCATTTTCCTTCATTTTTCCTCTAATTTCTTTAGCATACAAATATGTGTCTCTTCACCTTCCTTTTCTCCTATTTTATTTTATTTCATAAATAAAATGTTAATTATTGTCACTTTTCATTTTCCAATGCCTTTTCCAATTTCCATAGCCATTAATTAATCTCAAGTGATTCCCATTATAGTGTTTTTCCCAACATTTAGCTTGGAATATGTGTCACATGACCTTGTTCTTATTTTATTTACATGGAAATTCAACCAGGGGTTGTTACACTCTTTCCAATTTTTTACTTGCCCACATACCTTGCAGCTCAATTAGATGCCTTATTTTTTGACAGAACATGCAGTGAGGGTAGGCTTTTTATCTGTGTTTAATATTCCACCGTTGATGATCAAAATCTAGTTGCAACAATAAAACAAGCATAACATCGTTATAATGGATCTCATAAATTTACAAAGCACATATACAGACTCATTACTCAACAATTTGTTCATTGTTCACTTCTAATTAGCACAATTAAAATCAATTTTCTAATGAGTACCAAATTACTTCCCTAACCCTATTTGGTGAATGAGTTGATTTTATTGGCACACTCTAAACCATTCTTTTCCAAGAAGAAGTAAATCTTGTAGCTTGCTTATTTCACACATGCATTATACAATAAGTAACAGAAAATAAAACTAATTAAACTAAACTAATCCTACTCTATAAATCATGTTAAAAATAGGTGAAATCCTATTTCAGTGGAGCCAATCAAATTCTTTTATTCCTGCATATGTACATACCAAAAATAGGAAAACATAAATAAACTTATTATTAAACTATTAAAATAAAACTTCAATTTATTATATACATCTATTTCTAATAAGTTCAGGAAAAAAAAATTATTTACAGGAATCCTCTCTTCTTCTTCTTCTTTTTGGTTCGGCTGGTGAGACATGTCCGGAGGGATTGAACTTTTGATCACCTGGATACACAAGGGATTGCCAACTTTTTTTTTTCAATTGTGCTACCACCCGTAAACTACAAGAAACCTCTCTTGAAATGAATTCTCAAATCATATTCTAATTAGATCATAGAAATTAGGATGAATATATGCTAATGATTGGAGAAGATCCAAAGGAGGACATGATAATGGAAAAAATTGAATGATTTATCTTTAAATGATCTTGCCTATAAAATAATGTTAATATTATGTACAAAGGAAGAGTATTAGCACAAATATTTTGCAAAATTGACTTCTTAAAATAATTTTCAAATGGATCCTCGAAGTCATAATGGAAATGCTAATGAGCCATCAAAAGGCTTATAGAAGGGCTTGAATTCTCAAGAGTCGAGACTTGTGGAAGATTTATTTTAAATGATTGAATAAGTTGGTATGAGATGAACATCAAATGGAATTGAATGACTTGAAGTTTTTGAAGCTCATGGTCTAGGCTTTGAAATCCATTTCCATGTGCTTCCACTAACACACTCGGTGAGTATTCAACACTTTACTTCTCAATATTCCAACATAGGATATCCAAAAATCAAAAAATAAAAGTAGAATACAAATATGAAAAGAACCATAATAAATGAAGAAGAAACAATAAAATTGTATTGTCATTTAAACTAATGTTACAAACAATGTTACAAGACAATTGGGTTTTATTTGAAAAAAAATCCTCCTCACAAGGATTGGTCAAGATAATGGCATTGGAATTAATACCAGCATCTAATTGTGAATGTGAAATATGTTTAAGACTATGATCAAGAATGGTAACTTGGATGATGTCAAAATAAAAAACTAGAATAGATTTCTCTTTCTGAAAATTACAGTCACTGTGGCATTTTGGGGATTCAAGATGAGAATCTTTTGTAGTGATATCAGTATAAGAAGATCTCTCATCTTTAAATATAGATTTATTTTGAGTATTAAGAAAATGAGAATTTAATTATGGGAGAAATAAATCAATTCCTCAAACTCAAAATCATCATCATAAATGAATTCACAATTTGTTAGCACTCCATTCGTAAAAGGCACATTAGAAAAAGAAGAATAATTTAATGCACTTTGATGAGAATTCTCAGCACTGTTGAAAAAATGATCATTAAATGACTCTTTACCATGATCAAAACTAATCGGAAATTCATTATTTGTTAAATCTATGACATCTCTTCTATTTTCTAAAACCGCATTTATGTGAGAAGGAATTGTTGAGGGATTAACAAATGAAATAAGATCGGCAAAAAGATCGGGATAGAGGGAGAAATGGTTGTTTAAAGATATGAATATGAAACTTTCTCTTCCTTGTAGATTCTTCCTTATTTTCCTCAATGCATATTTCAGATTCATCAATATGAATTTGGTTGACCACACTTTCTCAAGAACTAATGTTCGGCTACTCCAAATTTTGTGTTGTAGGAAGTGCATTGCTAAAAGAAATATTTTCACTCATATTTTTTATTTGAATTGCTAATTGCTTATTTTCTTCTTTATTATAAACAACATATTTATTTTGAAGTAGAGAAGTGGATTCATCAACAACAACATGATTTAAAGCACTCAGGATCAACATAAATTTGGTTGGATGTGCTTATGTCTTTCTGAGATGGCTCATTAGCAAATTTTGCACTTTCTGCTTGATGAGAAATGACCATGCTATTGATAAAAATTGGCTCTTCAACAACGAAAAATGTGCTAAAAAAGTGATATCTTTTGGTTCATTGTGAATATTTGGAACGCAAGGAAGTGAAAGGATGTGTTGAAACCATTCAATTAACTCAATATCTAAAGTTCTATCTTTAGATTTAAATTTCAAACAAATTAACTAGAATCTAATTGTAAAAGCTATTCTAGATTCATATACAAATTTGTGCGAGTGTTGAAGTTTGTTGCATACATGTTTGTAGTGAGAGCCTTCAAATTTGTGAAGGAACTTAGTGATCAATTCATCTCAACTATGAATAGAGGCAACTACTAGAGATTCACACCATATTTTGGCTTTGCCTATGAAAGTTAGAGTAAAAACAATGCATAGAACATCTTCGTCAATATCAGAGAAAGTAGAATTTGAAAACTTTTGAATAAATGGAAAACATGATCATATGTGGAAGCATTACTTGTACCATCAAATTTTACCCTCAAGAAGAGTCCTACAATTTTCATTGGGGTGCTTTAGGATGCACAACCAAAGATGTAACTCCAAATGGGAAGTTTAGAAGGAGCCATTACAAATAAATAAAAACATTAAAATACAAAATTCCAAAAGGACAACCTTTTGTTGGCCCTCATTAAGGTGCTAAAATAGTTAATGGCCAAAAATGACCATAATCAACATTAGGGAGATCACCCGATCAGGACCCCAACTAAGCCCTTATCAATTTCGAATGGTGATTCTGACTAGCTCAAATGGGTCAGTTACCTCTTACTCTCATTGTCGACTTGTGATATCTCTAATTGTCATCAACAACAAGACACAATTAGACTTATCCTGCTGCAATGCACTTGTAAGAAAGAAGTCCTTAGGTTAATTTGAGGGCTCAGTAGAGCCACCAATGATATTTCTCTTGCATAAGGAGACTTCTAAAAATGAAATGAATTAATCTAAATGTAGACCTACTAGTCTTAATAATGCGGAAAAACAACACAAAATACTCTAACTCGGCACATAGGAAATAGTTTCTAAATACCAAGTGAAAATATTTAAATATGATGGGGATTTAACATGTGTTTTTTTATAAATATCAAGTTTTTGTAGAATTTCCCACTGTAGATCACCAAATAATGCAATATACTAAAGCAAAATACTTGATCTACTTCTACAAACAAA
>APFE030175606.1:0-34100 GCA_000404065.3 Pinus taeda
AATGAAATGAAGTATTATTTCCGCTGCATCTTTGTGTATATGGTTATCTCTGTATTTTATTGCGTTCCTGTTTAAATCCGGATCATGGTGTTGCCACCACATTACGAACTGGGGTCCAATGTATCAATACCTCTGAAAAAAGAAGATAATTAGGCTTCACATCAAACAATTAAATTTCTAATACTAGCGAGAGTTATTTTCCCATATCAATTTAATTTCCCAAACAATTTATTTATTTACCCAAATAAAAACTGAATCACCAAAAAATAAAATCATTGTTATTTTTTAACTTCTAGAATTAGATATATGAAGCATAAATAAACTAAAGAGATCAATCACACATTGCAAAAAAAAATCACCCACAATAATTCTCCATCATTTAATTATCTGGAAAATTTGGGTTTTTCGACCCATAAAGATACAAGTAAAAATACAAAATCCCTCACCTTGTAACATGGCTCTCTTCGAATGAATTCGGCCCAAGGCACTTGCCTCTAGGAAATTAGTCTCTGGATGAAATCGATGTGGAGAAAGCAGCCCAAATACGCAACCAACAACTTGAATTTCACTCTCGTTGCATTCCACTGATGTGCACTAGGGAGAACTCGACCCATCAATAACTCAACCTCCTTTTGATAAAATCAATCACCCTCTGGAAATTCAACCTTGCAATCTCCTCCTACTGACATTCCTAGATTCACCCCAATCCACTCACCCTTCTCCTTCTCTATGCTCCTAGTCCACAGAGCCGCTCACACTTAGATAAAATCACTTTCTTTGAATAATAATTCATTCACAAAGCTTGTTTTCAACTCCTTTTTAGGCTCTCTTTAAAATCTTCATCGAGTCCAAATCCCTAACCCCAATATCCCTTCTAGAACCATCTTAGAGATCAATGGTTGATATTATTCCTTAATCACTTAAATAATTATATTATTTATCCTTAGAAATTGATTCAATAGTCCACAATAATTAATTTACTTTAATTATTGTATTTTTCTTAAGTTAAACTTATGAAAGAATACATAAATCACTTACTCCACCAACCAAGCACTTAAAAGAGGAAAATAATGTCTTCCACATATTAAGACACAAAGGCAAAGGCTATTCATAATACCTTTTGAAACTACCACTCACTTCAACATGAAATGCTTTGTAGAGGTGGTAGCTCCTACATTAAGTTCACTCAAGATTTCTTCCAAGCATTCCATCCGCTATTATGCTTCAATGGCGGCCATACTACCATGGGCAAGCTGAGAAATAGTTGAAATGAGGTCGTCCAAGATTCTGAATACGGCGTTTGCGAATGAGGACATCTGCACATTGACCAAAATATAACTGTACGCCGACATCTACAGATATCCCACTCTAATGAAATTGATATCCCTTATCACGGTCTCGTCACAGCAGATTGTCAGTGTAAAAGTCAACGATTGCTCCTTATATTCAAGATCTTCAGGCTATTATTTTAATGTCAAAATCACGTAGTACCATCATTACTAAATCCAATCGAGTGTCTAATTTCTTGAAAAGGGAAAAAATACGAAAATTTGTCGATTCAATTTTAATACTAAATAGTTTTATGAAATTCTATCTATTTGGATTATAGTTTTATACACCTGGATTGTTCATTCCCTGGCATGGGGTGTTAAAGGCAGTGGTTGCCTGAATACAAATAGAGAGCCACCTTGCAAGCACACCGAGGCAAAGGAAATGGAAAGTAATTGTGAAATTGGATTTTTTTGATTTTTTTTTTTTTTTTAATAAAGGATTTGGAAAGCCAAAAATATAAGAAAAGTTCTATTTGGAAGAGTTCTAGATAGATGAGTTTGGAAATGGGTTAATTTTCCATGTTTTTTCCAAAAACATTTGTTAATTTTTATTTTTTTAAAAAAATTAATTTGTCCAAATTTTATAGTATAAGAATTGTTTCCACTTTAAAAATCAAGAATATTTTATATAGGGACTATATAAAATTATTAGAAATTTAAATATTATTACAAAAATATCAACAAACTTTTGGAGATTGCATATTATGGAATATGAAGATTCACCAAGGTTTCTAAATTTTAAGATAAATTTCCATCCTTAAAATTTCCCTTGCCAAAAAATTTCCATCATTTACATATATTTTGTGTTTCTAGTCCTTGTTGTTCTAATGTACCATATACAATTTCTCACTTGTGCAATCACTTCCTCATTTGACAAAATAATTCCCTCTATTCGAGCTTCTCTCCAAGCATTCTCGATTTCCTATTGGATGACTAGAGAAATAATGTTGTGATATATCTTAATAGATCTCTTGTTGTATTTTTTTCTCTAGAGGTGGAGGGCTCTAGGCCACCACAACAACCTCTCCTACACTAGGCTCCCCTGCCTTTGGGCATTAGTTTGAACAAGTAGAGTTACAACAGAAAAAGGAGAGAGGTGGCGTGGGGTTACAGGGACCAGAGAGAGAAGGGAGAGGACACTAAAGAGCCATTGGAGGGCCAAGCAAAGAAGATACCCCTTAAACCCATGATAGAGTGAGCCCACCATGCCTTTGAAAAGTGAGAGGAGGGGATCATTCTAGCCTTGTTAAAAAAGAGAGGGTTGAGAGAAATGAATGAGTTTCATAACCAAGGAAAAGGACAAGGAACACCAAAGAAACATAAGGGAGTAGGTCAATTTGAGCTAGAGAAAGTAGATAATAGCTATACACTCTAAACTCCTCTGAAGACCTGACAATTTGAAGAGAATGAGAAGTTAAACCTTGAAAATGAGACTTTGAAGGAGCGAACAAAGACACTAAAGCTTAGAGCCAAGATAAATTTCCAAATTCACATAAAAATAACATTTAAGCATCCAAGAGTTAAAGGTGTAACTCTAATAAACTTAGCAAAATGAAGAAAGAGGCTTGGGGAAACAACGAAAAAATAATTTAGAAACAAATAAAAGAGAGGAAACAACACCAAAATCTTAACATGCTCTTGATATATGAATTTTCCAGACTTTGAAATCTAGTGAGAATGAGGTATTCATGTCTCTTCATTCTATTGAACAACCTCTAGAGTTGGCATTCCACCTCCTAGATCCTTGTCTAACTTATAAATAATCCCAACCTATAAATAATCCCAACTTACAATATAATAAATTAGTGCCCGTGCATATTGTGAATCCACTTGTCTATCTAATCAATAAACCTTATTGTTCCCTCCCTACACTAATTTTAATGTCAGTGGTAATGGCCTTGGTTATGATGACGTTTTGTGTATAATTTCCCAACTTAAACCGTGGAGTGTCTTGTCACCTCCAACATCCTCTAGATCTGATAAATCCATCTCTTTCATCATTAAGCACTTATTATGGGTATAAAATAATAGCATAAAATAATTAATTAAATTAATAACAAAATCAAAACCATATTATCAATAATAATTATATAATTTAAATTTGGTGTTTGAATTAATTCTCTCATCACATAAATAAAATGTTAATATAAAATGAATATGACATATTTAGCAAATATAAATTAAATATCACATACTCAAAACTCATAATTATTATCAAAACTCGTAATTATCAATAGAGAACAAAAATATGTTAATAAAACATTATTAACCTACTTACTAATAATTATATACCATTAAAGCAAATGAAAATAAATGTATTTTATTAATTCATGCTAGATTTATTAAATCTCAAGCTTACATTAATAATATAAAATTTTATATAATACAATTTAGATAAATATATTTGAGTTTATAATACATATTAAATATAATTTTATAAGGCAACTCGATTCACAGTGGCGGTGAACTTGAAGTATTCTGTGCCACGGGTTTTAAGTATAGTGGTGGATTTTTAAGTATAGTGGTGGTAGTTGGAATCGACCCACATCTCTCAAATACGAAATTAGCCTAGTTGCCAATTCCTATAGATATAATAACAACAACAATAACAACAATATGGGGGCTTCACTCAATAAACCTCTCACATATCACGTGCTTGGCATATTAAAAAATAGTCTTAATTTGACTACATATTGGAAAATACCTCTAAAAATCACATTATTTAACTCCCTAACAATACCCAATACACCTCCTTTCACTCGATATTGTAGATATCCATCTTTTTTATTAAATTTTTTTATACTCCTTTATATTTTTCATTAACTCTGAGCTCCATTTTTATACCTGCGAATATAAAAACCCTTTACCCCATATACATCCCCCAATATATTATGTCATATTTTCCTCAATATATATCCTCCAATATGAACTCACATGGTATAGTATTGTTCCTCAATAAAACCCTATGTATAATAATTATGTTTCAAAATATATGTACAAGAATTTAAAATTGATCAACCATCTCACTTTCTCATTATCAAAAGAGACTAATTTATAGATATTATTATATAAAAAACTATTTTCAAATATTTTTATATTTTATTTTATAATTTCTATTTTTTTAAAATAATAATACTTTAAAACTATTAAATTTAAAGAATCCATATAAGCCCATCTCCATCGCATGACCAACATTTATGATGGCCTCCCGCCGTTTACAAAATATCTCTGGTCGAAATGACCCGCGTCCTGGATGAACTTTATGGTTGACTTAAATGCTTGTACGCTCCTCGATAAAGGGTTTAGGGTTTCTGGAATGGTCTTAACCAGTTACCACCCACACTTGCCGGTTCTCCTCACACGCAACTCGACTTTTGTCAACCCTACTCCGTCATTTCGTCATTTTCACTGTTTTGCTGTGCCGAAAGCTTACTCTGTGTCTGTGGGGGAACTCTTGCCTTCTGTTGTTCTGGTTCGAGTGCTGACATTGTGGTTATCTCTGGTCTTCGACAACAAAGGAAGGTGAGACCTTGGTGGCCTGTAAAGGCACCCTTGGCTCTGCACGATAACAAACCTGTTCACTGTGTTTTTGTTTGGTTATTTTTATGCCGATACTATTCCAACTCGTTTGATTGATGATTCCGTTTCTGTGACAGGTTTTGTCTCCAAGCTTCTGCGCTTCGACCTTGCTGTGCAGGTAAACAATGGTTCTTTGCTAGCCTGTTTTCGCCTTTCTCCTTCAGGTTCTGATCACCCCCGCTACTGGTCTTTTAGGGTTTTGTCCTTATGTTGGTATTCGTCTCGGCTTCCATGGCTTCTGGTAAGGTTTCTTGCTCCCATCGTTTCTGGTTTTCAAATTCAAATGGTTATATATATTTGTACAGGTCTCTAACCTGTTCTCGTTTGGTTGCAGGTGAGTCCAGGTGGTTGACCCCGTGGCTCGAGGTGCTCCTCGCTCTCTGACAAGCTCTTCCACTCGTCTCTTACGGGTATCGTCCTTACATGTAGTTGACTGTAGTTGCTTGTAGTTTTGATTCTGGTTCTAGGGTAGTCCGTCCTCGCTGCGGAAACAAAAGAATGGTTCTGTTATCTGTGTAATTGTTTTCTTTGGCTCTGTTCGTAGTCTCGGCCCTTACTCCTGTAACATTATCATTGGAATTTTTTGTTCAAACCCTTGTTGGGTTTTTAGTGGCTTCAAGCCCTCGCACTGTATAGATTTGTTTGGTTATGTTGTGAGATAACTGTTCGGGGTTTCGAACCCTCCTCCTGTAGCTTCTTACCGCTCGGTTATTTGAAACCCTAGGGTTTGTTCAAACCCCTGTCTACCGGTTCCGTTGGTGACTCTTGCTGTACTTAATTTGGTTTCTGGTTGTACAAATATTGCCCGAAACTCTGTTTCGAGTCTCTGGCTTTTTAATGGAAATTGTGTTTGGAAGAAAATATGAATGTTTGGACTGTGTTAGCTTGATTTACAGTATGTTAATGAAATGATTCGATTGCATATGTATTTCACTCCGGCACTTGCTATATTTATAAATATAACATGTAGTTCGGTTTCGGGTTACCTGGAAATGCAAATGTATGCCTGAACTCTCGTTCTGTCTGACAGTGATATTTATATGCTGGCTCTACGCTATTTGTTAGCTTCACTCTGTCTGTAGGTTATCTGCATTCGCAGTTCTCGTTCTCTTGTCTGTAGGTGGTGATTGCAACTCTGTGTTGTTCTGTTCTTCTCGTCGGTCCTCTGTTTTGTTATTCCAACTTCAATTGTTACACAGAAACATATTATAATGCATGTAAATTAGTTGTACAATGATGATATAATGTGAAATAGAATGAATGAAAATGTTTAATCTGGAATGACTGTATATCTTTTTTCTTTGTTTTGAGGAATCCTTTACAATGATTATCTTTCTACTTTTAACCTCCTGAAGTATAACTGTTCTTGGTAGAACTGCCCCAACAGATGGGTAACTGTTTATCAATTCCTAACTGTCCTTAACTAATGTAATGTTTTTAAAGAAACTAATTAACTATAACTTATTTTTCTGTTACTAATTCCTATTAAAAAAAGTAACAGTGCACAACTTTAATTGTCCTAATCCTATCAACCTTCTGACAAATAAAAAACAAGTAAAATAAAGTAACACAACTGACAAGCCTGACACCTGTCCAGTTAAACATAAATGACTGTGTTCTTGTCTCTTCCTGAGACTGTCAACCACCTGTCTCCTCAGAGTTGGATGCTCCTGCATCAATTTACATAACCAATAAATCCATCTTCATTAACCAAGGAATTTACATAACTAAC
This sequence comes from Pinus taeda, assembly GCA_000404065.3. Lineage (NCBI taxonomy): Eukaryota > Viridiplantae > Streptophyta > Pinopsida > Pinales > Pinaceae > Pinus > Pinus taeda. The sequence continues at coordinate 6,643 of APFE030175606.1, forward strand.
CTTAATGTTCAACAATTCTCTAAATAAATACCCATTAATTTATATTTTTATTCTATGTTTTTGATAAAAAAATTTGTTTGTCAAATTGATTTGGTTTGACTTTAGGCTTGACTTGTGGCTTGAGATACTGCAACCCAAGGACATCTAAGTCGACATCTAAGTCGTCTGGGAGATCAAACCTGGCCTAGACCACACTAGCCCTTAACATGAGTGGATTTTTCCGACCAACCCTTAACATGACTGGATTTTTTCCGACCTAGTTTCGAACTAGTAACCTTCACAGTAGTGAATGAATTAATAGTACACCCCATCACTATCTATTCTACCCCCATGGGTTAATTAACATTTATTTTTCAAAATCTACCATGAATATAAAATTATCATTATTTAGATCTAAAAATTTTACTATACTTTTATACTTTTACATTTGATTACATGATTATTATATTGAACTATGGTTAAATAACTCTGATAATTGTCTAGTGTGAAAATTCCACTTTATATTTGATATGTTATATTTTTAAAATGTAATATGAATTATTATTAATATTTTAAAATTTTTAATATATATATATATTTTTAATGTTGAGGACTCTTAAGTAGTCCCTAGAATAGATCACTTCCATCACAGAAATCTTGATAGGGATGATGGTTGGAAATTAAGTAAGAGTTGGGTTCCTACTCTTTTTTCTTGATGTCTCAAATTATTTTATTATTATTTTTTGTTTATTTATAACTTTGTTTTATTTTTATCTTTATTTCATTTAATTATTCATTTTTAATGATGTTTTGTCTTATTTTAGTGATTTTTCTAATAATTTTATATTTTAGATTTATCTTGGCCTTTTCTTTAATTATTATAATGTTTCTATTTTATTTCTATTTGTATTTTTTTAATTTTATTACTTTATTATGATTTGTTTTAAATATTTAGCCATGCATACTATAAATATGAAATATAGTCAATTTTTATCTATTTAGTGACTTTATGATAACTGTATAACACATTTTTGTTAGGTATTAGTTTGTCTTTGACAAGAAATTTATGACCTTATCCATATTTAACATTAGGAATTCATTTATTATTATTATTATTGAAATTTATTTATTGGTAAGATGATTGGTTGAGGTCTTATTATAGGTTGTTTAGTAACTTCCATTTCTATTAGTTACCAAGCTTTTGTTTTTTAGTTTTATTTCCCTTTTATTTAACCTTTTTTTTTTCATGGATTATAATTTTCACATATTTTCCATTTAAGGTGACTTATTATTGTATTAAAAACATATTTTAATAATTTATTATAAACAATTTTATATATTAGTAAAAAAACAACACACATAGATGATATATGTATTTTAATATAAACAATATTAAGTTAATCATGTCTTTGCTATTTTTTTGTTTCATTAAACTATATTCAAGGTAAGGCACGTACTAGCTACTATATAGCCCTTGTTTCTCTTGAATTTTAAGTTCCTTTTTACCATATAATATATATATCTATAATATATATATATATATATATAAAATACTAATTATATTCATTTTTAATTAATATATTCATATAAGTAGATAACTTCTTGGAATATTATTTTTACCAACTCTTCTCTAATGTTGGTCTTATAATTTAAATTATTTGATTTATTAAGCTTATTTTCCAATGACTATTTTTGGGACATGATGCATCTTTGATATTTATACCTAATGATAAATTGTTTTCTCATCCTTGTCTTCAAGATGAACTACAATTAAAGGGTTCGAAACCTTGAGTTAAAGTCCAATAATGTGATTAATCCAAAATACATTATAAATAGTAATATAAATGAAAGAATTCTAAAATCAATTTTTTTTTTTATTCAATTTTTTTTTTAATATTATTTTTTAAAATTTCAAATATAACCTAAACACTCCATAACTCAATATTACAAATACATAATTTTTTTCACCAAACTTCAAAAACTTTATGTAATAAATTCAAACATAAATGTTTTTGGACGCTTTGGACATTCACAATCATGGAATATCTTTTGTATATTACAAATACATAATCTCTTTCACCAAACTTAAAAAACTTTATGTAATAAATTCAAACATAAATGTGTTTGTCAAACAAACTCCAAAATTACCATGCATGCTTTGGACATTTACAATCGGGGAATATCTTTTGTATTTGGTTTTGTTGATAGGAACACTCGCAATAGTTAATTGTGTTGTACAATTTTATCGTTTTATCTTCCCCGAGTTTATCAATTATTGTAATGTAAAGAATATGAAAAAAAAAGAGAAGAATCTCTACGTATTCCATGAGCTACAATATTTGTACCTTTTCATGACATTGTAAATTTGTGTAAACAGTTGGCTGTTTGAGTGCTTAGTTGTTAAGGTTTCATGTCATTCATATTGCTTGTTCTATACTTATTTTGTTAATATAAATTTAGATTTGGTTTTCCACCCAAACTTTTATGTCATTATATGTGATGTATATTTAATTTTATTTAGTTGGCTAAATTGTATCAATAATGCCATATTCATATTATAAATTTAGATTTGGTTTTCCACCCAAACTTTTATGCGACTATATGTGATGTATATTTACTTTTATTTAGTTTGCTAAATTGTATCAATAATGCCATATTCATAATATTTTCGAAGTAAAATTTAATACTATAGTTTGTAATATGCTTGGGTTATTGTTCTTAATTCACTTCTAATTTAAATAATTTAATGCCATATTCATAATATTTTCGAAGTAAAATTTAATACTATAGTTTGTAATATGCTTGGGTTATTGTTCTTAATTCACTTCTAATTTAAATAATTTTGGTAGTTTTTGGTATTAGCATATAGTTTATGTTAAATATTAACTTCAAAACAAGAAAGATATGTATGTTGATTTGTAAAGTTGAATCGAATAACTTGAAACAATGGTTGATTTTAATAAAAAAAAATTAAGAGAACTTGCAAAAAAAACTCATGACAATTGAATGATGTAAAATTTGATAGATATGTTTGAAATACCACTGAAAATATTTATCATAACAGTTTTGTGAACTATTCCAATATATATCAAGGAACATTCTCCTTTCAATGTCAAATTTGAGCACTTTATGATTAGAGAACAAGATCGAAATCTCATCTTATCATAGTTGTTGAATTGAGGCTTCTGTGATCCATATCAAATTTATGAGAGATTATTCAGCGTAAATCACATAAAATTTCATTTGTCAACGTGTTTCAAACCAACCAGTGTGGTTCATCATTAGGACAAGTTATGTAGATATTCTATGACTTAATGACTCGCTAAACCAAGTCAATTTTTATTACAAGGTGAAACAAAAAGCAATTGAAGGAAAGTGTTCTTTCATAAAGTCTTGTATGTATGGAGATGATTTTTCTTAGTGGGACAAACTCTATGGGTATAAACAAACACTTTATAGAGCTCCTTGTTGTAGGTAGGGTAGTTAAGAACTTCCACATGAAATGCTTCAAAATGGTAGCACACAGACCTTCCTCCCTACATCAAGAATGCTCCCATAGCATACCCACTCACATATTTCTGCACTTTGAACAACTGTTGCAAGTTTGGTAATGCCAGAACTAGTGCTTGACTAATATTTTCCTTTAGCTCCTCATAGGCACTTTCTAGATCATTTCCCTAATGGAATATCATGTCACTTGCTATTATGGCATGGCGTGGTGCTGCTATCATTGAAAATGAGGCCCATGTATTTCCTTAGGTACTATTCTTGATCCAAGTATTGGGGGATAAGATCTAGGAGTATTGAATGCCTAGAGAGGAGAGGAAACATGCATACTTGCCATGAAACTAATTAAAAAAATATGAAGAAAGAGAGAGAATGGTCTTATCACCATCGATGCATTTATGACTTGAATGTTGAGAGAGGAGGAGAGAAAACAAACAAACATGCCATGAAACTAATGACAAGAACATCGATAAAAATGCAAGAACTGAATACATCACAAAATTATGAAGAGAGAGAGAGTGAGAATTGGAGAAGAGGAAGAATTCCATTAGGAAGAACCATACATGCAATATGGTCATTTTTGGGACTCCCCTTCTCAACCTTCATTGTCTTTGTATTTCCTCCTTATACAATCTCTTGTTGATGGATTCAACTTTGGTTATGTTTGAACCCATCGATTACATATCGATTATGTTCCCTTTTACATAAAAATATGAATTTATGACTTATACATCCGAATTTAGATTATAAGCCCCCCTAATATTTAGATCAATCCTCCCCACTTAGATATTGATGGTCCTCCTCACTCAAAATGCTAAAACAAGAGGGGCCTCATTATGTTTAATGTACTATCATGATTACAATATGCCATTAGCCAATGAAGAGAAGGGTTTTGTGTTGTTAACCACAACCGTGGGTTTGTAGATGACCCATAACCATCATGATTATAGTGTGCCAAAGCCAATGAAGGGAAGGGTTTTGTGTGGTTAAACCATGACTGCGGATTTGTGGATGACTTGAATGTCTAGGTTTCTTTAATTTTTCTTGCAATAGATCTCTTGCTAAAACTTTTTGATAACTTTTACTATAGGTGATGAAATGAAATTTTGTCAAAGACCCATTTGAGGAATTGAATATATATTTCCATTGATATAAGATACTTGCACTATGATGATTTGTTGAGTGAGAAAATCATTCCTAAACCTCAAGGTACACATAGTTGCATAGCTTTATAGACACGTCTGACTTCAATCAACAATACCTCTCAAACTAGGAATCTAAATCAAATTCCATTAAAAAAGCATTTGAGTTAACGAAAATTCATTTGAAATGAGCTATTGTGCATCCTATAAAGTGTAAAATTTATAATATCAGGGATATTTATTTTCTCATGACAATTTAATTTAACCCAAACAATTTATTTATTTACTCAAACAATTACTAAATCACCAAAAAATAAAATCACTAGTATTATAAAATTAGATATATGCAACATAAATAAATCAGAGAGATCAATCACAAATTGCAAAGTAAAATCACCCACAATAATTCGTCATCATTTAACTATCTAGAAAATTTGGGTTTTTCGACCCATACAGATATAAGGGAAAATACTGCAAAACCTTAGAATCTGTAACATGACTCCCTTAGAATGAATTCATCCCACAAAACTTGGCCTCTAGGAAATTAGCCTCCAAATGAAATTGGCCTAGAGATATTGACGCAAATACTCAACTAATAACTCGACTTGTTCCCTCTTTGCATGCCATTGATGCACACTAGGAAAACTTGACCTCCTTCATATAAAATAAATTTCCCTATCGAAACTCATCCCTATAATCGCTTCCTCCTCGTCCTTCTTGGTTTCACCCGAATCCATTAATACGTGTCCTTATTTGCACTCCTGATCCATAGAGCCACTTACACTTAGACAATATTTGTTTCTGTGAATTATGACTCGTTCAAACAACTTGTATATTCACCTCCTTGCGAGGTTCAATTTATAACCTTCATTGAGTCCAAATCACTAACCAAAATATCCATTCTAGAACCATCTTGGAGATTAATGATTGAGATTATTTCTAATTCACTTAAAAAGTTAAATTATTTATCCTTAGAAACTAACACAAAAGTTCAAAATAATTAATTTACTTTAATTATTGTACTTGTATTAAGTTAGACTTAAGAAAGAAGACATAAATCACTCACTCCACCAAGAAAGAAACTAGAAGAGGAAAATAATTTCTTACACATGCAAAGACTCAAAGCCTATGCAATAGATCTTATGAAGCTACCACTCACTTCAACACTCCCTCTTAGCAAGGAAGGGATTCTCCATCACCCCAACTTATCTTAGTACTTCACAAACTTCCCTTTGTCTAGAGGCTTAGTGAGAACATATCCCACCTACTCCTTTGTACAATTGTACAAGAATCTCAAAACAACCCTTTATACCTTGTCTTTGACGAAGTGATATCTGATCTCGATATGCTTGGACCAATCATGAAATACATGATTCTCAAAGAGTTGAATGAAAGTCTAATTATCACAATGGATCATTACTGGGCCCATATGTAGATCAAATAACCCTACAAGCATCTTGTGAATCCACACTACCTCACAAATTTCTATACTCACTGCCATGTACTCTGCCTCTTTTGAACTAAGCGTCACTAATCGCTTCTCCCTACTAAACCATGAGATCATAGCTAATCCCAATTTGAAACAACAACTAGATGAGGAAATTCTATCTACCACACTCCCTACCCAATCAGAATCTGTATAACCTTGTAGACCCACATCTCCATCTATGACATACTTTAGTCCAAATTCTACTGTGCCACATAGGTTTTTAAGCATATGCTTTGATACAACCTAATCAACTCTCTAAGTGTTTTTAGAGAAAAACATATATCCGACCTAGTGTTGACCAGATACATCAAGGAAGCTACCAATTTCCTATATAGTATGGGGTCCACTAATAAACCTTTAGAAGCACTCATCTTCTTCAAGTTAGTGATCATCAATGTAGACATAGGCCTACAATCCTCCATCCTAAAATTCCTAAAGATCTCAACTGTATACTTTCCTTGCTTAAGGAAAATCTATCCTAGCTGCTACCACAAATCTAATCCCAAAAGGTAATGCATCAAGATGATGTCCTTAATGTTGAATTACGAAGCAAGATCCTCCCTACACATCCATATGATTTTATTCAATCCTATCAAAAATATATCATCCACATACAATACCAAGATGAGTGTTTTACCCTCAACAAGCACAAAGTACAAGTTGGGATCTACCTCACTCTTACTGAAGGCCTAAGCAAGAAGATATCCATTAATCCTAGCATACCATGTGTGTGGAGACTGCTTCATTCCATATAGGGCCTTATTCAACTTGCATACATGGGAATATATCCCATGCACCTCAAAACCCTGAGGTTGCTCAATATACACCACCTCCGCAATTACTTCTTTAAGGAAATCAATCTTCACATCCATCTGATGTATCCTCCACCCCATCTCCAAAGTAATTGACATAACTACAATAATGGACATAAATTCTCTAATGGATGCATATATAGAAATAGGTGTGAATTACTCCTAGTAATCGACTCCCTCCTAAGAGAACCCTCTTGCCATGGACCTCACTTTATACTTATCGATATTTCCATTAGCTACATGTTTAATATTATACATCCATATAGAAGTGAGCAAAGGCTTTCCCTCTGGTCTCAACACTATATCCCATACATCATTGCTTATGATGGAGCTATAATCCTCTATTATGTCATTTCTCTAGACCTTCTCATCTATAGCCTCCTCAAAAGTGGAAGGCTCAGACTCAATGACATTGCTTGACAATGCCAAATAACTATAAATTATAGTAAATGATCTACTTTGCCTAAAGGTGTTGCTAGGAGCCTCCACATTCTCCTCAACATCCCTTAAGGTATTCTCGACCTATCTCAACCTCCTCGTGGTAGAGCTCGAAGGAGTATCTAACTCCTTCTTTATATTTGCTGACTATGTCCTTGTTGTTGGTCCCTACTTAGCCTTCAGAGCATCTCACTCCCAATCCTCTACCGTTGTTGGCTCCTTCTCATGAGATTCCTAAGGGCCATTCCCTCATCAATTGGAATCCTGACTCAAAATTATGTTTCTCTATCATGGACTATAGAATCAGTAGGCCTTTGAGACCTCATTGTATCCTACAAATATGACCCTATCAAAAAAAGTCTCTAGTTTAGTCCTTTTCTATATAGGAATATGGACATATATTGGACTATAAAATATATGCAAATGACTCACATCTAGTTTCACTTCTATAAACAAATCCTCAACAATCACATCCTCCATTACCATGTGAGGAATCTTGTTTTACACGTACACAGTTGTATTATAAACCTCCACCCGCAGAAACATAGACAACTCCTAATCATACAACATTGCCATCGCTGCCTCCTTGATGGTCCTACTTTTCCTCTCAGCAACCCCATTTCATTGAGGGTTGTAATCTACTATCACTTCCTTCTTAATCCCCTCTTCTCTAAAAAAATTATGGAAATCATCGGATGTACACTCACCCCCATTATTGGATCTCAACACCTTAATCTTCTTCTCAGTCATGTTTCCCACAAGAGATTTTAACTCTTGAAACCAGCCAAATACTGCATTCTTGGTCTTCGGGAAGTATCTGTAGATCCAAATTTTCTTGGAATAATCATCTATGATGTCATAAGATATAAGAACACAGTAATCGATGTCACATACATAGGACCACAAATATCTGATTCTACCAAGTTTAACACACCCTTTGACTTGGTCTCGCTGTGAGGATAGACCACTTTGGCCTACTTTCCAAGTGAAAACCGTTTACACACTCCATCCTACTCCACTAAGATATCTGGAGAACCAATAACCATGATTTGGATCATGAAAAGACCTCTAAAGTGTAGGTTACCCATCCTCTTATGCCAAATCTCACTCCAGATGTCACTTTCATGTACAAGAGTCTTCACCGACTGCCCTCTCAACAAATAGAGATCTCTCTCCCTTCTACCAATCACGAAATTCTTACTAAAATTGGTCCCTTTCATCCCAACAACCACTTAAACTCCTGTAAAGTTGACCTCCAGTCCTCTGTCTTCTACAGCCAAAACTGAAAGGAGATTTTTCATTAAACTTGATACATATAACACCTCATTCACATCCATGATGTCACTTGAGTCAATCTAGAACTCGATACCCATAGTGCCTTAGACCTAATACTTGAACTTGTCACCAATATCCACAAGTACATCTCTAGGCCCTCTTGTCATGTTGGTGAAGACATCCTAAGGTCTTGTCATATAATGAGATGCTCCACTTTCCATGAACTAGACACCTCTCATGATGGTTCTAGATATGCAAGATACTAAGGAGAATTTTTTCTCAAACTTCTCGGTCATCTCTTTCATTTTTTCAATAGCTACTGTAGCAGTCTTACCCTTTCCATTCTTTTTGTTTAGACACTAATTGGAAAAATTTATGAACCTAGGAAAAGCAAATCATTTGACTTTTCTCATGTCCTTTTCCTTATTGTTTTGTGAATATCCTCCTCCAGTCTGGTTTTGATTGGCATTTTCTTTCCCTTTTTTTCTTATTCAACAAGACCAAGCTCATCTTTCTCTTCACCACCTTTCCATTGTCCTTCAGTCAATGACTTTTCCCATATCTTCTTCTCAGTGAAGTCATCCCATAATCGACACCAATTAGGAAGTTGTTGATAAGAAAGAATCCCATCCACAAGAGTTAACCAGTGCTTTATACACCCCTTCAGAGAAACTTTAAACAAATTTGAATCATGCACAATTTCTCCAACAGTTGCAATATCTATAACACCCTCCTCCCACATCTACCCAAGCAACTGACCAACCAGGGTAAACATGTGATGAGAGGCCACTATGATATGATTTGACCTCCCAAGTTGTTGGCCCTCGATTTTGGTCTTGTTTTTGCTTAAGGAAACTTACTAATCCATCTATTTTCCATCCATTTTTCACTTTATCTATCCCATTTTGATGTATTTCATATACATTCAGGTATTTAATTTTAATTTTTCAAATTCTAAAGTTTTTATGAAAATTTGGTTTTAAGTGCAAAAATTGACAGATTCAAAAATTCCCGTAATAGCTATATGGTTGATATGGTTGCAAGACACTTGGGAACGAATTTGATGCATGGATTTACAACTTGGGAAATAGGACTAAGCCAGCTATGCTTAGTTCGAATAGAACAAGCTTTATTAGGCCCATTTAGTGCTAGTCAATCATGATTAGTCATTCAGAAATCCCATAGAAATAGTGTAGTTTTGAGATTCTATGGGATTGACCATATCTCTTGGAATGGGATTGATGAATTTGACTTAGATAGATGGATATGAGTAGATGTGTTTGTTGGAATGATTATAGATCAGTTTGTTTCATAAGACTTCTATTTAAAAGCCAAGACTTTGATGGCTTATGTATTGACTTTTTATAATTTCATGCTGAGACACTTTTGGATTGGAGAGCTAATTTGAAGACTTGTTCTATTACTATTTTGCTGTTAAATAGTATGGATGTGTGACTGAATTTGAGCTTCTGATATCAATCTTTAAAGTGTCAAAGCAAGGGTCAAGGGCCCCCATTCTAAGCTAAGTACACTTCCTTATTTAAACTAGTTTTATTTTCTGTAATTTGGTTATTGTAGAACTAGTTTCCATGCTTTATTTCAGATTGATTTATGGTTAATGTATGGTGATTGATTTCATTAGATCTTAGTTTATTCATCATTTTAGTAAGTTGGAAAAACAAAGTTTTCAAGATGAGAACTCCTTCTGTTAATTTGGTGAATTGTAACTAGTTTCCTTTGATTGCATGCAAGTAGTTTTCTTATGCATTTTTGGCATTAAGGTGAATGAATTATGATGAAACGTATCAAGTGTCTCTTAAGTTAGGAGCCTTCTTTCATTAATGATTTATCCATCTTAAGTTATTAGTTTCAATTTCTGTTCATTAAGTAGTAATTGAGGAAGAATTGGACTTCTTAAGTTAAGAACCATTTCAGCTTTTCCTCTTTTCAAACAAATTGAATTGGAATTGTAATATGTATTTCTTTAGTTTTTGAAAAACTTAGCTTTCAAAGTTTGATTACATTACATCTGATATTCACATATAGTGAACTTGCCTCTAAGTATTACCAACCTGGATTGATAAGAAATATTTGTGTTAATTTCTGTAAATAAATTAGCTCAACATTAGTCACATTAAAGAAGTGAAAATGACAGAAACACACCATACATACATTCAACATCATCAACATAACCCTCAGAAGACAAGTCAACCACTCAGACAACATGTCCTTGGGTCCCACTGTTGTTTTAGGTGTCATGGGCCATAGTTTCTCTCATGCTATGGGAAAGGGAGTGACCAACAACCTAAAGCCGCTCTCACAGGCCTACTTGCTAGCGACTATGGACCAAAATTGTCGTGTTGTGCCAACAACCCTAGGATTTAAGCCACATTTTCAGGCTCAAAGCCTAGGAAATTGCCTAGAATTGATCCATCTCTTCAAATCAGTAAAGTAATAACGAAATGAAAGTACTAAAGAAAATACTTGTTTAAGACTTTGATTGGATCCCTACTAGCCATGATAGGCATTTCGTCAAATATATCATTGACATGTAACCTATAGGTGTAAATAACAGAGTTAAGTGTAGGGATCTTATTCTTATATGAGAATCACTATGAACCATTGTTCCCTCATTCCATTTACTGCATTATCATCTATTAGGTCATAGGCACATTATCCATTCACATACAAGTAAAAACATGCTAAGAGCCATACATAGTTGTTGTCATAAAATTTGCATATAACCAAAATAATAGGAACAAAAATACAATAAAAATATCAGCCATCAAATCCATAAATACATCAGTAACTTTACAAATGAAAATCAAGGGAATGGATTTCTCATTAATGAAAGCAATGAACCAACTAGAGATGGGACTACCACATTCCATCTGGCTGTAGAATGTATGAGCCAAATCTCTCTTCAGCCATTCACCCCTATGCCATATTCCAATCATGAATGTGGGATCTCATAAAACACATCAATCAAAACTCATCTAGGGCTTTTTGAGACCATCCAACTCAACCCATCAAATAATGATTCCACCTCATGTCAAACATCACAAACCATCATTAGATCTATCTATATCCAAGCCTTCCAAGGCTCTAGAGCATTTCTCCAACCAAGGCTCCTGGACTAGTATCTCAACCCACTAAGGGCTCCAGAGTGTTTGTCTAACCAATGCTTTGGGACTAGTAACTCAACCCAAGATGGTACAGGGATCTAGAGTGTTTGTTCAACTAGGGCTTGCAGGACTAGTAAATCAATCCAAGCTAAGGAAACATGACAACCAACCAAAAACAAGCAATGAAAGTAAACCCACAATCATCATGGCTATCTAGGAAATGGCAAGGCTAGGCAATCCAATGTCAATCTAGGCTGTCCTCCATGCCAATGATAGATCACAACCAAGAATCCAAATGCATATTCTATGCATGCCAAAAATAGTGAAGAAATCATACATGCAACTCAGTACCTACAAGAAAATCTGAGGTGGTTGTTGATGTTGTTGCCTTCTTGCACTTTCCTACTCTTCCTTTGCCTTCTTTCTCCAAGAATCCAAGTATGCCACACCCTCCAAGAGTGCTCCAAGAAATCCCTAAGTATCGAAGAATACGTGAGAGAGAGAGAGAGAGAGAGAGAGAGAGAGAGAGAGAGAGAAAATGAGAGAGCTCCAATAGTGAACTGACACAAGGTTACCAATTGATCCTCAGAAGCTTTTTATGAATGAGGCCTCTATTTTCTTCATTTTCCATTACTTCCCTTCATTTTCCATTATTTTCCTTCATTTTCCTCCTCACATGTAACCTATGACCTTTCACCTCTTTTTTCTCCTAATTTCCATTATTTTCATAAATAAATGTGCTAAAATGCCTTTTAATGCCTTAGCCATTGCCTTTGCCATTGCCTTTGCCAATTTCATTAGCCATAAGTAACCAAATGAACACCCCATAGGATGTCTTGCCCAACATTAAGGTTGGAATAAGTGTCCCAGTCATCTGTGGTTATTTTTTTTAACATTTATTACATGGAATTTTCACCAGGGCTGTTGCAATATCATCATGAGCCTTCTAGACCCTCGTGAGATAATATTTCATGGTCTCGTATATATTCACTTTAATGTTTTTTAACTTTTCCCGTAGCACCATTTTTTTTGTTTTCAATTGTACTATGATAAAAACTGGTAAGAGATACCCACATTTGTCTTCTGGTGTCCTTCCCTGATATGCAAGGAATTATATGATCCCTCACACAATCCAAAATTATGGAATTTACTTTCATGCCTTGGACCTTATGCTTCGCTGCAAGATTCAAATTTGAAGGAACTTGCACATATTAGCTTACTATATCCCAAAGCCCATTCATCTTTAGAATAATAATAATTTTATCCTTCGAGGGACTAGAATTTCCAACCGATCTTCATATCTAAAAATTCTAAATGACGTCATCTCCAAAAATAGATCACGACCAAAAAACTAGCTACAATATTTTAAGAAATAATTTTTCTGCTACAAAAAATAAATTACACTACTACAAACCCTCATGATCTCAGATCTCTCTTTTAGAGTCTTCTAGATTGCTCTAATGCCATATTAATGTCAGAAAATTATATATTATAGAGCAATGGAACAAATAAAATATATTGCAGAAATATAAACACATAAAACACATAACACAAGAGAGACATAGATATACGTGGTTCACCCAATTTGGGCTACATCCATGGAGAAACAACTAGTCCTTTATTTTTATATTATCCAACAAACTGAAGAGATACAACCTACAACAGATCTAATGTAATTCCCTCTTCACTCTCACACAATCTTCTCTCTCTTTCTCACTCAGAATACAGATCTACATAGACACAATACAATTCCCTCATATATAGTGAGGGGTTGCCTTCTAGGGCAAAAAACCCAAAATTAAACATAACTCCTACCATCATATCTCTGCCAAATGAATGGCCCAGATTGACGAAAGTACAACATTTTACAAGTCAATTTTACATCTATTTTTAGCTTCAGCGGTGTTGCCCCGATTCCCTGCCAAGGGGGGGGGATCCAAATAATTGACGTTGGCCCCCTAGACCCCCTATGGCAGCATACATTTACAGGAAGCATTGCCGCTACATTACGAATTGGGTCCCATGCATCAATACCTCTAAATAAAGAAGATAATCAGGCTCCACACTGAACAATTAAATTTCTAATTCTAGTCAGAGTTATTTTCCCATATCAATTTAATTTATCCCGAACAATTTATTTATTTACCCAAATAATTACTGAATCACAGAAAAATAAAATCATTGGTATTTTTTAACTTCTATAATTAGATATATGAAGCATAAATAAAATGGAGAGATCAGTCACACATTGTAAAAAAAAATCACGCACAATAATTTTCCATCATTTAATTATCTAGAAAATCTGGGTTTTTTGACCCATAAAGATACAAGGAAAAATACAAAATCCCGGAACCTATAACATGGCTCCCTCCAAATAAATTTGACCCAAGGAACTTGCCTCTCTAATATTCCTAATTAGCCATGGCTAATTGGAATATTTGAATTTGTTCAGTTTTTGCCTTCTATAGTTATTTGTAAATAAAAAAGTGAGGACAGGGGACATAACTCACTTTTTGAATTAAAAGTCACTTCCTAGGTAGCACAACGTTGTGACTTAAAGGGGGGCCAAGGGGGCAAAAGGGGGATGCAGAAATGTATCCCACGCAGACACATGGAGAGACTGTGTAGGAGGGAAGGAACACGTGGCAAGAGGGGAAACACGCAGGAAGAGGTGAGCCTTGGGATTAAGAGAGGTGAAGGTTATAAAAGAGAAAGGAGCCCCCTCATTTTGATCATTCAGTTATGTGCATTTGAGCTAGTCGTTTCAACTTTTGAGCATGTTGGTTGTTTAGCTAGTCTACAACACCGTTTAGTGCATTGAGTGTCTCCTTTCAGAGATCTCACCCTTAGCCTCGGGGGACTTCGAGTGCCTGCTCGGGCAAGTTAGTTCCATCAGTATTTTTGTAGCAGTTTCATTGATATTTGGCAGGAGGATTGAGCACTGTAGATGACTGCGTAGTCTTGAGAGGGATGGCACAGTTCTTTCTGGTAGGAGTTTTGGATTGAGGGTTTGCAGTGGGATTGTGGTGGGAGATTGAGCAGGGAATTAGCCCTTGCATATTGGAGAGTTTTGGTAGAGGTTTCAGGTATATTTCTGGAGGGTTTCATTCAGTGGCAACGCAAAGCATTGAGGGACTGCGCAGAACCCCAAGGGGGTGATTTTCAGGGGTCGGCCATCTTAGAAAAGCTTTCTAGTTTTTTCTGCATTTCATGAGTAGAGTTTGATTCCAGAGTTGCAGCCTTTTCTGAGGAGGGGAATAGCCCCAAATCCTCATTTGATTTCCAATAGCAGCAACACGATAGTTCTCCGGCAGCTATATGCATGGCCAAGACATCGACTAAGGCTTGATAAACATGGCATTTTTAGTGGTGGTCTAACTTGTAACATCCTTCATTGATGATATCAAATAACATTTTTCTTCCTGTTTCTTTTTCAGTCATTAAAAGAAATTTCCAATCTAAGTGTCGAAGCATTCATTGCCAAGTTCTTGCTACTAAGATGGCAGGAAAAAAATAAAAATAGAAAGGAGAGAGTTCTAAAATACATATTTATTTCGATCGTGTAAATCTAAAGCTCAAATACATAGGAGGAAGAAAATAAGCAAACCTTCAAGCCATAAACATCCCCATAAAAATTTTCAATGCCAGGCAAGGTTCGGACATGTCAGACTTTGTTTGTTATTTATCCTCGGGTTTCAACGGACATAACACTTCAACCAAAGCAAGAGAACCATGCCTCCTCTATCCGTTACTCTATTGCCAGACTTGTATCTAGGACTGTCTTGGCTTTACTTTTTGCAAATTTATAATTCCCCACGGAATGTAAAGCATAAATATCCTTTAGACATATTGAGCCATTGACCAAACTCCGCCATGAACATAAGTCAATCAATTCCAGATTCAGAAAGTACTACTATACTAACACCAGAGTCAAGTATATTAAGGCTTCAGTTTATTGAAACACGATAAAAAGAAGATTACCTATATATCAACATTCAGTTAATAATACTACTGTGCATCAACAATTACAGTGGTTAGTGCAGGCTACAGTAGGGAAACTATGCAAAAGAAACTCTTAGTAGATTACATATAGGGTTGTAGTGAATACAAAATCAGTTTACTTGCAATAGGACTGGATATGCTACAGTGTCAGATTGTCAATCAGCACAACTATCACCATAAAAAAAGTTCAAAAACTAAAGGTGATGGTAAAGCTTTCTTTGGTCACAATTTATTCAATGATTCAAGATGAAAACCTATTTAGATATTAACTGAAAAAATACTGCACAACTTGAAATGAGATATATTTTGAAAATCAAAACCATAATACAGAGTATCTTCTCTTACAAATTGTAGGATTTCTCAATTCTACCATAAAAAACGAGAAGCTCAGATAGTAGTAACAGAACAGTGACAATCAACACAAGACCAAATAAACTACATACAACAAACGCCAAAAGAAAATACCACCTGAATTAGCGAGGTGGAGGGGTGGAAAATTATTGCTTACCTTTGAGGCAGAGAAAACAATTTAGTAATATGTGATTGAACATATGTACATTCCACAATATCTTGCTAACAATTCAAAGTATACACTGTCAGATTTCAGAATTAGGGAAATAGGCTGAAAAATCCGCATCATTCTTCAAATTTCCACGGGTAAATTTGTAAATTTCTAAAAACAGACTTGGAAATCTGTTTCTGAAATAAGCTTCTAGTTTAACTGTAGGGAGCTTTCTTCGACCATAATTAATGGCATCAAAATCCTTCTCGTCTATTGCATTGGGCCAACTTTGAAAAGTAGTAGCTGAATTTTTTATCTTTTCCAAAGCGATGCAAAGGTTAGAATGTAAATCTTCTCACTTTATTTTGTCACTTACTAACTTTATGAACTCAATGCACCTCTGAGGACCCCAAAAGATTGGGCGATCCAAAACTTCTGCGACACATGGTCTTTCATTAGCATTTATTTCCAGTAATCGAGTCAGAAGGTCATAAGCTTCTAGGAAATGTTTCTGGGTCAAAATCATTTACATTTTTGGTAATATTACATGAATTCACGTTTTAAAAACACAATTTAAATAAAAGGAAGATTACAACAACGAAATTTCATTGAAAGAAAAAAAAATACCAAAAGAGTTAGACTACAACAATGGAAAGTATGACTCATAAAAGTCTCCGGGATCGTCAATGCGGATAATCATGAATCCTTTCTGTAAATTCATGGATTGATAGTTCCGAGGAGCTCATCGATACTTTTCTAAAAGCTTTCAATTGTGATGCCAGCTTCATACTTTAAAAGTTAATTTACCGCGTGGGTCAAAACATTTTGTTTTTTTTTATTATTATAATTAATATAATCTAGTTCCCCAATCTTTTATTAACGTTGCAGCTAGTCACATTATCCAACCCACCACATAGTTTTATCAAGGCATGTTCTAAACGAGGAAAAGCACTAAGAATGGCTAATACTGCAACCTTTATAAGTACATTGTTAAAGGCATATCAAACCACACAACATAACAAAACAACACCTGAAATTTGAGCCATTGTAAACTGAGTACAACACATGAAATTTGAGCCATTGTAAACTGAGTGGATAATGATCAGATAAGATTTTATTGACCCACTACAACATACTAGAATTCAGCCCTTGACTTAATCATTAGGAATAAAAGGAATCTGTGCGATGAATGGAACAAGAATATAAAATTTTGAATGTTAATTACAAGAACATTCGGTTGCAGCCATGCGAGCAACCAACCCTACGATTTTTTAGGTTGGAATTGATGACATGGCCCTGATGGATGGTTGAAATGGTTTCATAAATTGATACACAATCATCATCTAAGGCAATGTACATTGAAATAAAAACGGGTCACGATACAGGTCAAGCGGACTCTTTGGGAGTGATCTCGTCCGAGAAATCTAATATGAAATTAAATGAGATTCGAACCCTGCACCTTCGGTTGAGATATCATAATATGAAATTAAATGGTACTTCATCCCAAAAAAACAAAAAATCAGCCCAAATCCTTACTAATTTATATAAAAAAAATCAAATAATACCCTAAAAAATTACAGAGTATTAAAAAAATAAATAAAAAATTACAGAGTACTGAACAAGTGCCACTGCTATATAGTTCATTACACAATAATCTATAAACAAACCACACAGCAGAAAGAAAATTATTATGCAAAGTCATGTATGAAACTATGCCATGACTGAAGAATCTTCAACACTTGTCTCTGGCTTCAAACGCCCTTGGAGTCTATTATCTTCACATGGAATCCAATATATTAAAGGCAGGTTGGACACTAATCTCTCTAGAGTTGGGAATAGCTTTTATTCCCATACCTACTGCTACTTTCTTGGAGAGGCTTGCTATAATTAGTTCAACTTCCATGTCATCCCTTGCTCCGGCTGAGCACCTGTCAGCATTAAACACCCAGTAATACAATATAAAAATCATTCAAACAAGGACAATGCAACTCTTATAGAAACCTGAGCAACTAGGATCAATTGTCTAATACCATGCAATAACCTCTTGCCCAATACCATAATCTAACCATCACACTCGAAGAATTCCTCATGACATCATGTTTGGTGATTTCTGGAACTTAATTTCAGATTCCAAGCCCATTAATGGAACTTCAAACTCATAAAGACAACATTGCATCTTGTGGGCCTGGGAGCTTGACTTCTTGCTTTATCCTCAATGGGCTTCTGGTATGATTAATGTGATGCAGTTTCATTTCAACATAGCTCTGCGAATATCTCTTGACTTACAGAAATATTTCCTTCTTTTAGTAACATGCCTTGATTCTTTCAGTAACTAATATGCATTCATTTTCACAAGGTCAAATAACTCGTATTACATGTTCCGTGCAATTTAATAGACCACAGATCAGTCGATGTTATTTTTAGATGTTTAAGATGGCTTTAGAACTACTGCAAATTGTGTTGAGATTAGCATTAATGAATATATTATAGTGTATGAAATAATGGATCTGTGTTACCCGATCTAATTGTAGAACGCAGAATCAATCACAATCTTCCATGCCTTGTTCAAATCTCATTAATAATATGAAGAACTGCAAATTGGCAGAACAAAAGAATATCCAGAGATACAAGCTTACATAAAATAAATCTAACCAAAGCCAAATCCAACATGGCTTAATCGAGCTGCTTATTCCAGCAAAGGAAATTCAGAAGCACAGCACTATGCATAATGCACAATTTGGGGTACGAATGCCAGAGGTTAGAAGGTAACAGAGGCACAAAACATGCAAATCATGCAAGTTTGCCCCCACTAAAGGGTAATGGAAAGGGCGCCATTAGAGCATTCCATACTCTCTTTTTCTTTCAATGCTCGTGACGCCCACAGAACCATTTCCACCACCATCATCAAATTACCATTAAACAGTGATTAGAACCAATTTAGTTTGAGAAATCCCACAACGTCACAACAGCATCCAATGTGGGGTGTGGGTCAGGATAAATTAATTTAGTATAGGATAAATTAATTTAATTGCAACTAATTATTTTTCCATCAATAGTTACTTACCTGGAGATTTCGCTCTCGTGAGTAGATATCCCCTCGCTGAGCCAGTAGTACCCAGTCAAATTCACGGTCATTTCAGAAAATAGGAACTTATACCTGTAACTTTAAAACCAGTCAAGTTAAAAAATTCCAACAAAGTAAATTTCCAGATGCCCATAGGCCCTAAGGATTAAACATGCTCTGATACCATATGTAACAGCCCTAAAAAATCACAAATCTGATGGTTTCGGATTATGTTAACCATACACTATGTTTAATACATGCATTCAACCATATGTATATTTTTGCGCTATAATGTTAATCCCCACCATATATGGTATACGTTCAACCACCATGTAACATATGTTTGTAATTAAATTTTGTTTTCCATAGTTTTTAAACTTAGGTTTTTTAATTTATATATAATGCACCATATTTTTAATATATGGTTTATATATATAGTTTTTTGCATTTAAATATAGATTTTAATGCATCATAATAAAAATCACCTTTAATGTCCACGATATATACCCAAATATGACCATGCAAACCAACTAGAGATATTACTACTGTAACGAAGTTGGAGATCTACCACCGAGCTGAACCTCTACTTTTGCCATGTGTCGAGCAGTGAAACACTGGTTCATCACAAACTTCAACAAGCAGTTTCTCATTCATCCGAAGCCCAAATGCACCCATTCAAGTTGTGTTGGAGTCATTTCTGCGAGCTCTACGCAATGGCGTTGCTTCCACTCAAATCCAGCAATCTAGAATTTTAGGCTCTTTCTAGATCCTTGATCATCCATTGATCACTTTCGGATCAACATATGAACAACAATACATCTCATTACAAATTCATGTGAAACAATCTCACTATTGAAAAATCTATAACTAGGTTCCATCCTCATTTCATATTTGTAAGTTATAAAATGGAAAGAAATTATTATTATTATTATTATTATTGGCGCATGAGTTTTATGTTCAAGTTATTTTATTTTATAGGTCAACCACCCATTGAGTTCTTATAGGGTTTGTCCTAGGTCTAGAAGTCAAAAGAGTCCCTGTTATATATTGAAGACTCCAATGGGCACATTGTAACTTGTAAAGAGAAAAAAATTCTTTAAAGAGTCGGAACTCCCCTTGAAGAAGCCTATATAAGGAGAGGAACTCGTCCTCCAAAGAAACACTCACTCATCTCTCATTCCATGCAAAGAAGAGGACAAAAGGAATGACAAATAAGAGATTGAAGAAGGATGAATTGTTTTGGGCTAATTCTATATCTCTCCGTGTTAAAGAAAGCTAGGGTTTTTGCGCAAGGGTTTCATCTAGTTCGATCTTGGAAGGAAGGAAGGAAAGAAGGCAAGAGAAGGCTACTAAGGGTACCTCTCAAGCCATAAGTCACAAGGAAAGGCAAGTGAAGGTCAGAAGAAGGCTCTAGGAAGAAGATAAAAGTTCCCACATGTGGTAGCAACAGTTGCAGTAGTTGCAGGGAATTCGAAATTTCATATCTATAGTAGGAGGTCGAAGTTCTTGCAGTAGGAGGTCGAGTTGGTGCAATTGGAAGAGATTTACTTGGGTTTGGCAAGTACAAGGTTTGCACATTATCTCAAGAGGTTGATCTTGATCTTGGAGGGTATTGGTTTGAGTCATAAGGTCATGGTATTCCTCAATTGAAAGATCTATAAGAAGAGAGGACATTTAAGGGTTTTCCCCTCAAGAGGAGGGGTTTTGGCCCTAGCTTGCAACCAATACACTGTGTCACTGTTCTTGTTGTTTTGGTAGTTGTTTGATGTTTCTCACAATATAATAATAAGGATGAAAGCTAATAATTAAAAAGATAACACAATCAATTTCAAGTTGAAGAGAATTAACATATTCATTGCCCTATTGAATTCTCAACACAGTATCAGAGCTAAAGTGAGCTAAGGGCATCATGACGATCTCCTCTACATTGAAGAAGTTCATCAAGAAGTGTTCCAAGATAGCAAGCCATCTCAAGAAAGCATGGAGTCTCTTATTTTCTTCAAAGAAGGCATCAATCAAGGAAAATGATGAAGGTCTCTTCTCAGCTCTCTCTCGCACATTCCAAGATAAAAACATTTGGGTAATTGATAGCGGTGCATCAAGGCACATGACTAACCATCCCAAACAATTGAATACTTTGTCAAAAGGTAAATCCACTTATTCAATGGAACTTGGAGATAACAAGAGCTATCCCATAATAGGTTTTTGGATCAACCTCTATAGATTTGGAGAATGGAAGCAACATCCACCTCAACAACATTCTATTTGATCCAGGTTTGCATAAGAACTTACTTTCCACTTCAAGCTTAGAAGATAAAAGTGATAGAGTAGCTTTCATTGATGGAAAGGTTGTTGTATGGATTAAAAACTCAAGTATAGTAAAAGCTAAGGTCATTGGTATTCGAGAAGGAAGACTTTACAGACTGATATCTCCTTTAGCTCAAGCCCTAGTTCATGTGGAAATTAGCCCATGTGAACTCTAGCATAGAATATTTGGTCATCTACATTTCAAAATCCTTCCAACTATAAGTTCCATAGTATAGATGGAATACCTGAACTGAAAGAAGATCATGAAGGATTATTTAAGGGATGTGCATTGGGTAAGAATACCAAGAGACCATTTGGAAGTAATGCTTCACGGCCAAAAGAAATCTTGGATTTCATTAACTCCGATGTATGTGGCCCTATGACTCCTAAATCACTTGGGGTTCATCTATATTATGTCACATTTATAGATGATCATTCAAGAAAGACTTGAGTTTACTTAATGAAAACCAAGGACGAAGTATTTACAAAATTTAAAGAATTCAAAGCTAAAGTGGAGAACCTTACAGAAAGAAGAACCAAGATATTAAGATCTAATAATGGAGGAGAATATACATCCAAGGAGATTATAGAATTATGTAATGAGTCTGGGATTAAGAGGGAGTTGATAGTCCCATATAATCTCGAACAAAATGGAGTTGCAGAACGGAAGAATAGATCCATTGAAGAAAGTGTAAAAGCAATGTTACAGGATTAGGATCTACCAAAGTTTATGTGGGGAGAAGTCAAAAAGGCAGTTGTTTACATTCAAAATCTAAGTCCCCACGGGTCCCTAGACAACAAAACTCTGGACGAAGTGTTCACTGGAAAGAAGCCATCTGTAGATCATCTTCGAATTTTTGGTTGTCCTATATATGTCCACATACCAAAGGACAAAAGAAAAAAGTTGGATCCATCAGGCATTAAGGGAACATTTGTTGGGTACAACAACTGATCGAAGGCCTATAAGATCTACATAAAAGAAGGACATCACATAGAAGTCAGTTGAGATGTCATATTTGATGAAAGTATAGCATTCAAGAAATCAAAGGAACTTCCCATAGACTCTGATGATGAAGAAATTTCGGCATTTAAGGAAGAAGTTGACAGGGAAGAAGAATAATCTCACCATGAAGAAGAATGTCCTAGTGAACCTATTCAACCTGCGGTGATCCCTGAAACAATGAAAAGACCTAATTGGTTGAAATCTACACTACTTGATGCAGAAGGTCATGGGGCAACAAAAGGGTCATTTAGAGAAAGCAAGAAACCCAAGAGATATTTTGGGTATGTTGCATACGTGACAAAACTAATAGAAGCAGAACCATCCACTTTTGAAGAGGTTGTCAACCATCAGGGATGGAAAGATGCCATGAATGAAGAGTATTGATCTATAATGAAGAATGGAGTTTGGGAGATCGTACCTAGGCCCGAAGACAAATCTGTGGTAACTTCCAAGTGGATCTATAAGATCAAACATGTGGCAAATGGAAGTATAGATAATTATAAGGAAATATTTGTGTCTAGGGGATTCTCTCAACTAGAAGGATCGACTACGAAGAGACATTTTCTCCAACAACAAGATATATGACGATTCATTCATTAGTCCCTCTTGCAACATCGAAGGGATGGAACATCCATCAAATGGATGTCAAGACTACATTTCTGAATGGCACAATAGATGAAAAAGTCTATATAGAGCAACCCTTGGATTTGAAGCTAAAGATAGAAAAGCATATGTTTGCAAATTAAGGAAAGCATTATATGGCCTCAAGCAAGCACCAAGGGCATGGTATGCTTGAATGGATGCATACCTGCAAAGAATAGGCTTCACAAAAAGTTTTGTTGATCCGAACTTTTATATCAAGGTTGTAGATGAAGAACTTGTAATCATTCTTCTGTATGTAGATGGTCTTCTCTTGAAAGGTGTAGAAGTTCGAATTGAAGAATGTAAGAAGCAACTAGCAGCATAATTTGACATGAAGGATCTAGGGTTGATGCATTACTATTTGGGACTAGAAGTTTGGCAAGGACCTAATGAAGTTTATTTGGGTCAAGGAAAGTACGTTATCAAGATGTTGAAGAGGTTTGTCATGATGGACTACAAACCTATGACCACTTTGATGATCACAAACTTGAAGAGACTAAGGAGTTCCAAATCAATTCATGTGGATCCTTCCAAGTATAGACAACTATTTGGCTCACTAATGTACTTGGTGAATACTCGACCAAACATATGTTTTGCAGTAAATATTCTCAGTCAATTACAAGTGGAGCCAAGGCATGATCACTGGATAGAAACAAAGCATATTCTGAGATATCTACGAGGAAACACTCATTACTTCCTGAACTATGATAGAAGAAATAATGTTCATTTGATAAGATATACAGATTCTGACTGGGGAGACAGTGAACAAGATGGAAGAAGCACTACTCGAGGATGTTTCAGTTTAGGATCCTCCATAATTATCTCATGGATGAGCCGGAAACAAGACATAGTTGCATTGAGTAGTGCTGAGGTTGAATATGTTGTAGCCTGTGAAGTAAGCAGATAAGTAGTCTAGTTGAGGAAGTTGCTTTCTGACCTGTTTAAAGGACCAATGAACCCGATAGTGATACTTTGTGATAACACTAGTTGTATACATTTGTTTGAAGACCCATTATTTCATGGAAAGACAAAGCATATAAACAACAAGTATCACTATATTCAAGAGCTAGTACAAAATGGTGTGTTGTAGCTATAGTATATCTCCACTGATGAGCAAGTACCTGACACATTGACAAAATCTCTTTCGAACAAGAATCTTGTGTACTTGAGAGACAAGGTTGGCTTGGTTGATGTGTCCTCCCTAATTGAGGGGGAGAGATAGACACTACATTCTTGTCTTCACTTGGGAAGAAAGAATAGAGGATTGGGTAACCATCTAACATTCGATACTTTTTGAGGATGTGGTAGGGCATCCAAGACAAGGGTAGTCATGGACTGATATTCTTTGAGAACTGGCTAACCAAGAAAAGAATAGTCCAAGGAAGGCCATAATAGGGGAACACCCGGATGGAGTACGTACCTTGAGAGACAATGATGATGGTGTCTATAAACTAATGGTCTCACCAGAATTATGCTCTAAGCTTGTGGAGAGGTAGAGTTTTAGGTAAAGGCTTTGCTATGTTACAATGTTGGTTAATGTGATGCCAGAAAGATGGGTTACCAATCCGACTCTTTTTATGAAATCTCTTCAGATTGAGAATGACCATGTACCTCTTTTGAATACCTCCCTAGTTAAGAGGGAGTGTTGAAAAATGTGAAACTAGGTTCGGTCTTCATAAGTATGAAATGTATCTTTTGTAAATTATAAAATTAAAATAAATTATTATTACTACTATTGGAGCATGGGTTTCATGCTCGAGTTATTTTATTTTATAGGTCAAGAAGTCATTGAGTGCTTCTAAGGTTTGTCCTAGGTCTAGAAGTCAAAAGATTCATTGGCATATATTGAAGACCCCAATAGACACATTGTAACTTGTAAAGAAACATTATTTTTGTCTTTGAAGAGTCAAAATATGCTCCAATATCAAGTCAGCCTAATTGAAGAGCCATGTCTACCCCTTGAAAAAGCCTATATAAGGAGAGGAACTCGTAAGCCAAAGAAACACTTACTTATCTTTCATTCTATGTGAAGAAGAGGACGAAGAAGAGGTCGAAGAAGACGAAGTTTTTTGGGCTAATTCTCTATCTCTCATGTGCTAAAGAAAGCTAGGGTTTCTGTGCAAAGGTTTCATCTAGTTCGATCTTGGAAGGAAGGAAGGAAAGAAGGCAAGCGAAGGCTACAAAGGGTATCTCTCAAGCCCTAAGTCACAAGGAAAGACATTGGAAGGTCAGAAGAAGGCTCTAGGAAGAAGATTGAAGTTCCCACGTGTGGCAGCAATAGTTGCAGGGAAGTCGAAATTTCATATCTGTAGTAGGAGGTCAAAGTTCTTGCAACAAGAGGTCGAGTTGGTGCAATTGGAAGAGATTTTCCTGCTTTTGGCAAGTGCAAGGTTTTCACATTATCTCAAGAGGTTGACCTTGATCTTGGAGGGTATTGGTCTGAGTCATAAGGTTGTGGTATTCGTCAATTGAAAGATCCATAAGAAGAGAAGAGATTTAAGGGTTTTCCCCTCAAGAAGAGGGGTTTTG
This sequence comes from Pinus taeda, assembly GCA_000404065.3. NCBI lineage: Eukaryota > Viridiplantae > Streptophyta > Pinopsida > Pinales > Pinaceae > Pinus > Pinus taeda. The sequence continues at coordinate 32,459 of APFE030175606.1, forward strand.
GCCCTAGCTTACAGCCTATACATTATGTCATTGTTATTATTATTTTGGTAGTTGTTTGATGTTTCTCACATTATAATAATAAGTATCAAAGCTAATAAGTGAAACGATAACACAAATAGTTATCAATTTGAAGAGAATTAACATATTCATTACCCTATTGAATTCTCAACATGGTATCAGAGCTAAGGTTAGCTAAGGGCATCATGAAGATCTCCTCTACATTGAAGAAGTTCATCAAGAAGTGTTGCAAGATAGCAAGCCATCTCAAGAAAGCATGGAGTCCCTTATTTTCTTCAAAGAAGGCATCAATCAAGGAAAAGGATGAAGGTCTCTTCTTGGCTCTCTCTGGCACATTCCAAGATGAAAACATTTGGGTAATTGATAGCAGTGCATCAAGACACATGACTGGCCATCCCAAACAATTGAAGACCTTGTCAAAAGGTAAATCCACTTATTCGGTGGAACTTGGAGATAACAAGAGCTATCTTGTAAGAGGTTTTAGATCTTCCTCTATAAAGCTGGAGAATGGAAGCAACATCCACCTCAACAACATTATATTTGTTCCAGATTTGTATAAGAACTTACTTTCCATTTCAAGCTTAGAAGACAAGGGTGATAAAGTAACTTTCATGTTAATTTTAGGTATGTTCTATGCTGAGAGAAAATTTACGTCAATTTTCAATATTATCTCAATATCAATTCCAGATTAACAATCACATTTAGCATGATAGTAAAATGCAGATAGAACATAAACATAAATTGTAGAAAACAAGCCAAGACAAGATGACACAAGATGTGGCGCCAGCCAGGGACAAACCCCAATGTGGGGAAACCCTTGATTAATTCTTCTTATTGTTCTTCAATAGTTCAGCAGAGAGAGATGGTACATATACATCAGAAGTCAACATTTTGACTTGACAAAATAAGAGTAGAGATCTTCACTAAGAAGATAACACATGAGGTAGCTGATCTGAACACGGGTGATTCCATCACCATGCTGCACTATTCATGCTGCACCATTCATGATCACTATGTTGTACCCAACAGTGTGTTGCATTAACCATGTTGCATCCAACAGTGTGTTGCATTCATTGTCTTCATGTTGCATCCACCCAAGCTGCACCCAACACTGAGTTGTTCTCATTACGGTGTTGCTCCCATCACTGAGTTGCACTTTGTTGTACCCTTGATTGCACTATATTGCACCCATCATACACTCAATGCATACTACAATACATCATGTAATATCCCTCCCTTAATAATAAATAATAAATAATAAAAATAATAATATAATAATTTAATAATAAATAATAATTTATAAATTTGCAAAAAGTAAAGCCAAGACAGTCCTAGATACAAGTCTGGCAATAGAGTAACGGATAGAGGAGGCATGGTTCTCTTGCTTTGGTTGAAGTGTTATGTCCGTTGAAACCCGAGGATAAATAAAAAACAAAGTCTGACATGTCCGAACCTTGTCTGGCATTGAAAATTTTTATGGGGATGTTTATGGCTTGAAGGTTTGCTTATTTTCTTCCTCCTATGTATTTGAGCTTTAGATTTACACAATCGAAATACATATGTATTTTAGAACTCTCTCCTTTTTAAATATCATTTATGATTTATTATTTTTATTATTTATTAT
>APFE030175606.1:39183-61511 GCA_000404065.3 Pinus taeda
AGTGCTAGTGGGTGAGATCAGGGACACTGTCCCACCCCTCCCATGTAGTTCCATCCCTTGTACAACCCCATCACCCATATGTGAGTCATTTGGCCAAGCAACTCATCTTTGCCAGGTGTCGTCAACTCGTCATGTGTGAGTGCCTCTGGTGGTTTTCCTGCCATACTCAAAAATAATCAGTAACCAGGTTTTTCAGTGTCAGTCATTATCATAATAGCATTAATTACCATCACTTGGTCATTCACATCACTGTTCATTGTGAACCAGAACTAATATAAGTAGCTAACATAGGGGATACCTCCATCATGGCTATCATCATTAATCATCAATGGAAACATACATATTTATTAAGTCATCAACATCGTAACATCATAGAAATATACCGATCTATCAAATTTATCATCATTATACTTTTAGTAGAGCGCATACATGTTCTTTACTACCCTCATCGTAAATTCAAATACTAAACTTAGCTATTTAATGTTGCAATCATCAGAATACTTATAGATAAGATACATAACCATTCATGCTACCATAATATCAAAGGAAAGCATTTATAAACATCATAACCATGAATATCTCAATCGCTAATAATAGTGTCATGCATCCGGATCCTCAACCTGAGGTCCTCAAAGAATAAAGTGTCTAAGATAATGTCATATTAAGGTCATGAAACTAAAGTGGGCACTACATAGGATATGCGTTTATATGAATATAACAAAACCTCTCCCGGATTTTATTGAACTAGAATATCATGATGAGGTCTGGCAACAACCAGTGGATTACGAACATATTCCGTTCCGATGTAGAAGATGTCATGAATATGGACATATCTATAGAAAATGCCCGTTAAATAGAACAGAGGAACCAATAAACAAGAAAGAAGATGAGGGAACACCAACAGAGGACTGAGGAAAAGAGGAAGAGGAATTTAAGGAAGTGCAAAACAAAAGGAAATCAAGGAAAAGTATGGCTCAACAACAACCCTTCAAGGAGAATATACCTATGGAAACACAAAATAAATTTAAAGTCCTCCAGGAGGAAGAATCAGAGATGGAGAAGGAGTTTAGCGATGCGGAACAAATGGAAATAGTAAAAGAAACAGAAAAGAAGGTAACAAGACAAGGGGAAACATAATAAGGAGAAGCAGAAGAGAAGGAGGAACAAGCAAGTGAACAAACACAAATGGAAATAGATCAGAACAAAGACAAAGGAGGAGAGGAGGAGCGGATAATGAGGAAATTGTTACAGGAATGGAGGTTTTTAGATGAAAGATTCATCCCTGAGGAACATAAGCAAATATACAAAGAAGCATTTCAAAAATATAAGGAAAAGGTAGGGATACTTGCAACAAACAAAATGGAACAGAAAGAAATGCAAGGGGCTCAAAACTCGGGAGTGGGCAGCTCTGGCAAAGGAGGAAAAAAAAGAGGTAGACGCTTGATGAGCGAAACAATTCAAGAGGTGGGAGAGATGCTGGTAAATTTAGGAAGAGTCATACCTTTATTAGAGGTATTCCAACAACCCCCAAAACTATTAAAATGATAATTACAAGCTGGAACATTAGAGGTCTTAATAGTAGGGGAAAATAGAGATATTTGAGAGATCGATTGAAAAAAGACAAACTAAGTATTATGATAGTTGAAGAAACAAAGATTAGCGTGCAAAAAAAGGAAGAAATAATGAGCAGGGGGAATACTCAGTAGGAGGTAATGGGGCAAGATGCGGTAGGTAGCGCAGGAGGATTGACCATCCTATGGAATCTTGAGGAAATCCAATTTGGAAATTGGGTAAGTCTCCCCTGGATCCTCTCAAGCAGTTTTAGATTGATAGGGTCCTCGGAATGGGTAGTCCTTTCAGGAGTTTATGGACCTCACTAACCAATTGAACGCAGAGGATTCCTTTAGAGTATGAAATCAATAAGAAGACTTTATCCAGAGATGCCATGGATTATAGGTGGTGACTTCAATATGATCACGACCTTAGCAGAAAAGAGGGGAGGACTGAGAAGAATAGACCCAGATATGGAAGCATTTAGAGATATGATATCGGAGCAAAGAATGGTGGATATTCAAACAATAAATGGTACACACACATGGAATAATAGCAGGGGTGGCTCAAACCAAACAGCCTCGAGGCTGGATAGATTCTTAGTTTCGGAACAAATCATGAGTAGAGATGTATACATTGAGGCCATGATCCTTCCAGCAATAGGCTCAGATCACTCTCCAATTAAGCTGGAAATCGACCTTAAAAAGAGCCCTAAAAACCGTCCATTCATGTTTGAAGCATTCTGGCTCAGGAACCATCAGTTTTTGCCAAAATTAGAAGAATGGTGGACCACGAGCCAACAAAGTGGCTGCCGTAAGATGCATACTTTTCAATTAAAATTGAAAGAGCTCAGGGGGAAAATAAAAACCGGGAACAAAGAAGAATTCGGGGATATATTCAAAGAGCAGCAGCGATTAGAGAAAAAAATGAGCGAATTGCAACAAGTGATTATATCAAAAGGTAGGAATGAAGAGAGGAGCAGAGAAGAGGGCATAGTAATAGGTCGACTTGAGGAGGAAAGAAAACAGGAGGAAATCTTATGGAAGCAAAAGTCCTGTATAAATTGGCTTGAAGAAGGAGAGAGAAATACAAAATTCTTTCACAATGCCATGATCCAACATCGTCAAAGGAATAGGATTTTCTCAATAAAAAATGAGGGAGGTCAGTGCATAACCCAGCATGAAGAAATGGATCAGGAGCTGGTAGGACATTTTAAAGATATTCTCACTGAGCCTCAAAGGAACAGATCAGAGGATATAAGAAGAATAAGCAATGAAATACCAAAGATGGTCACCAGAGACCAAAACTTAACACCGATGAGGGCAACAATCCTGGAGGAATTGGAGGAAATAGTGAAAGGTCTGAAAAGGAACAAAGCCCCAGGCCCAGACGGATTCATTGCAGAATTTTACCAAGCAAGCTGGTAGTTCCTAGGACATGAAATCCTGGAATTTGTTGAGGAATCACGTAGACACCAAAAGGTATGGCCAGGCCTAAACTCAACTCTTTTAACTCTTATTCCTAAAACTGCTCATTCAGAAACAACTCAGGGTTTTCATCCAATAGCTCTTTGTAATGTAATATACAAGATCATTGCCACTTTAATGGTCAAAAGGCTAAAACCAATACTCTCCAGTATAATCTCCCCAGAACAAAAAGGGTTTGTGGAAGGGAGACAAATTTTAGATGGTTTGGTAGTTGCTCAGGAAGTAATTCATACCGTGAAACAAAAAAAGGAACCAAGAATGATGATAAAACTTGATCTCTCAAAGGCCTATGATTGCCTAAACTAGAACTACTTGGAGTCAATATCATAGGCTTATGGGTTTTGCAGTAGATGGGTGAAATGGATCCATAGCATGATTTCTACACCATATTTCTCCATCCTTTTGAATGGTACTCCAACCTCGACTTTTAACGCCACAAGAGGACTACGCCAAGGTGACCCATTATCACCATTTCTATTTATAATTGCGGCTGAAGGATTGGGAAGATACTTCAAAAAAGAGTTGAGAGAGAGGAAAATAAAAGGTCTGAGACCGTGGGGAAACAACCTGCTTGTAACTCACCAAACGTTCATAGACGATATTATGTTATTTTGTAATGTCTCTCTGAGAGAAGTCAAAAGGGTAAAAGGGATACTTGAGATATTTATGGAAGCTTCGGGCACTGAAATTAACAAGGAAAAATCAAGAAATTTCATCTTCAATGCACCTGAAACAGTAAAATCCCACTTGACTAGAACCCTGGGGTTCAGATTGGGATAATTGCCTACAAAATACTTGGGAATGTTTCTAGCTGTAAATCCTCTGAGGATAGCTAAATGGTAACCCACATTAGAGAAACTCAAGAATAGATTAGCCAACTAGTCTTTCAGGTCTCTGAATATAGCAGCAAGGTTAGTGCTCCTCAAATCGATTCTCCAATCAATCCCCATTTATCCCCTATCAATTATGGCTGTTCCCAAAGGAGTATGTTCCAAAATGAATGAAATCTTTAGAAAATTCTTATGGGGAGGGCCAAAGCAATAGAATATGGGCATTAATATCATGGAACAACCTAACAAAAGCAAAAGAGACAGGGGGGCTTTGTCTTCGAGATCCTCTCACCCTAAACCAAGTCCTAGGAGCGAAACTATGGTGGCGCTGGATAAAAGGAGGCAAAGATTTATGGAAAAAAATATGGACTCAAAAATACAACATGCCTACAAATGCTGAAGGAATTCTGAGAAAGGAGGAGGTCCCAAAGGGCTCTACGATATGGGAATTGGCAAGCAAGAACATAGATATCATAAATAAGTATGCTTTTTGGGAGATTAGAAATGGGAAGACAACAAAATTCTGGGAGGAAGCCTGGCAGCAAAGGGGAAGAATGGTGGAGATTCAGGATGTGTTCAATACGTATAGGGAAGCCAAAGCCAAAGGATTAAATTATGTAAGCGATTACTGGAAGGAAGGAGGAGATAATGAGATTTGGAGAGAATGGAAGGGACCAGAAGAATGGGATAATAACATCAATGAGGATCTAAAAGAAAAGCTAGTAAAAGAGATGGAATCACGAAGAATTAAAAATAGAACAGAGCCGGACATTCTTAGATGGGGAGGATCTTCAATAGGCACTTATATGGTTAAAGAGGCATACCTTCTAAAGTCCAAACAGGAGCAGGAAGAAGAACTACAAGACTGGAAATGACTATGGCAGAACAGGTGGTGGCCAAAGGTTACCATGTTTGCCTGGCTAGTGGGAAGAGGACGCATCCTAACTTGGGATCAAATTCAGAAATGTGGGTTCCTAGGACCAACCAAATGCAGCTTATGTAAACAAGATATTTAATCCCATGAACATATCTTAAACTCCTGTCCGGTAGCTCAACAACAGTGGGAAGAGACAAGAATCCTTTTCGGAAAGACAAACCGAGATCCTCAGAACATAAAGAAAACCATCTTCCAATGGGGGAAAGGCTAATTTCTAAGCTCAGTAGTGAGGAGAGGTTGGAGTTTGGCAGTAGGATTCAACATATGGATTATCTGGAAAGAGAGAAATAGAAGGGTATTCCAAAATAAAATCAGTTCACCGGAGTCGATATGCAAAAGAACGCAAAGTCTTATAAGGGAAACAATCCTATTGGAAGTTTGGGACGAGGAGGATTGGAAAACTACTACGGAAGAAAACCAAATTTTAATTAATTTAAATCTGGGACAAGAAATGGTTTATCCTCACCAGCAAAAAACTCAGAGCATTCAGATTCAAAGCCCAGCAATGTTCACTCGACCACAGGAGGGCTTCATCAAATTAAACTTTGATGGAGCGTCCAAAGGCAACCCGGGGCTAGCAGGATACAGAGGGATATTCAAAGATAGCCAAGGTCACACTAGATGGATTTATGCAGACAGAGGAGCTATAATGAGTAATAATGAAGCAGAATTCATGGCTGCCTATCAAGGAATCAAAGTTGCAATAAGAAACGGATATGTGAAGCTAGAAATATAAGGCGACTCAAATTTAGTAATTGAGACTATCAGGAAATTGAACCATGGGAAGGAATGGGAACAGGTGGAAAAGAGCTGGAGGATGGCAGGTCTAATCCAGGACTTGGCAGAAATCATGAAGTGTATAGACTACAAGATCATCCACCATGTTAGGAGAGAAGGAAATAAAGCGGCTGATTTCCTAGCTAACTGGGGATGTAATGAATCAGAAAAGAAAGTGGACAGTATCTGGCCAACTCATCTGGTAGGGATACAATGGGAGAATTTAAATCAAATCATACAGCAGGATAATGATGACACAATTCATCCATGATCAAGGCTACAGTCGTCCCCCGATTGGGGTGAGGAGAAGGACGTAGTGTGGTGAAATGATGGCAGTTAGGGTGTGGAAGCACAAGCCACCCCCCAAACTAATCAACCTTCGGTATGCAGAGTAGGCATGTAGATGGGTTTGCAACCCAAGGCGTGGAGTAGAAAGAATTATGGCAAGGGTAGGGGAAAAGGAAGGCGGCGTTTGGATGGTGAAACATAGGGTAGGTGTCGATAAATCCCGAGGAGCAGGCGAAGGCAAAGATCAGAGGTGTAGAGAAGCGGTGAAGGTGTGATGCAAGAGCATGTGACTCAGAGGGAAAAAGCCTGCAGTTTCTATGTTTTTTCTAGTTAAAAAAATAGGAACAGGGTAGAAAATAAAACATGCTATCCTTTTTTTAGTTAAAAATAGCATAAAAGTAATGAATAAAACTTGCTATCTTTTCATAGATAGACAAGTTGTAAAAAAAGCCTTAAATTACTATGTAAAAAAGGTCTGCTTTTGTAATAGGGAAGGTTATCCATTATGAATAAAATATACATTGGCTGCCAAGTTTGAGGGGGGAGAGGGCGGTGCCAGAAATATCATGATGAAAATTTCTCTCAGCGTTCTGAAGAAAAATCGATGATATCTTGTTAAATTGTATGGATGAACTGTGTATTGGAGCGAAAGTGGGTGAACACGCCATTTTAATTTCATTTTTATTACAGTCAAAAGAAAAAGCCTCTGTTCGCATAGAGTAATTGCATTTATAAAGACGGTGTATTGAGGCGTTAAATGGTTGAATGAACTATGTATTGAAGGGCTTGAATCGCCTTCCCATTCGCGGGTTGATGCCTTTACTATGTGTGTTGGAACAACTCAGATCATTTTCTTTCCATGGTTATGCTGCCGACATTTTAATCTCATTCCATTATAGTCCGAATAATACTCTGTTTGCACAGAGTAATGGCATAGAATCAAAATATTAGAAGGACGGCTTGGGAGGCACCGGATCCCCCTTATCAGAGGTTCCACGACTTATGTTAAGCTTTGATAAAGCCCATAAGGCATCCCATTGTGAAACTTATTTGTTTGTGGGTAGCGTCTAAGGTTTTTATCTCATGTAACATGGATATGGACTTGATACCCCTTCAAGACTATCCAAGCAAGCGATGCTGTAGGGATCAATGTTTATAGAATGCCATGTTAAAGGTTTGCTTGGATCTGATAGACTACCAATGTATCGGCGGCTCTGTTTCTAATTTTTGAACACATTATGACCTTTCAATCTCAAAAATACATTTGAAAATATGGGCCTGCCTCTTTTAGCGAAGCTTCCTACTTGAGGCAGCGAGGGCCTTTGAGGCCGTTTATCCGAGTTGTTCTAGCAATGAAGGTTTATTCTGTGGTTGCGGCCACATTAAGGGTTTTGTAGTGGTAGTGGTTCCGCACTGAAGCACAATTGAGACAATGAAGCTATCAATTTCATGACTGATACGCCTGAAGACGATTCAAGGGGAATTGAGACTGATATTTAGGAGATTGCCGCTAAATTGGGGAGATTATCCCTAACGTCTGCACCCTCGCCATCACTAGTGGTATCAGAGTAGGAATAGCTCTGTTTGAAGATTAATGTTTTTAAGTTAAGTTAATTGCATGTAATGAATGAATGTTAGATTTTGGAACTGATGAATATTGCAGCATAGTGATGCAGTGCAGTTGAGGAAGTGAAACAGATCAACAAGATCTTGAAAGGTGAGTTGACAGGTATTATTTATCTCTGGTTTAGAGGTTATTCTTGGATAATTTGATTTACAGGCATAGTGAAGAAATCTCAGCGGGAAGAAGTAGATCACAACTAGAGTGCAGTGATGAAGGAGTCCAATAAGGGATTCTAGGTGAATGTGGCAGAACCTAAAGATTCAACAGAGGTTGAATGAAAAGGACAAGTGTGTTCTTGAAAGTTGCAAAAGAGAGAAGCCTGAAGGAGCAGTGGAGAAATGCTCAAAGGGTTCCAGCAGAGGACCAGTGATTACCAAAAGACCAGATCCAGAGGGAAGGATTGGTGAGGTAAGTGGCAGCAAGAGAGTTTGCTGTTGTAGAGGCTTGATGCAACTCATGGGTGAGAAACTCATGACAAGGAAGATGACTACTGAAAGTCATAAAGGAGAGAGCAGAGGTTCAGAAAGAGGCCACAGAAGAAAGAAGGAGAAATATGCCAAGGCGAATGGCATAAGACAGTAGTTGACTCAGGAAGAGTATGAGAAAGAGAAAGTTGAGATAGCAATTCATCTTGAGCTATTGATGGAGTTGTTACGGGAAAATGTCAAAGACCAGAGACATGGTTTGGTGATGAGGAAGAGAGTGAAGTGGCAGAGGCTACAATAGAGAAGAGATTTACAGATAAACATGCAGTTAACAGGGGAGCCGAGGAAGCTTGAGCAGATGATGGATGTACAGTTGAGACGGAAGAACTCAGAGCAGCTGAGTTGGAAGAGGAGGTTTCCATTGGTGAAATAGAGGAGAAGATAATTGATGATTTCTTGAGTTATTGGGTAAATCCAGATCAGCTGGATAATGTAAAACCGTGTATTTTTGTAGCTGACAATTGTGATGTGATTACAGGTTTTACTGAGGAGGATGTGCAATCTTATGAAACTGTTACAGCACAAGAGGAAGTTCTTATGGATGCAGAAGAAGTGGATCAGTCTGTAGCATAGATAAGTGAAGCAACAGTTGAGACTGATGAACTTTGTGATTTTCAAACTGAAAGTTTGTGTGTGAATGCAGGGACTATAAGTGATGATGATATGCTTCAACAATGTCACAGAGAAATTGCGTTGTTGGAATACTTGTTGGAGAATCTAGAGTATGACAGGGAGATTGCAGAAGAAAGAGTCCAGTGCAGTGAACAAGAGAGAAAAGATGTCATGGAAGCAGATGATATGAGAGAAAGACTGGTTGATAGTCTTGAGAATTCTTCAGAGGATTCTTTGGGAAATTTGGATCAGCATACTGATGTGTTGATAGTGGAGGAGGATTCAGAACAACGTATTGAAATGCTGGCAAAGGAGTACAAGGCATTGATGCCTTATGATTTTTGTTCTAACAAGTGTTTTGTGAATGCAGGTATTCTTGCAGAACATTTGACTCAGTTGAGTAGTCAAATGAAGGGAAAAGAAGTTTTCTGTTCCAGAAGACAAGAGGGTATGGATGATCAGGTGGCAGTCATAACAGAAACAAGCATAGAAGCAAGAAGTCATTGAGTGACAGTACAAACTGAGCAAGCCATCTTAGCTTAGTAGGCAGCAAGAAATCAACAACTTGAAGATTTATTGCACAAGGAAATTGAATTAATCAGAAGAATCATGTTGAAAGTTTCTCAGAGGAAGACCTAAACAAGGAAGAGAAACAACAGAAGCAGCAGTAAAATGAAAACGGGGATAGATTGTAAAAGTGCAGCTAGTGGAGCAAGACAGCATAAGATATGGAGACCTGGAGAAAAGAAGCAAGAAACAACAGATGATGACTTGCAGAAGAAAGTGTGGGATTTTGGAAGACAAGAACAAAGACTAAAACACATGATCAGGAGATCATGATCATTTTCAACCTTGGGAGTCTGATGCAGGAGCATGTGACTCAGAGGGAAAAAGCCCGCAGTTTTTATGTTTTTTCTAGTTAAAAAAATAGGAACAAGGTAGAAAATAAAACATGCTTTTAATTAATAAAAAAATACATAATTATTTTTTGATATAAATCTCTAACATTTATTGATATTTCAAATTAATAAATTAAGATTAAATCCTAACATCTAACTAATAATTATTAATAAATTCTATGTTAAATAATGAAAACATTATTATTGACCAAATTAAATATACATTTCAATTATAATTAGGGTTAAAAAATTAATTATAAATAATATATTCTTAATTTTGACAAGTTACTGATTTCGAGTCGATACGACATTTGCAAATGAGGACATCTGCACATTGACCAAAATATAACTGTACGCCCACATCTGCAAATATCCCACTCTAATGAAATTGATGTCCCTTATCACGGTATGGTCACAGGAGATTTTTAGTGTAAAAGTCAACGATTGCTCCTTATATTCAAGATTTTCAAGCTATTATTTTTATGTCAAAATCACCCTGTACCATCATTACTAAACCGAAACCAATGTCTAATTTTTTGACTGGACCGAAAAAAACCAGACTAACATTTTGAAATCTCAAATTTCTTGAAAAGGGAGAAAATACGAAAATTTGTCAATTCAATTTTAATACTAAATAGTTTGATGAAATTCTATCTACTTTGGAGTGCAAGTGGTCAATCTGATTACATGACTGAAAATCCATGATTTATAGTTTTATACACCTGGATTGTTCATTCCCTGGCATGGGGTGTTATAAACATTGATTTATATATTGTAGGTTAATAACTATATATACACACTATTGGCTCAAATTTTATAGTATTAAATTATTTCATCTTAAAAATCAAGAATATTTTATATAGGGACTATATAAAATTATTAGAAATTTAAATATTATTACAAAAATATCAACAAAATTTTGGAGATTGCATATTATGGAATACTCACATTCGCCAAGGTTTCTAAACTTTAAGATAAATTTCCATCTTTAAAATTTCCCTTGCCAAAAAATTTCCATTATTTACATATATTTTGCATTTTTAGTCCTTGTTGTTCTAATGTATCATATCCAATTTCTCACTTGTGCAACCACTTCCTCATTTGACAAAATAATTCCCTCTATTCGAGCTTCTCTCCTAGCATTCTTGATTTCCTATTGGATAACTAGAGGAATAATGTTGTGATATATCGTAATATATCTCTTGTGGTATTTTTTTTCTTTAGAGGTGGAGCGCTCTAGGCCACCACAACAACCTCTCCTATGCTAGGCTCCCTTTCCTTTGGGCATGAGTTTGAACAAGTGGAGTTACAATAGAAAAAGGACAGAGCTGCCTTGGGGTTACACGGACCAGAGAGAGAAGGGAGAGGACACTAAAGAGCCATTAGAGGACCGAGCAAAGAAGATACCCCTTAAACCCATGATAGATTTAGCCCACATGCCTTTGAAAAGAGAGAGGAGAGGATCATTCGAGCCCTGTTAAAAAAGAGAGGCTTGAGAGAAATGAATGAGTTTGGTAATCAAGGAAAAGGACAAGGAACACCAAAGAAACATAAGGGAGTAGGTCAATTTTAGCTAGAGAAAGCAGATAATAGCTATACACCCTAAACCCCTCTAGAGACCTGACAATTTGAAGAGGATGGGAGGTTGAACCTTGAAAATGAGACTTTGAAGGAGTGAACAAAGACACTAAGGCTTAGAGCCAAGTTCAATTTCCAAATTCACATAGAAACAACATTTAAGCATCCAAGAGTTAAAGATGTAACCCTAATAGACTTAGCAAAATGCATCAAGAGACTTAGGGAAACAACGAAAAAATAATTTAGAAACAAATATTATGTGACCCAGCCCACACGAGCCCACACTTACATGTAGTCTCGGCTTTACACTTGGTTTTGGGCTTTATGACGTGGCGGATTTGTTTGTTGTTATCGGCGGTTGTTTGTAATGTGGGTAATAGATATTTTGTGTTGGTAAGTGGGAATGATTTAATGCATCATTCAATGCCCAGCTATGATCCTCGAGCCCGGTTCCCTCCATTCGCTCTTTGCCCAAAATGCTTGTATTGTTTGGTCATTCGCGATTGTTCTATGCTGTTGTGCGGTCCGGTGAGGGTTTGGTCGCTACTCTGTATGGCTTTGCTTCAAGTGCCCATGGCGGTCTCTGGTCTTCCTTCGGGTATGGTTGCAAATGAGTGTCGACCTTCCAAGTCTGGTTGTGGGGTTATCTGTGGACCTCTTCTGTGGCACGAATCTGCCTGGGCTCTGGAGGTGCGTTTGCTTGGACTCTGTCCAGAAAGTAAGTTCCTCGGCCTTGTTCAATCGTTTGGTTTCTGTATTTTGGTCTTTCGTCCAGTAATTTCCCCTTGTTGTTGTTCTCATTACTTTTGGTCTCTGCTCGATTTGTAAACTAGTTTAACTATTGGTGCCTTTGAACACATGTAACAAGGTAAAAGACTTCCACGACTGTGAACAGGTAAATGATCCTCTCCCAGATTTAATTCCACCTTGTTCTGGTGTTGAAACTGACGAGGAATGCTCCTTCTGTCTTAGGCTCTGTCAATTTTATCAGCGTCTTTGTTTCACGAACTCCTTGGTCCGACTTGCTCAGGTACATTAGGGCTTTCACTTGTCTTCTATCTAGCTCTGTGTTTTGGGTCTCACTGTAACAGTGTGTTAACAGAACTTTGTTTTGTTTGTTGCAGGTTTGTGGTTTGACCTGGGCACGCGGATTTCTTATGGTTCGGCCTTCAAATGTATCAACCCTTTGTCGGTAGGCTCTGGTTCTTGAGACCCGTCAATTTAAAGTTAGAGGTTTTTTTTGGTCCTTGTAGGGTTTGTCATTTGCTGTTTGGTAGTCATATTCAGTTCCAGCTGCTGTCAAGGGTGAAACTTGAACCTGGCTTCGACTTCTGTTTTGGTTAGCTCCTCCATTTTGGTTAAAAGAACTGGCCCCTGTTATGAAAACCCTAGGCTAGGGTTTGTCTGTTCTATGGACGCTGACACTGGTCTTTTATTTATAAACGATTGTAATGTGTATATGGTTTGAATAATAGCGTTATGGATACAATTCCGTGGATCTTTGTTTACTTATGAAAACTGAAAAGTTCATGAGAAGTTACCTGTGTTGTATTCTGTTTCCTCTGGCACTCTGTTTCGCTATAATATCATTATTAATCTCGCTTGCTTTACTGTTCTCGTTACGCTCTCCACTTGCGTGTTCTCCTTCTGTTGTATGTGTGAATTCGTTCTTGGTTTTTGTTCGATGGGAACATTAAGAAATACGACATACAGTGGTCGATCTTAGTCTGCTTGAACTGTTCTTAATAATATAATAGATAAAAATACAGTATTATAGTGGTAGGTAATGACACAGATGGACAGTTTAGAAATAAGATCTGTCTTTTCTTTTATTTCTCTATTATGAAATTGCTGAACCTTTTCCCTGTCTTACATTGCAATATTTATACATCATTGACTTACAGTTAATTGAAACTGAAATTGTTTGTGAGTTGAACAGAAATGATATGGTTGTGTAACTACAGTTTGGTTGTCATTACAAGATTTGCATTTAGATAATTTTGTCTTTTCTTTTCTAAGTTGACAAACCAATTTCTAAACTACAATTTATTACTATTGAACCACAACAACCCTAACTGACATTTAACTCTCACCAACATAACTAAAAGTAAAATAAAATAAAATCCTATCTCATGACCTTATAAACTAATTAAAAAAAACAATCCAGATACTCAAACAACCTTCCAACGTGGCAGAGACTTCACCCGGTCATGGTGAGTTGGATGCTCCTGCATCAGGCTCCTGGGGCAAAAGGAAATCATGGCTCTGATCCATGAGCTTCTCGACTGAAGACCCTGTCTAGTCAATTTTCCTGGCATCAAGCCACAAATTATCCTCAATAGAATGGTTATTCCACTTGACCAGGTATTGTACATAGTCCTTCTGCCGAGTTCATTTAACCACCTGAGTGTCAAGAATGCTTTCGATCTTGGGAGGTTGAACGTAAGGCATCTGTCTCTTCCAAGCTTCTATTTCATCCTGGGTATTCCGTGTAGGTCACATGGTTCCATCTTCTTCCTTCTCCTCTGGGTTAGCCGTATAAGGGAAGAGGTCTGCTACATTAAAGATAAGTGAAATGCCTATTCTAGGTGGCAACTGTATCTCGTAGGCATTCGCTGAAAATTTCCGAAGGAATTTGCAAGGTCCTATCTTTTTATACTTCAGTTTATTGTACGTACCTTTAGGGAAGCGTTCTTTGCGTAAATGTGCGAGGACTTCATCCCCCACATTGAACTGTACTTCCCTTCTCTTCAAATCTGCTTGCTGTTTATACTTTAAGCTGCTGTCCTGTAATTTAATTTTTACCTATTCATGCAAATCTCTCATCGCGTTAGCGCAATCTTCTCCATCTACGCTTTTCCTTTCTTGCAGTCCAAGGTCCCGTAGTTCATGCACTCCCGTATAGGATCTAAAATGGACTGAAACCTGTGTTGTGGTTAGGCGAGTTGTTGTAAGCGAACTCTGCCTATGCAAGCGCTCGATCCCATATCTACAAATTCTCTCCAACCAAGCTTCATAACAAGTTTCCCAGACTCCTGGTTAAAACCTCTGTTTGCCCGTCAGTTTGTGGGTGATATGCAGAACTGTAGCTTAGCTGTGTGTCCATTTTTTCCATAAGGTACGCCAAAAGTGTCCTGTGAACTTCACATCCTTGTCCGAAAGGATAGATTTAGGCAATCCATGTAACCTGACAATCTCATTGAAAAACAAGTGGGCCACATGGGTAACATCACTGGTCTTTCTGTAAGGAATAAAATGCACCATTTTTGAGAATCTATCCACTACTACCATTACCGACTCGTAACCTCGCTGAGTCTTAGGTAGACCTAAGATGAAGTCCAAGCTGACTGAGTCCCATGGTCTGCCTGGAACAGGTAACGATGTATACAGTCCTGTGTTTTGACTGTGACCCTTTGCTAACTGGCACACATTGCACCTGGCCACAAATCGCTGTACATCTCTCCGCATCTTTGGCCAAAAGTAGAAATGACTAAGCTGTTCAAGGGTCTTGTCCATGCCGAAATGTCCAGCCAAATCTCCACTATGCTTCTCTCAAATAATATTCTCTCTCATCGAGTAGTCATGTATGCACAATTTTCCTCCCTTAAACAACAACTTCTCCTGTAGATTGTAGTCCAACCAAGGACTGTTATCTCTCACTAAGGGATTCTGACATGCCTCATAGGCCTCCTTAAAATCTGTATCCATCTGGTATAAGTCCTGTAAGTGCTCAAAACCCAGCACCTGCACAGTACTTTCCTGCAGAAGTAAAGATTTCCTACTTAGCGCATCCGCTACCTTATTTGCTTGCCCGCTAATATGCTTCAATATGAAATTGAAACTCTGCAAATACTCCACCCATTTGGCGTGTTTTTGGTTCAAATTGTGTTGCTACATTACATACTGTAGTGCAAATTATCTAAAAAAAGCACAAATTCATTTCCCAATAGATAATGCCTCCAGTGTTTTAATGCCTGTATAACAACATAGAATTCCTTATCAAACGATGAGTATTTCTGTCGACTCTCATTCAACTTCTCACTGAAAAATGCTATAGGCTTATCCTCTTGACTGACTATAGCTCCAATTGTTGTCCCATTGGCATCACAGTGAACCTGAAATAACTTCGTGAAATCTAGTAATCCCAGGATCAACCTCTCAGTAATCTTTCTCTTCAACAACTAGAAACTTCTCTTCGCTGCCTCTGTCCATCGAAAAGGCTAGCTGGCCTTTTTGATGGTGCCTAGCATGGGTGCACAAATTTTGCTGAAATTATTTATGAATTTCTTGTAAAAACTCGCTAATCCATGAAAGCTACGTACCTCAAATAAATTTTTCGGAGATGGCTAATTTGCTATCGCTGCCACCTTCTCCAGATCCATCTTCAGTTCATTCTCTACTACTACAAACCCCAAATAGATCAATTCCTTCTGTAGAAAAGTACATTTCTTCAAATTTATTAGCAGTTTATTCTGGTGTAATTTCTCCAGCACCTTATGCATATATTGAAGGTGTTCTTCCCTTGTCCTTGAAAATAAGTATGTCATCCAACTATACTATCACAAACTTCCCAATGTACTCCTTCAGCATCTCATTCATTAACCTCATGAATGTATTGGGTGCGTTGCTCAGACCAAATGGCATGACCAACCATTTGTACAACCCCTCATTCATCTTAAAGGCTGTCTTCCATTCATCCCCCTCTCGTATCTGAATTTTATGGTACCCGCTCTTCAAATCTATCTTAGAGAAATAAGCTACCCCGCTTAAACAATCCATCATATCATCCATCCGTGGTAGTGGAAACTTGTACCGGATGGTGATTTTATTGATGGCCCTTGAGTTGGTGCACATCCGCCACTCTCCTCCCTTCTTGGGAGCGAGGACCGTTGGAATAGCACAAGAGCTTAAGCTTTCCCTTATCAATCCCTTTTCCAATAGCTCTTGCACCTGCTTCCTAGTTTCTTCATTGTCTTTGGGGCTCATTTGGTATGCCACTTTGTTTGGAAAACTGGCTCTAAGTATGAAGTCAACATGATGACTTATGCTCCGTTTGGGGGGTAAATTTTCTGGAAAGTCATATACAACTATGTCTGTCAATTCCTGCAACATTCACTGGATTTCCATAGGTAAATATGATACCTCTGTATGCAACAACACTGTCCTTGCTTTCTTTACAACTACGTAACCTATCTCACTATCCTCAACCTGTTTTAAAAACTGTTTTCCACTGACCAACAACATTCTTGGTTCACTAGTCTCTACTGTCCTTTCTTCCTTGATGGGCACAAGTGTATGCTTGATTCCATCCTTAAAAAAATTATAATAGTTTGTAAATCCATCGTGTACCGCTTTCCTATCATACTGCCAAGGCCTGTCAAATAGTATGTGACATACATCCATCGACATGATGTCACAAATGTCTCTGTCCTTATATCTGCCTATTTGAAACTCTACCTTGCTCTGTTCATCCACGAGCAACTGATGGCCTTTCTATAGCCATGAAACTCTGTAAGGGTTGGGATGCTTCAAGCATTTCAACTCCAATTTTTCCACCATCTGTGTGGACACTAAATTATTAGTACTACCACTGTCAATAATTAACTTACAACACTTACCTCGTGACTTACAAATTGTCCTAAACAAAGCCTTCCACTAGGTCTGTTCGGTGACCTTCTTGACTGGGTTTAAGAATACCTTGTGCAACACCAAAGCTTCCCCTGTCTTTGGAGCATTCTCTAATTCTTGGGGAGGTGCTCCTACTTCCTCTGGTTGTGCCACATATGCACCCCGTTGTCCAGCTTGATCTGCTTCTGGATATTCCAATGATTGGTGTCCCCGTTTATGACACCTATAACACTGATAATCAGCCCCTCTACCTCAGCCATTTCCCCTACCTCACTGGGATGAGCTACCGCCTCTCATGCTATCACCACTGTCTACTGATCTGGAAGCTTTAGAACTGATGCCTTCCTCATTGCTATTAGCAATTCGGTCTCTCCCATAGGACTGGCCTTTCCCTCTGCTGGCTCCTCGTCCTCTTCGGGCATTTTGCCTTCTGGTAATTTTCTCCTCAGCCTTCATCACACTCCGATACACTTCCTTAGTGTTGTTCGGAGACAAAATACTGATTTCATCCAAAATATCTAACCTTAGCCCATTAACATACCTGGTTGTTCTTTTCACCGTATCCTTTGTATATCGAGCTCACAAATTCACTCGATAGAACTCCTCCATGTACTCCCTTACCGTCAATCCTTTCTGTTTCAGATTCTGCACCTATCTATGCAATGCAATCTGATAGTCTTTCGGTAGAAATCTACCCTTTAACTTGGCCACCATCCTTGACCAAGTTTTGATTGGCGCTTTGTTAAATCTTTTCCTCTCATTCTGGACACTATCCCACCATAGGGTTGCGTGTCCCTTCAATTTTGTCACAACGAACTTAACCCTGTGGTCTTCACTGACTTCCTCGCACTCAAAATACTTATCCATCTCACTGATCCAATCTATTAAAACTTCGATAGACAGGCTGCCATCATAAGTTGGGAGTTCTGGCTTGGGTTTACAGCTTGCTATTAAAACAGATCTCAGTAATCTCACTTCTGCAGACTCACCTTCTGGTCCATCTGCTACTACCTCAGTTTCCTCTTCACTGTCATCGCCTATTTATGGATCTCTTCATCTACCTACTTCTACTGCCTCCAAACGGGCAGCAAGAATTCTAATCTCCTCTCTCAATCCTTCCTCTGCCAATCTTCGAGCACCTCTACCATGACCCCGCCTTCCTCTCTCCGTTCCTCCTACTAAGATAAACAACTGCTCTGATACAACTCTGATGTGACCCAGCCCACACGAGCCCACACTTACACGTAGTCTTGGCTTTACACTTGGTTTTAGGATTTATGACGTGGCAGATTTGTTTGTTGTTACCGGCGGTTGTATGTAATGTGGGTAACATATATTTTGTGTTGGTAAGTGGGAATGATTTAATGCATCATTCAATGCCCAACTACGATCTTTAGGCCTGGTTCCCTGTGTTCGCTCTTTGCCCAAAATGCCTGTATTTTTTGGCCATTTGTGATTGTTCTATGCTACTGTGTGGTCCGGTGAGGGTTCGGTAGCTA
Source organism: Pinus taeda (assembly GCA_000404065.3). Taxonomy (NCBI): domain Eukaryota; kingdom Viridiplantae; phylum Streptophyta; class Pinopsida; order Pinales; family Pinaceae; genus Pinus; species Pinus taeda. The sequence goes on from APFE030175606.1 coordinate 57,379, forward strand.
CTCTGTATGGCTTTTCTTTAAGTGCCCATGGCAGTCTCTGGTCTTTCTTCGGGTATGGTTGCAAATGAGTGTTGAGCTTCCAAGTCTGGTTGTGGGGTTGTCTGTAGACCTCTCCCGCGGCATGAATCTGCCTGGGCTCTGGAGGTGAGTTTGCTCGAAATCTCTCCAGAAAGTAAGTTCCTCAACCTTTTTCAATCGTTTGGTTTCTGGATTTTGGTCTTTCGTCCGATAATTTCCCCTTGTTGTTGTTCTCACTACTTCTGGTCTCTGCTCAATTTGTAAACTGGTTTAACTATTGGCGCCTTTGAACACTGGTAATAGGGTAAAAGACTTCTGTGACTACGTATAGGTAAATGATCCTCTCCCTGATTTAATTCCACCTTCTTCTGGCATTAAAATTGACTAGGAATGCTCCTTCTATCTCAGGCTCTGTCACTACAACAAAACCTTGTGATTAGCATCCCTTTTTGCTTCCTTTTTTGCATCTAGAGACCATTTTTGGTTCTATTTGTGTCCATTTATCAAATATGGTGCAAAACTTGATGTAAAGTTTTCATTGAATTTTGCACCAAGTCTTACATCAAGTTTAGCACCAGGTATTGTAATAGGTTTTGCACCAGATTTTACACCAAGTTTTATGCCACGTTTTATTCCAAGTTTTGTGCCATCCTTTGCACCATGTTTTGCATCAAGTTTGGCACCTAATTTTGTTTAACCATCTTTTGCATCCTCTATTGCATCCACTTTTTTGTGCTACACTTGCATCAACTTTGCTATCTCTTGCATTTCTTTTGCATCATTTTTTAAATCATTTTTGCATATTTTTCGCATCGCCTTTGTGCCAAGTTTTGCATCGAGGTTTGTGTCTAGTTTTTGCATCTAATTTTGCATCTACTTTTGTTGCATTGAATTTTACATCTTGTTTTGTATCCATATTTACATCCTCTTTTTCATCTGTTATTGTGTCCACTATTGCATCCATTCCTGTGCCATAATTTGCACCTAATTTGGCACCTCCCTTTGCACCCTTTTTTGTTTCTAAATTTGCATCCTCATATACATCTAGGTTTTCATTGACTTTTACATCTATTTTTAATCGCTTTTTATATCCACTTTTGCATCAATATTTGCATAAGGTTTTGTGTCTCGTATTGCATCTACTTTTGCATAGAATTTTGTTGCATCAACTTTTGCATCATATTTTACATCCATTGTTGCACCCATGTTTACACCCACTTTTACATCTCTTTTTGCATCTTATTTTTCATCTTCATTTGCTTCTTTTTTGCATCTACCATTATATCCACTTTTATTATGACACAATTTGTGCCATGTTTTGTACTTACTATTGTACCCATGTTTTCTTCCAATTTTGCATCCATGTTCGCATCCTCTTTTGCATAAAATATTGCATCTATTTTTGCATCCACTATTGTGTTGGGTTTTGCATCTCATTTTGCATATTTTTTTGCATGTAATTCCATTGAATCCATATTTCGCATCTAATTTTGTTTCTCATGTTGCACCCATGTTTGCATCCACTTTTACATCCCTTATAGCATCTTGTCTTGCATCTAAGTTTGCATCCTTTTTTTTTTTGTCTATAATTACATCCACTTTCTCATCCACTTTTTTTGTGCTATGATTTGTGCCATATCTTATGCCTATCATTGCAACCCACAATTTCTTCCACTATTGCATCCACATTTGCATCTCTTTTTGTGTCAAGTTTGCATCAAATATTGTTTATGTTTTTTGCATCCCATTTCGAATCTACTTTTACATCCACTTTTGATTCATCCAATTTAGCAACTAATTTTGTGTTCACTATTGCACCCATGTTTGGCCCATGTTTACATCCCTTTTTTCATCCAATTTTTCCTCGTTTTTGCATTCAATTTTGTGTCCTTTTTTTTTTTTACATTCATTGTAGTATCCACATTTGTTTCACCACAATTCATGCTAAGTTTTATGCCTACTATTTTTCCCATGTTTTCTTCCACAGTGTCATCCATGTTTGAATCCTATTTTCTGTTCACGTTTTCATCAACTATTGCATCTACTTTTTCATCCACTTTTGTGTCATTTTTTTTTCTTGTTCTACATCTACTTATGTTGTGTCCACTCTTCATCCAAATTTACATCTATTTTTACCCCCATTTTTTTGTTCACTTTTGCATCCCTTTTCCAACACGCATCATATTTTTTGCATTGATGATATTTCTTATGACATTGAAAATTATGAACAACTAATGATAATGTCAATAATTATAACGATGATGATAATGAATATGATGACGATGACATGAATGGTGATTGTTATGTTAATGGCAATGAAGATAAAGATGATGGGAGTCACAATGGCAATGATGATGATGACGATAATGACCTTGGCCATTCTTACAAATTTTTAAATGTTGTCATGGTCAAAATCATAATAATTATCTTTGGCGTCATCTTCCAAATCATCATCATCTGATCATCATTATCATCTTGATCATCATCAAGAACAATAATTACATGAATGCTGATTATGATGTTCATGATGAAGATGATAAAAATTATATTAGTTATGATGATGGGGATGATGACAATTATAATGACGATGATAATGGTAGTAATGATGATGACCATCAATCATCTCTAAAAAATAAAGTTGATATTTTTCTTGCATATATCATGTGTTCTAACAACCCTTTTCAAGCACTAACAAGTTTATCTCTCCATTAGATTAGAGCACAATGTTGGGAGGCATAAATTTGGACACCACTGCCTCTCTAGGCACTTACCCCACTAGGATGTTCACCAGGTATGTCCTCATATGATCATTTCCTAATCCACTATCATAATATTTGACACTAGGAAATGTCAATCCTCATGACTATTCTTATCTTTTATTAATGTACTTGACTTATGGCGATTAGTCCTAGTCAAAGTCCAAATTCTCAAATAATATTGGTCCCAGATGTTTATCCAATCCACCATTCTCCCTACTAGTGTCTTTACTAGGCTTACGATTGTTAGTCGTAGCCATAGTACATGACACATGGATAATAAAAGCATACATAAAGCCATTCAAAAAGCGAAATCTGTAAAGAATAAAAACAAGACTAAAGACACCCCAACCTCTAATGCCTACCTTCCTTACATCCAAGGCGTCACGGACAAGATAGCTAAAATCCTCAATAAGAAGAATATCAAAACTGCTTTCAAACCCTGGTCCACCATCAAGCAAATAATGAAATCTGTTAAGGACAGCCAAGAGCAGCTTCAGCAAAAAGGAGTATATATCATCAAATGTTCTTGTGGGGATCAATACATAGGAGAAACTGGTAGATCTGTAAGGATTAGACTCAAAGAACATAGCGCAGACATCCGCCATTGAAAGGGTCCGATCCTCAGCCTTAGCTGAGCATGTAGGTAAGACTAATCACCATATATGCCTTGAAGATGCCAAGGTTATTGCCAATGAAGACCACCATTTCAAACGAAAGGTTAGAGAAGCTATTGAAATCATTAAACATCCTAAGAACTTTAATAGGGATGGTGGCATGGAAATTAGCAAAAACTGGAACCCCTTGCTAACCCCCGTAGATCTCAATGACTAGGTCAGGGTTGCTCGATCATCTAGCATTATAACTTGCCCCTCTAATAACCCTTGATTAATTAAACTTGTCTGCTCTTTAGTAACCTAGGTTAGAAGAATATCAATAATAAATAAAGGTAAGTACTATAATATAAACAATAATAATAACTAACAATAACAATGAAATATAATTAATATTATGTGAAATATTTATAATAGTATAAATAATATTTAATAGGTATATATAACATATTAATAATAAAATAATAATATATAAATATTAATAGAGTTTAGGAAATACAATTAAATAAACAAAGATATGGCCATTGAATATAATAAAGATTTTTAAAAAACTTATAAGCAATTAACTTAACATCATTAGAAATTTGAGTGTTAGTAATAAAATTAATAATAAACAATAAAAATAATAAATAACAATAATTAATAAATACATTGGTAATATAACAATAACAATAAAAAGTATGAATAAATAACTAGAATAAATGAACATTAATTATAGCAATAAAAGAGCGCAGTTAGAATAATA
>APFE030175608.1:2579-14043 GCA_000404065.3 Pinus taeda
AAAGCATATAGATACCAAATTTCACTTCATACGTGAATTGGTTAACAATGGTGAGATTGTTTTGCAGCACTGCAGAACAGAGGATCAGCTTGCTGATATCTTGACAAAACCATTGCCAAAGAAAGGTTTTGATCATTTCAGGAAATGCCTCGGTATGCAGCAGTTGAAATTAAGGGGGAGTGTTGGAATTTAATTCCAACTGCATCACATAAATGCTGAACACAGATTTGATCTACAGAAGTTATTTCAGATTGTTCGGTGCCGCAAAGTCTTCTGATATTTTTGAGCATTAAATTTAGAAATTAAATCCCTTGCAGACAAGCGTCTTATTTTTTGCTGAAAAGTCATCACCGCCTTCTGCAATAAATACAAAGATAAATATCAGCAGATATTTTACTTAGTTTATTGTTTAATCAGATTTTTATTTTTCTATAAATGTAACACACAGCAGTCCTGTTTTCTTCAATCAGCAAGTGCAAGAAGGTGTAAGCAGAAAAGAACAGCAGTTCTGTTTTCTGTGTGAGTGTAAGAATTTTAGAACAACAGTTCTATTTTTGTACTCTAAGAGAAAAGAGTGAAGGTTAGAAGAACATAGTGAGTCTCTTCTGTAAATGCACAGCAATGCTGAACCTGTGATTTTTTGAGATAGAAAATCGATTTCTGGAACTGGAGTGTTCCTCTTGTAACAGCTAAGTTTACTGTATCAGTTTTGTTCGCTGTTCATGAATACAAGTTTACTGTTTTGCTGATTTTCAGTTGCTGTTACACTAAGTGTCAAAAACACTTTGATTTTACTCTGTAAGTCTATTAGTGATTTTGACGCCAACTATTTTTAGTTGCTGTAACACCAAAGCGTCAATTTTCTTAAAGTGACTTAGCGTCAAAAACGTGTTGCCGTTACACCGTGTGGCTTGACGTCAAAACTCGCGTTGCTACAACACCACGATCAGCGTTGTTGCAACACCAGAATCCTGTTGCTGCAACACCAAGTCCAGAAAACAAAATTATTAGTTTTCTGTGCAAAAACAGAGCATTTTTGTGTTGTCTGTTTGTTAAGGAATTTAGCAGAAAATTCCACCATTGTATCAGAGCGTTGTTCTCTGGTCTTTTGTGTTTGAAATCACCATAAAATTCCAACAATAAATGATTTCTCTTTATTGAAAAATGAAAATAACACGTTTCTAGGGCTATCCCGTCAATTTAGAAGACAAAAAAACCTGATGTGAGTGTTTTTCTGCGTGTGGGCAATATTTATCGGTTATTCCAAATGAGCTTAGCTTGGCACTTTCCACGAAATAACACATAGACACGAGGTGCTGAAAAAGAGTCGATCAGGTGACTGTTGTAGTGCAAAGTGATTCTTTAGAGGAAAGGTTAGACTAGAATGGGATATGGATCCACGCCTGGAAGCAGATCTACATCTCTAATGAGTTATGTCCTTCTAGCTTTATTTGGCTCTATATATGTGCTTTCTCTAGTCATCTCTCATGTCTTTCCTCATGCTACCCTATTATTTATCCTATTGGAGCTTCTGCTCGGTCAACTGGATATAAACCCTCTTTTGATCTTGAAGGCAGTACTAAGAACTATTGCCATATCTCCCTCTCTCTTATATTATGTTGGTGTTGCTTCCTCCTCTGCTTTAGATGGGGTAAATACTAGATTAATACTAAAAAATAATAGATAAATATTCCTTATAACGATATTCCTTATGTGGATATAGGTGTACAAAAGAATTCGATTACTACAGGTGCATGAGATAGCGCCATAGAGCATAGAATCAACACATAAAAAATCTCATAAAGATTAATGAAAAAATCAAAAAGCGAGCGCTTTATCCACCAGATAGAACCCTGCCCTTTCTCTTGCAACCTTTGCCTGTCCTATTGCACCTACTATTGATGCCTCATTAATGGATGACACTGACATGGATGTTTACTTTGATGTTTCTAGCTCGGGATGCAGGGACCTGCCACCCACTTGATGGAATTCCCCTCGTTATTATAGTTGTTCGGAAGTAGCAAGGAAAGCTACCCTCTTCATTTTCCTACAGGATGGGTGAATGGATAATCTCTCTAGCAAGCAATGAAGGCCTTAGCTCCAGCACTGAAGGATGGAGAATCCCATGGGCAATAGGATAGGAGGGAATGTGCGGGATATAACATTACCAGGAGTTTAACCGGCACCCTAATTTACAAAATAATTCTTAACTGGATTGTTTTTATTATCTCAATCTCTAGCCTATCCTTGAGTCGTAGGAAAATTTCATTGCGGGAGATTTTACTATCAACTTGAAGAGATTTCTTTAGTGTTCCTGAACCAAAGTTTGTTCTTTTTCACTAGTGAGCACATAGTCTTCAAGTTGTGCTTCTCTTAATCTTGACTCATCACCAAAGGCTCTTTGTTGAGAGACATCAAGTTGTCACCAAAGGCTCATTGATGAAAGACACCAAGCGGAGAATCTCGATATAATAAAATAGACTGGGTTAAACAAAACTAAATTGAAAAAAAATAATAATAGTTTAATGGAAAAAAATAAAAAAAACTGGAGAATCTTGATATAATTGTAGAATTGAGGCTTCTGTGATTGATCATAGTTATTAAGAAGGGCTCGGCGTAAATCACGTGAAAAGACCTTTGTCGACGCGTTTCGAACCAACTAGTTGGTTCTCATCAGGACGTTGATGAACCACACTAGTTGGTTCGAAATGCGTCGACAAAGGTCTTTTTCACGTGATTTACGCTGAAGCTCTTCTTATAATCTTGATATAATAAAATAAACGGGGTTAAACTGAAATGAAACTAAATTGGAAAAAAAAATAATAGTTTAATGGAAAAAAAATGACTAGAGAATCTTGATATAATAAAATAAACGGGGTTAAACTAAAACTAACAATGGAGAAACTATTTAATCCTATAACAAGGGGCATATATGTACTCCATTTGTAGAAATAATTTAATAAAGTGTACGGATATTTTCAAAGCACTGACTGCAGAACCTGTCCGAGAGCTTATAGATGGATCAAAAGTAAAGGGCACTGGCTATAATACATCTTATGCTACACAATGCATTTATTTATTTACAAGTGGGGCAGGACACGAACCGTAAAATAGAAAGGGTTTAATATATTCATCTTACACAAGGTTTGGGTTACCCGACTTCTACTTGTTGGACTATCTCCTTTCTTGCATGCTCAAAACGACTCGCTTTCCCACGGCTGGTGATAAGCCTTTCCCACCCTCCCTGCTTTGTATGGTGAAGCAGCGACATGAGAGAAGCTTAGCGGGTGTTTGGATCAGCAACCTCCCTACCAAACTATGGACGCTAAAAAATTGCCCATTCTGGGCGAACTATTGCTATGGTAGCATGGCAGAATTCTCCTGCTAGCGGGTGTTGCTTCTCGGCTATGCGTCTAGGAGAACGAGTTTGAATCGAACCAGGGTAGCAATATATTCACATTAGAATGGTATGAAAACGAATGGATAGAGGCCGTTCAATTGCTTCCTGCTAACTGAAGTTCATGATTTTTTAATCCATTATTCTACATCTTTAGATCTCTGCTTGCCATCTCCCCGGTTTCATAGAGGCCACGTGTAACAAAGAGCTTAGGGGAGCGAATCGTGGCGACAGTCATGGGTATCCGTGTGTAACAAAGGTTTCCTGCGTGTAACAAAGGAGGTTCAAGTTCAAGTTCATTTTTTAAGAAAATTGTTCAAACTTGGCTTTAAAAATACTTTGGTTAAAAAAACTTTGCCCATCTTTCAAGCTTTGCATATGCTTAAAATGCCTAAAATAGCATTAGGTTATAGGAATTTCGCAATAAGAGGACGAAAGTTGAAGTTTGGTTAAAATTTAGGGGAATACAAATTGCCAATTGAAACTTTGGTTAAAGACCAAAAACTGAGGAAAAAATATTAGGTCAAAGAAGGATTAATACTCGGTCAAAAATGAATCGATCGCCATAGTCTTGCTGAAGGCAGGGACTAATAAATCTAATACTTATTTAATGTTATTATACGATTTTGCATTTCAATGTGCTATAGTAATTTTTTGCTTTTGTTCAGTGTTGTTTATTGTTATTAACACATGTTGGAATGTCACAATTTTGAATTTGTCCAAGTGAAACATTTGAGAGAGTTTTTTAGTGAAATCTTGAAAAGAATTAGATCTATAAAATTTCACTGCTATTTTATAATACTTTAATTTGAATCCAAAGAAATAATATATTTATTATTATGAATTTTCTATTATTTTAATGTTTTAATTATATTTATTTTTCTTTTCAATTATATTTCTAAAAGTTTGTGCGTTTATAATCTAAAAAAAAGCTAAATTTATATGTAGTACAAAAGAAAATTGAGATCCAAAAATTTACTAAAATGTAAAATGAAGGCTATGAAAAAAACCTATCCTCAAATGTTTATTTGACAGGAAAAAAATATTTGAAATTCTAGGCTTGGGTGGGGGTACCTTTTACGTTATGAACTGGAGAGATAGGTAGCCAATCCACTTCATTCCATTCCCATCTCTATTATCATCCCATTTCATCACTATATAAAAAAAATTCAATGTGGTTGGAAATTTTGTAAATATTTTTTTACAAGATACTAGGAGGGGCCTTTTGCCACTCCTTGTTCTATTTGGTTTTGCACAGGATTTTTTTACGCTATTATCTTACTAGATTTGGCAGTGTAGCAGATGGTGATCTACTAGAAGATTTATGAATTTAAAGACTCGAGCCCAATTAAGCCTATGAATGCGTACATAAGTATGAATTTATCCTCCATTTCTTACATGTAAAGTTCAATGAAAATTATTATATACACTTGTAGGTTAATGGAAGCAGATATGATGTATAAAACCTCCAAATGTGGATAAGAAGAATGAAACTTTAGTGACATTTTCCTGATTGAATTTAAATTTGAGGAGACTAATAATGGGCAAATAATGGTTAGATTGGCTTTAATTTGCTAATAGAAGGCGAGTACTAGAAAAGTTTTGATTATTTGTGTCCGAGTTCAAGCTACCTTAATTATGATATTAATTATGTCCTAGTATTTCAACTTTAGAAATTTTAAGTTCAGAGGTGCAAAGCTCCACATAACCGAAAGGGTTTCCTACCTCTAAACTTGAGGAGTTAATATCTGCACCTTCGAACTTTGAGTTTCCAAATTGATGCCATCATAAATCACTTTCTGTCAATGTGAAAATCGCATGCAATTTGAGGGGATTCAATCATTCATACACCTCATTTAATATCGACATCTTCAGGTCATGGGGCACAAACATATAGTCCTTCGCTTTCATGATGCATGCCCCACAATTCGACAAACATGTAATTCTGTATAGATGTATCACGTATTTCATTCCAATTTCCAATTCAAGTCCTACTATGTAAACTAGAGTGAATGCAAACCATAAGAGACTAAAACAAATGTGCGTTGTGATTTATGAAGTATGATGAACTTAGAATGCGGTTATTCACTAAACTGTTGGTTTGATGTGATAACATTAGAGAAATTTTGAGGTCTAAAATGAGCCTCAAAACAAAAATGTACAACCAAAATCAACTTCATGAGAACCAATAGGATTCAAGATGATGATGTCAACCATGGGGGATGATTAATCATTTTTAGAGTAAAAAAGTGAAAAGATAAAAATAAAAAATAGAAAAACTACTTTTCACTGATTATTTTCAACTTATCTCCTTACAATTTTACTCAAATTTTGAGAGAGAGCACTCACTGGACGCATAATTTAATTCCTCATCCAAGGACTACCCATGTCGCATACTTTTGATGGACCTTGCTACATGAAAAATGAAAAATAGATGAAAAATATTATTGCAATCACATTTTTCATGTATTTCTTGTTTTTCGTGTAGTTGGGTCCATTGAAAGTATGCAACAAGGGATTCCTTTGATGAAGAATTAAATTTCACATCCCAAGAGTGTTCTCACTCGAAATTTGATTAAAATTGTAGGGAGATAAGCTAAAAATACAAGTTGAAAAAGTATTTTTTTGTTTTTTCCCTCTAAAATTTGATGATGTAATTTAATCTTGTTTTATTATTTCCACTATCATTTTTTAATGTTCATTACGAGGCCCATTTTAGACCTCAAAATTTCTTTAATGAATGCAACAAAAAATTTTATTTCTAAAAGTACTTGTAGTTTTCATGTGCTAACCTTTGTTGAAGACCTTGTGAAATGGTGTAGTCTTTACATTAGAATTTTTGGAAATCCAGTCACCGGATTGTGTCCTTTTTCTAGTTGACATGACATCCACTAGAAGTCCTCGCATCACCATGACATCCACTAGAGGTCTTCTCCCATCACCATTTCTGACCTCATCCACCAGAGGTCCTCGCCCTCCCATCCCATCCCTTGCGTTGCCCGCTCGTCTTGACTTGATGCGCATTAACTATCCATAACCAACTTGCAACACCTCAACCTCCAACGTGTGTATTTCTTCAACAATTCAAAATCCAATGCATTAATTTGAACAAAATTCCCCCTTGCGAGCAACCCCTACATCTACGAAACTGGCATCGCTGCAACACTCGTCGATCGCATCCGCTAATCCTGTAGGAATCGCTCCACTGCTCATGTGTCATTGGCCTAATATTTGTTAACAACATTATCTCTAGTTAGTTGTGAATCATTGTTTGTATTGATCCCAAATATGAGTCTCAGTGGTGGCTATTTTCCAACTATACTCAACTATTCCCCCTATTCAACAAGCCGATAAATTACCACAATTCAATAACAAAGATGAGGGCAGTACTGAGTGATAATTGTTGGATGAGTTTACTAGTGTTTAATTTAATCATGAATTTGATTAGCTTAGGGTTAAAATGTAGACAAATTATAAAATTGATTTGTGATTGATCCTTATTATGTGTTGTATGGAATGGATGAATACTCTCTCTTAATTACCTAATGAGGTTTATACTAAACTACTTTCCTAGATTAGTTTCAATTGAAATACATTACAAGGAGGAAGAGAATTATTTTTGAGAGCATGTACTTGTATATATGTTCATTTAGCTATCTATTATAGTCGCTACAACCCCCTCTAAAATTTTTCCTATATTCAAATTCTGGAGCCTCCTATTAGTCATATGAACTATCGTCTTAACTTATTAAAGGCATCCTTGGTCTTACTTTCATGTCTGGTCAAGTATTTTCTAGAAATATTGTGTCATCTTCCATGCATTTAACAAACCTAAGTGTCGTTCGCTTCACATGCACATTCTCTAAGGCAAGCTAAGTAAACTTCACTAGCATCCATTATGCACTCTCTGTCTACAATAAGTATGCAACTATTGGTACCAGTGACTGTGCAGTTCCTAATGATAGTGAATATGTAGCTATTAGTCACAGCGATTTCACAATTCTTGATCACATTGATTTCTTAGTTATTAAGGATACAGATTGCGTAGCACCTGAAGGTAGTGAATGTGCAATTGTTAAAGCCAATCACTGTGCACTTCTTGTGAACAACTGCCATGCAAATTTTTTGGGTAATGGATGCACACTTTCCAAAGTTAGCTCTGTCACAAGTGGCATGGAACTTATCTTTATCTCTTAGTTTCCTTACATATGTAGAGCACACTCGCAAAACTGTAACCCTAATTTCCTATGTGCTCTTCTTATATAAATTTTTCGACCTAGAGCTCATTTTCACACTCATAATTTTCCTTGAGCTTCACACATAGCACTAGGAGCACTTTTGGTTGCATGTGTGATTCTTTCTTGGTAAGTTTCTCAACTATTGCTTATGTTCACCAAGCAAGAAAATTAGCTAGTTTATATAGCGAAAGCATTTCTGAAGATTGGATCCCCATATTGTGAATAGAAAAACCAATAACACCATCAACAAAGACAAGCTATATCAAAATATGAAAACAATTCCCTGTTCAATTGGCATGTGCACACACAATACATAGGTCACAAGGCCTCACACTAGACAACCTTGCATTTGATCCTACTAGAATAAGAACTCATGGATTAGTCTACACAACATTGTCTCATGTTAGGAACATGCAATGCTTGTTCCTGTTAAAACCTTTCAGCAAAATTTCAAAGTTAAAAAAAAAAGCAATTGAAATGGATTATCTATGACAAAATGAAAAATGGGAACAATATTACAAGTATCAGTGTTTGCACACACATCCATGCACATTAGTTTCGTCTTTAAACACTCGCAACCTAGAAACCTATATCAATGATGTATTTAATGATTATGATCTGATGGACACTCACATTTTGTGTTTACAAGAGACACATTTGAAACAAGATACACTGCATCAAAATTTCAAAACCTTCACTTGCATATATAACCATAGAAAAAATATGGATTGCTCATATGCTTCAAACAAAACATAACAATCCTTGAACATATGTAGTTTGAAGAAGAAAATGTAGAAGCACTTATTGCAAACATCATTCTACATGGAATGTAGATCAAAATTGTCAATGTCTATGTAATACTGTGCTACATTTCCCAATATACTAAGTATTATTGAAAAAACGTTGTCCAATATATCTATTAGTGAACTAATGCTCATTGTAGGAGATTTCAATTTTGAAATGCGTCAAAGAAGCCATAAACTTCATTTCCTTCTAGATACAAATTCCTATTTGCACAGATCACTCATTGATGATGTATGGTCTAACATAAAACATAGCTACAAGATCTACAAGATCTACAAGTTTGATACATATTGGTCAAACCATAACACAATTTGTTTCATAATGGACCATATATATGAAAATGAACCATAAAACATTTTGAACAATTTCCATATTTGCAACTAGGCCATTTTTTCCCCTTTTTGTTGCCATTGAAGCTTAACCATTTACTAGTGTCCTTTTTCAAGCATCCAATGCATCCATATTCCAAGAAAGCTTCTAATGCAACTTCCTTTATGCTATAGAATAAAAATGGATCAAATTTGTAGCGAGCGAAAACATAAAAGGAAAGTATTTACAAATGCCATATCTACCTACCTTTTGTTCGTTATTTTTTATATATAGACTAGTTACCATGTATCCATTATTACTAATTGCATTTTGCCTTCCATTTTCCACTTTCATTGCAAAAAACAACAAAGCAACGCAATATCAAAGAAAGAAAAATAACTGCAAAAACAAGCAGGAAGGCAAGTCAATCTATGCACATTGCTTATATGTATCTGTCACATTTTCCATATACACATCAACATTGTCTCATTGTAATTGACTCTAATTTGCATGATATGGGCACAACGCAAATCCATTTCCAACCATTATGATATCAATTGAAGAACTAAACATTTGCAAATCTTGGAAATTATTTCATGGTGATGTCATGGTAGTCTACACCACATTTCTGATAATAAAAAGAAAATTGTCAAATATTGCACGCTAGTTTGACTTATCAACAAGGATTGATGACAGTGAAAATGGTTGTTCCAAGTGACCTCATAAAAAAAAAAGCAATCAAAATATCTTGCGAGTAAGAGGACTTGCGGTTACAAATTTCAGATTACACCAAAAACAAACTATGATCGTGGCAATTGTGACTGCATTCTATTGTTAAACAACATGAGCACTGTAGAAGACATTGACACAATTGTTTCAGAATGCAAATTTGTTCCCAATGCAACAATAAATCAATTAGGAGAAAACATAGAAACATTCCTTCAAAAATTTGGAATGAAATAAACACTGCAAATTAAAGATGTAAGCTCTAAAGACAACAAGCCATCGGTAGCATGCTCAACCTTGGAACACTCATTCATTAGTCTTATTCATTTCATATTATTGTCTAAATGCAATTTGAACAATTATATATCTTGTTTTGGGCATGCTTTATACTACAACTATAGTTATTTGAAAAATTTATATATATCTACAATGAAATGGATCAGAGGTTGCAAACTAGAGATTTTCCAACTATACTCTTCAAAAACATAATAAAAAGAAAAATTCTCAAGGAAAAAATATTTCATACAACACATACCATATTCATTGTAACAACCCTGGTGAAAATTCCATGTAATAGAAGTTAATAAAGGAAAAACAATAACCATGGTTATGAGACACTTATTCTAAGTTGAATGTTAGGAAAACCATACTAGTGTGGGTGTTCATTTTGGTTATTATGCTAAGGAAATTGACAAAGGCTTTGGAAAGGGAAAATGGCATTTTTTGGCAATTTATTTATGAAAATAATGGAAATTAGGAGAAAATGAAGGTGAAAGGTTAGAGGTTGCATGTGAGGAGGAAAATGAAGGAAAATAATGGAAAATGAAGAAAATAGAGGCAACATTAACAAAAAGGCTTATGAGGATTAGTTAATGGATTCTATCAATTCAGTTTTGGAGTTTTCTCTCTATTCTCTCTTTCTCTCACTCTTCGACACTTAGAGCTTGTTGGAGCACTTCAACATTGGATCAAGAAATGCAAAGAAGGAAAAGGGGAAGCAAAAAAAAAGAAAGACATAGTCGGATCAAGCAACTACAACGAGTTTACTTGTAGGTATCTGTTTTCATGTGTCATTTCCTTGCTATATTTGGCATGCATGGTTATGCCTGTGTGTTCTTGGTTCTCTTGTTGTCATGGGAATGGGTTTTCCAAGTGTGACAGTGTTCTTCAACCTCGTCTTTCCATTTCCAGATAACCATGGTGTCATGGGCTTCTGGTGTTTTGGTTGAGCTATATTTTCAGATGGATTCGAATCTTAGTGAGGTGGATCTTAAATGAGAGAACACATGGCCTAGTGATCCTTGAACTAGACTGTGGATTGCGGTAAAGCCACTGGCCTAGCAACCCTTGAACCAAACTATGGGTTGCAGTAAATCTAGGTATTGTGTGCCTTAGTAGGCCTAGGAATCGTTGACTAGTGAATGTAAGGATATATGGTAAATCCTAGAGGTGGTTTCCCTTGATCAGGCCTAGGAATATTTGTCGGTGAATTGTATGATATACAGTAAAGCCTAGAGGTTGGTGTCTTGATTATGGCCTAGTAATCCTTGGATCAGACTGTGGATTGCGGTAAATCCTAGATACTAGGAGACAGGAAAATTCCTCATAGTGTAGGTGGAGAAATATGGTGGCAACCATGCTTTTTTATAGCCTATTGACCCGTTGAGCATTGTGGTAAAGCTTGATTCTATTGATGAGGGTGAGGTGGTTTAGCATCAAGTAGACCTGATTGGTTCTTTTGGTTTGAGTTCTGTTGGATACCTATACCAATAGGTTTCATATTTCATGATTGGATATCAAAGGTCCAAATATGCTCTGCTTTGACAAAGGCAAAGATCCCATATTTCCCTAAGAAGGCAATCCCTGTATTAGTTTGGATAATAACTCAAATTTTGATGGGTGGTCCAATAGTCTAATCTGGATCATGCCATGTTTTCAATTTCCATGTTGTAGAATAGAGAATGATATCTGTCCAAACTGTTTAATCTTG
>APFE030175613.1:2306-42231 GCA_000404065.3 Pinus taeda
CACACTAACCCTTTAGGATTAGGTGTCCAACATTCCCCCCCTTAATCCGAAGGGTTATGTATGAGTCCAAGAAAAGAGCTGTAATACAAAATGTGTAAATATGCATGGCAGCACTAGGCTGAATGTGCTCTATGAAATGATGGTATAAAGGGCGATGGTTTAAGGATGGCCACCAACACTGGAACACTTAGTGCAGTTCCCGGAACTCTTCCAAAACTGGCAAGAAGCTGAAGTTTTCTGCTAGAGGAAGTGCTCCTATTGTTTTGAAGAGGGAAACCTTCAACCATAAAAGGGAAGTCTCACCCCGCATAAAAGGGAAAACTTCAACCTGAAAAGGGAAGTCTCAACCTGTGATGGTTTAAGGATGACCAACAACTCTAGAATGCTTAATGAAATTCCTGGAACTCTTCCAAAACTGGCAAGAAGCTGGAGTCTTCTGCTAGAGGAAGTGTTCTTAATTTTGTTCCTGGAATTCTTCCAAAGATGGCAAGAAGCTAAAGTCTTCTGCTAGTGGAAGTGTCCTAGATTGCCAACTGAAGGCATGCTCATGAGCATCTTTGTCTTTGGATACAACTCTAAAACTGGTGTGGCAGGTTGTGGCTCAGGCTCGCTTGATGTGGCTTTGAAGCTTGTAAATGACCATCATTTCCCCCCCTGTCAAATACAAGGTGAGATGATGGAGAAAACTCAACTGCAAGACTGTTCAATATTCTGGAAGAAGTTCTAACATGTGTTTGGAATATCTTCTTAGCTGTTGATGCCCATTGCCAAGAAGCGATCAATCCAAGATGAATATTTGTTCTTGCAGGACGTTTGTTTCTGAAGCATCTGTGTGAAGACTGACTGGTTTTATGACAATGTTTACATGGATGAAGATCAAAATAGTGATCTTTGAAATGGCCAACTCGGTCACAGTGTTGGCATTTCACGATCTGCTGTTGTTGTTGTTGTGGAAGAGGGGCAGAGTCTGGAATAGTTGACGCTAAACTATCATGAGGAGCAGGTGAACTATCATGAGGAGCAGGTGAACTGTCATGAATGAATCCAACACTCTGAAACTAAATGGGCTTGGCATAGTCTAGAATATGAAAGGACAAGTCCTTGTCATATCCAAGACCAGTTCTGTGCTTGTTGTGGACAAGCTGTTCCCAAGGTCTGATGATGGGCTTGGGAAGTTCATATGCATGTACAACTACTGCTTTATTTGAATGAACTGTAACATTATTAACATGCTGCTGATGGGTGGTTGTCTCAATGTTTTGAACAAAAATAGGTTCAGAATGGTGTCTATTTTGATGTAGCTCTTCTTGCTGTAGCTCTGATTCAAGCTGCAAAAAATAGATCTTTTCTTGTACATTTTGCAAGCAAGTTTGAATGTCAAAAAGAGTTTCTTTGTTGACTTTGACCATCTCATCAACAGTGGAATGAATTAGGATATTCAATAACTTTAATGCATCTTCAAGTCTGGCCATTATCTCAATAGATAAACCCTGATATGCAAATGATTTTTGCCACAATGTTCTCCAAGGTGGGTGATTTTCGTAAGCTTATTCACTGTACATTGTTTCTAATGCTTCCACATGTAGTAACAGTCTTCAAACAAACCTATATTATCCAATAGAAAATTAAATGCAACGGCCATTAAGTGATAGCTACTGCATAGTGGACTTTTCTCATTCAAAAAACTTAACTAAACAATGAACATATTGGAAGATAGAACCTGATAATTAAATGTCAGCGAACATAAATTAGTAGATATGTGATTATCAGTCCCCAAAATGGCACCTCAACATTTGTTTATGATGTACGCTGCCCAGTAAATGGAAGAATAGGTTCCCTCTTCACCACAGTCCTTGTATCATGATCAAACCACACTCATTCAACTTCTGACAGTCCCTTCAATGCAGCTACAACAATAAAAGAAGGTGGAAACACGCAAAGAATACTTTAATCCATGAAGAGGGATGAACCTTCAAGGTTTCAAACTATATAACAGTCCACCACAGAGAGCGTATGTAGAAGAACTAAAGAATATAAGAGCCAACAATATTTTTCATTTATTAGATATGCAATAAAGCTAACCCTTGCTATCACTATCTTCACCACTATTTTGCTTTTCCATAATGCTGTGCATCCTCCTACAACATCTTGTTCAAGATGTTAGAAGCTATAGACAGAGAGGCTCCTGCAATGGCACCTTGCACTATATGATCATAATTGAGCTCCTCATGTGTCAGGGCCAAAGTTGCTCCTGTCAATGCCCCTGCAACGGCTGCATTTTTCCAATCATGAACTCCTCCTCTGACCTCCTTCAGTGTATATGTAACACCTGAGTACATACCCGATGTAAGGCCTGCTCACCATCGAATTTAGAAGAAGAAATCCATAATTTAAAGATCTTACGGTCCAGCCTCTGTGCCGGCGAAGGTGTCGATTCTCTATTGCAGGAGGTCGTGCGTTTGGGTGAATTGGGATTTAACTTCCATATTCAACTGTATTCTGGTCTACTGGACATGAAAAACCAGAGGAGGAGATTTGTACCCAAGGGGCAGTAGTCGGAGAGAATCAAATATCGCAACACGGACTGTCTGAGAGTGAAGTTACCTGATCGCTGTCTGAAACAGTTTAACGAAAGTAAAAATATTTTGAATTTGAGATGTCACAGAGGTATAGTGGACTGCTTATTACCAGATAACATGAAGGGCTTGGTAGAGTTCACTCAAGAAATGGGGTATGACAATGGTCGACAAACCATTGACTACTTATTGGCAATTGGAATGGGAATTGAGCGTATAATAAATTTTAGAGAAGCACTCGATTCACAGATTGGTGGACATACAGTAAATTTGTCATTTCCGAGGGAAACCAGAGAGCTAGGGTTTAACAGAGGTATATTTACAGTCAGGTGGAATTCGATCAAGCACAAAGTGGTGAGATACCATACGATACTATACGATACCATGCCAGGCCGAATTCGATCAATATACTGTGCAATCTCATGGCTTGTCTCAATCTTTTGAGCACCGAATTGGGGAACTTGAAGGCGGAAATGACCGATTTTTAGGCTTCGAAGAGGTAGAGAATCTGCGTAAATAGTGAAGTCGAAAGCATGGTGAGAAGCGACAGCGCTTTAAACATATGAGACAACGTTTTTAAAAAAATTATGGAATAGTGGCAACATTCATAGAAGCGCATGAAAAAATAACGCTGTCAAACGCTCCAGAACAGTTTCCCCACACAACTGCCGCCCCAAAAACAGCTAGAACATGGTGGAATGAGCTCGGACGGTTATGCATAAAGCATTAAACAATGAAAAACATACGCAGAGGCACCAACGCATATATAAGCATGCAATGGAATATGGATCAGAGCACAGGTTATATAAGGACAGAGGCAGAGAAATGCTTATTGTATTCAGAGGAACAGGCAGGCGCAGGTATAAAACCTCTATGACACTGACGCAGTGAGACACTTTGCAACTGGTCTCTTGATAGAGGTAGAGGTCAGGTAATGCAGAACTGACATATATAGAGACCACAAAACAAGTGGCTCAAATTGGAGCAGGACCAGCAATTGCCTGCTCTGATATCATGTTAAACACACATGGACAGCAAGAGAGATATGAAAGATAAAACATGCAATACAATTTTTATTGACAAATGATATACATTTATAGTACATTATGTGATCGTTGGGATTCACATCCCAAGGTCTCTTGGACTACTTAGTCTATTCAGTTTCCACACTAACCCATTTAGGATTAGGTGTTCAACAGAGATCCACGGATCGGTAGGTGGGCTGACTTAATGAAATGCGTTGGAGGTGGGGACATGCCAAGGACTACTTTTGATGATGAAATTTGCGCCTGGTGGGACCAACAAATCATCGCATTCAACGACTATCCTTATGTTGGCATGGATTTTCGAGGAGATCCAGACTTGGTGTTGCCACCAAACGCAGCGTGGGGAGACATAGGTAACAATTTTTTAAGTTTTTATAAATTTTTAAGATATTTTTCTTCTTTAAATATGAAATGAACTTAGAAATATTTTTGATGGGACAAAATACTATCAAAATGATACTATTCCAGATGTGGGTCCAATGAGACCAGATGGGTTCCCGCGGCACAAGCATCGTGAAAAAGGTGCCAAAGTGGAAACTACTGAGAAAGAGAGGGTCTTATATGTAGTCCAAAGAAACTTAGTGGGATTGACTCACCAAGCACCAATGGTAGCCATATAGGACCTACTTGAGGGGATGCAGCGCGCATGGTAGGAGTACTACAGGACTGGGTCCACATACTTCGGTGTGTGGCCAATGCAGTAGTTACCTTCTTAGCTGCTCATCATGATGTGGGTCGATAGATAGATTAGACATGATTATGGGCATTTAGTCCTAATTTTGTATATTATTTTTTGAACACTTTATGTATACCCAGGCAGCTTTATGATATATATATATATATATATATATTATATATACATATACAAATGTTTTTATGTTTGTTTAATTTGATGAAATATTGATATCACAAAATGCCCCACAAAATATGAACAAAAATACAATATATACAAAGAAGCAATCACTCAGCCGAAACCTAAGCAAAATACTTTTTACGGTAGAGCCCATCAGGGGGCTCCACTAGCTTGCTCCTAGAGATGTTTATAGGTACAGTCCTTAATCTAATCGACATATGACCTTCAATAGATAAATTGTTCGAGCCAAAGGGTTTGACACTGTACAAACATCACTAGTAAGTAGATTGGAGAACCTAGATTCAACTTCCTGCAAAGGAGGAAGACACTATGAACAATGATGTAAATCTTCCCAAGGTTGATCTACAACCATCATTGCTTCTAAAATTGCTTCCTCTGATGGTAAAACTATATCTAAGCAATCCAGAGCAAAAGTAGAGTCAAGGGTCCAAGTTCGAGTCACATCACCATCTAACTCCTACTTTGAAAAAGGAGTGGGATGCTTTTCTGTATACTCAACGATAAATTGATAGCTAAGTTCTTCTACAAACATGGGAAATAACATTCCATTAACTTGCCCTCCATCTAATGTGGTTGTAGATGAAGGAAAGGTCTAAGGGTCTGAAGGCCCCTTCGAGGATGAAATTGTATCGATTCTAGCCGTAGGAGGGGGAAGATCAAATACACCCATCAAAGAAGAGTACATCCCAACTCCTAAACTCTCTATAGGTTGATGGGGATTATCCACCAACGGAAAGGCTAGAATCTGAAGTTGCACGAGAACCACCCGAAGAATAATCTAATTAATTAATTTTAACAATTATCCCCTCATGAGGAAAACAAAGGATGTGAAATAGAGATGAAACTCTGGCGTCCATCTCATAAATCCAATTTCTTCCCAAGAGGTGGTTGTAATCCAAGTTGGAATCAATGATTTCTATGTCAATATTAATGACCTTTCCTCCAAAACATATAGGAAAAGCCAGGATAATTCTGTGTGGCCTATGAGAATGACCATCAAATGCTGTTAAGAGAGTTGGTGAAGGAACAACTGGAGGTGATCCAATGGCCTTCCAACATGACATAGACATTATGCTTGTGGAAGCTCCCTCATATATAATTGTCCAAAAAATATTTGTTTTATGGTAAGTAGATTTTATCTGGAAAGCCATATGGTGAGGAAGTCTCTTTTTGACATCGAGCATATAAAAAGTGAGCACTAAAGAATATTTTGGATCTATTTCCTCGATTGCCAAAAGCAAAGCACTTCTTTGAGTAGGAAACGACTTGAGTACCTCCAATGCAGACATAGCACATGGACTTTGAGCCACATCTTCTACAATCAAGTAGTTCTAGGCTACCCTAACATTAGGGTTAATCATCGAGTGCTTAGCAGAACCTTTCGGTATTTGAGACATAGACTCAACAAAGGGTCACAGAATATGAAGTGGGTCTGAGGTTTCGTGAACAAATTTTGCCTTAGATGTTTCTATTTCACCCTAATTGCATGCACGTGTGGCAATGTCGACATGAGAGTTCATGATAAAAACATTTGAGTAATTTCCCCTTCCTAGTTGCCACCTGTGAAGGTACCACTGTTTGAGTTTGTGCCAACAAGTAATTGCTGCCCTTGGGGAAAAGGGTTAATCATGACAGCTTGGGAGCTAGAGGACTCTTGCTACACTAACAAGTGCTGAGCAACCTGAATCTTGGGGAAAAGGTGAGTCAAAGGATCTCTGTTGCATAACTTGCATGGAAATTTAACCTTCTTTTTAGACTCTTTTCTACCCTCACCGACATTGTTGTCGGGCTTGTTCACATTACTCTTCCCTTCCTGGTTTTTCTTCTTACCTCGTCCCTTCTTCTTCCCATCAGATTGTTCATCTCCTTTGGGGTTAGAAGTATGGGCGACATTAATGGAGGTAGGTTGGGATGGTGAAGGTGTAGATGGTGCTGCCTGATTAGAAGAAGCAGTTTGTAGAGACGACTGCTGCAATTGGTTCAAAAGGTTCACCGTATTTGTATCAATTGATCCAACTATACCATCAGTGTGAGGGCAAAGCTTCGGTTTGGCTAAATCAACCTTAGATCTAGGAGTGTCAGGAAGGATTTTCTGAAGAGTCCCAGACTGAGAATATATCAATTCTAATTGTTGGGCTTGAAAAATTACCTGCCCTTCCGAATAAACATCGGAAAGAGAAACATCCTTGGAGATCTCAAGTTGTAAAGATTTTAGAAACCATTCGAGATGGAGCTCTGGTGGAATTTTGGCTTTGATAAGCCTCTTTCTCTGTCTCCATTCTTGGATATGATCCAAAATGTGCGTTGTCGTGTCTTGGTGAAAATTGGCTAGAAGTTTAGTTTCAGCTTCATAACGGACAAGAAACTAAAAATGGTTTAAGAAAATATTAGCCAAATCCCCGAAGGAAGTAAAAGTGCACACTAGCAACTCGATATACCATTTGGCCACATTCCCTATTAGGGTGCACTGAAATAAGCTCAGCCTAACTGAATCATCAATCAGGGAGTTTGATGAGCATCATAAATGGAACATGGTCACATGGTCTCCCAGGTCTTCACTATTCTTCCCTTCGAATTTTGGAATATCCGATGGAAGTTTAGTTGGGACCAAAGGCCAAGCCAAATTGTACCTAATTGGATCAGTTGTCAATTTAGTCAATTCTAGCATATTAAGCGTGGCCAGAAAAGGAAGTTGTGGAGGACCTTGGGAATTCCATCTGGACTGGGCGAGATTCCCATAGGTCTGAAAAGAATGACCTAGATTTTGAAACGCACCAGGTTGCTTGAAGTAGCTCGTAGAACCTACTGCACCAAAGGGTGATCCTTGTGGTCCAGCAAAACTTGGATTTTTACCAACTCCAGTCGAAAATCGTCTGTAACCGGTAAAGTTACCCCCTAAAAAAGTATTGAAAGGAGCTAAAGACCGCTGATAAGGGTTCCAAGCATTAGAAAAGGGTGAAAAATTTTGAAATGAATTAACTGAGAAATACAACATAGGGTGAAAAACTGATTCACGGCTACTAACCCACTAACCATAGGGTTTGTCCAACTCTGAAAGGGGTTACTACCTAGACTTGTGAAAGGAAAAGGCATAGACCCTACTGTCGGATTGGAATGTGGTATGTGACCACTTCCAAATGGGAAACCCTAAAAGGAAGCCATTCCACTCATCATGGATGTGGAGGCGGTTGATGGTATATTCAATGGAACTGAAGGAATACCTTAAGAGGGCATTCCAAAAGGGAAAATCCAAAACTGGATGCATTAGCTGGAGAACTTCCCCCCATTGATGGAATGGAAGTAGACCCAAATAAGGATGTGTTGGGAGTGTTAGAAGGGATGGAAATAGTTCCTCCCCCTTGCACAGATATGGAAGTCTGCATGCTCACAACACTCATGGTGGATTCCATGCTTCCAGTAGTGGTCATCGAAGGGATAGATGTGTGTGGACCTGGGCTCGAAGGCCTGTGAGTCGAAGTTCCAACATATAACAAAATTTCTGGGTGATCAGGAGGGAGAGGAGAATTCAAAGCCACAACCGATTCTGAAAGCTCTTCTACTTCAATACTATCTTCCAAGTGGAAGAATACTCGAGAAAGAACTGGTGTGTTCCTTTCTAACTTGATAGTAGTACCAGGTCTATATTGTGAACTAATGCCCCCAAGCGAAGGATCAATCTCTAGTGTGCCTACTGCCACTGGTTGAAAACCACTAGTAGAATCACTCCTATGCCTTCTAGGAGAAGGCTCTGGACTCATAGGTGAAAGCCCATGAAGTCTGCAAGACCGTCAAGATGGTCGGTCAACCATTTTGAATTATTTTTATAAGATCTACTTAAAGACTCAAGAAAATTAAAATCTAGGCCAACTAGGAGCATAGAACACTCACTAAAATGTCCCTAAAACATATCAGCAATCAAGAAAATTCCAAGTATTTTTGCTCTGAGTGATTATGGCCGGACACCAAAATACAAGAAAGTAAATAATAAGGGCCCTTCAAAAATAGACTGGGGTAATTACGCCCCAGGCCTATTAGTGAAGGTATCAGAGGTAATTACGCTAACCTCTAGACAACAGTCTTTGCAGGTGCAAGCCCCCAAGCTTCACAAGGGTGCTCTCCAAAAGTATTGTTGAACGTGATGCAACGTCAACCTCAAGTGCCAATGGATTCCCCTCCATAGCCACCTATGTAGATCCCTAGGATAGGCAACTAAAGGCACCAACTTGTATCAGAAATCGGGTGAAATAGTCGCGAGGTAGGATCTGACAAGTAAGAGAGAGGGTATCTCTCGTCCTTATCTTCACGAACCCTCGTGCCCAATCACGAAGCTTTCCCGGTCTCCCTAATGCTATTGGACTTCACTCTTTAATCAAAATTCTATGTTTTACAATTTAAAGTGGCCTTGGAGAGTTTACTCTCCTCTTGCCTAATCCAAGGCCCTAAATAAACCTAAAACTTGTTGGTGTATTCTGATGACAATACAAAAAGTTCTAGTTTATTTTATTAAGCACTTTATTTTAAATGGTTGTTCTTTTAAGTCAAAGAGATAAATGGAAATTAAACCGATGGTGTTTGTATGACGCAAGATAAATTAATGAAAAACTAACTTATATGAAATGCAATCGTTTGTTCTTTGATGAAAATAAATTTCTACTTGGGTTCTATGAAACTTCTATAAAGCAAAAAAAAATTCTTTTCTTTTCTTATAGCACAATTCACACTCACAAAAACTAAAAATACTATTGATACTTTAATAATGCAAAACTACCCTAATGCAAGGTGTACATGATAATGCAAGATCCAATATTACTCTAAAAAGAACGAAAGTAATTGTTTATAACTTATTAATAAGACAACTTAAGTGTTTGAAAAGAATACAAATTTTAAATACAAAATCTTTCCCCAAAAAGAATGACTAATAAAAAAGATCACAAATCACTTCCAAAAAATCAAAAGAAACCAAAATCAAACTTGGAAAAATAAGACAAAAACAATGTTTTTTAACGACTTTTCTTTTTCAAGAAGAAATGAAAACAACCTTTCAAAAGCACTCAAAATGCCACTTAAGACTCAAAGACCGAAAGCAAAGCACAAGGAAACTTTGCAAGTTACCAATTCAACAATGAATGAAAACTTGAACAAAAAGAGTTTCAACTTGCACTAAACGACCCAAAAGGTGGCAAAACAGTTTTGAGAAACTGACCAAGAAGTCAGGAAAGAAACACCTTCAAATTCATAAAAAAGAAACTTTCAAAAAGCAAGAAAAGGTGTAACGCCACAAAATGACAGAGAGCAAATCAAGTAGACCAATAATCAAACTTGACACAAAGATTGAAAACAATATGTTGTTCCAGAGGAGTAGAACAATCAAGAACCTCTATAAAAAGTCTTGCGTGTCGAAACACAAATCATAAAACTCACTCAAAAGCAAACCTAGGCCAAAAAATTTTCAAAGTAGAAGAATTCAAACATTAAGCTCACTGAATAATTAAATTCTAAAGACAGAAACTGACCAGTCAAAAACCAAACAAACCAAGAAACAAATATTTTTAGGCAGAAAGATTTGAAAAAAACATGCAAAAAATGGCATACGCGACCGTGTTCAAGCACAGAGGCATGTGCATGCACTTCTAAACAGGGAAACTCACATATACGCAGGTTCACTTCATAGAAACAAGCATGTGTACGCTACTGTAAACAAACAAAAGTGTGTATATTAATCTTTGCAAGAAAAATGAAAAATGAATCCATATCAAAAAGATCAGACTTAAGGTCTGAGATTCTACTGGACCAAACAATATTGTCATAGCAAGAAAACCAAGAACTGAGCCCTGATTGACACTGAACAACCCAAACTAGGAATAACAAGATTGTTATCCCTAGTGGAGTTGCCAATTTTGTTATGGGAATAAGTACCCTAGGGCTTTGGGTTGAAACTCCAATAGAGAAAGAGAAAACTACAGTAAGAAACACTCATACAACTCAGGAAACATGCTTATATAAACAAACTATGCAATAGCAACCATACCCAGATGTCCTTCGTTTGGGTAGTTCCAGCAGGGTTCAAACCCTCTAAAACTTTTGATGATCTTCAAATCTGCAAATCAACCAGTCTGATTATACATAGCAGCATATAGATAAAGCATTTTAATGAAATCAACTTTATATCATATAAGCAAGATGATTAGGTATACATCAAAATAACATTCATACACGAATCACAATAGTATCTAATGCATAAACAAAGTTAATCTTAGGAACAAGACAATGTTTCTTTTTATTGTAGAAAACTATAACCAACACGAAGAGAATTCACCTGAGTCTTCTTCTTTTGGCTCCAAGTGAAACTGTCTTCCAAATCCATCCAGTCATAGTCTTCAACAACCTCCTTCCATAACTAATACCATGATATCTCAAGCAAGTGGAAGAATATCAACACCCAAGGAAACAAGGGTTTCCTGAAACTCGGGGAAGTGCTTGAAGTATAGGGATATTTCAGACTCAGTCAGGGGATAATCTCAGTATAGTAATTCTATCTCTTCTCCTCCTTAAGGCCTTCCCATAGAAGTCTATTTATACTTCTCCCAATTAGTTTTTTTAGTTGGGAAACAATTGGAAAACAGTTGGGCCACGGGCACTAGGAGGTAATCAATAGGTAAAACCTGTGAACTCCAACCATAGTTAAGGAAATTTAATTATTTTAAGTGTTTTAACACATATACGTGGGTTGGGTATTGACTAACCCACATGTACACACTTTTATCACACGGAAAAGTAGCATACAGGGAATAAAACACTGCTTTTAAAATATTTTGACAAATTCTAGAAGGACGAGTTGCCCTAGGCCATAAACCAAGCATCACAAGTAACAAGGGTGGTACTTGGAGCTATAACAAGGTCTACATGGATGATTTCACAGTAATAGGTGATACTTTTGAAGAAGCTTTACTTAATCTTAGGAAGGTTTTGCAAAAATGTAGAGAAACTAATCTTTCATTAAGTAATGAAAAGTGTTTTATGGTTATGACTAAAGGCATTGTTCTGGGTCATCATGTTTATGCTACAGGAATTAAAATTGATCCAACAAATATTGAAGTGATTGTAAAGATGCCTCCCTGAACAAACCAAAAAGGAGTTAGAAGTTTCCTTGGGCATGTAGGCTACTACAGAAGGTTTATTGAAAATTTTACCAAGGTATCCTCGCCACTACTTAAATTATTAACAAAAAATTTTGCATTTCGTTGGAATGATGAATATCAAATTGCATTTGATAAACTCAAGGAAAAACTTTCTTCAACACCTATTTTGAGAGGACCAGATTGGAAATTTCCCTTTCATATTTCCATTGATGTCTATGATTCAACTACATGAGCAATATTTAGCCAAAAGGAAAACCTCGTAACCTATGCTATTTATTTTGTTAGTAAAACTTTGACTCCTGTTGAATTAAATTACACTTTAACTGAGAAAGAATTCCTTGTTATGTTTTATGCTATTAATAAGTTTAGACATTACATTTCCGGGTATGAAGCTTTGTACATATTGACCATTCTGCTATTCGGTACCTTATGAATAAACAAGTTATTAATGGCAGAATTACGAGGTGGATTTTGCTGCTACAGGAATTTGACATCACAGTGTTGGATAGGCTAGGAAGAGAAAATTAGGTAGTTGATTTCCTTTGTAGACTCAACCATGAAAGGGGGCGTTCCTCTTAATGACAACCTCCCAAACGAGAACTTGTTTTCCATTTCTATCAAATAACCTTGGTTTGCAGATATGGCCAATTACCTTGCTACAAGGAAGTTACCACCCTATTTTTCATCTAATCACAAAAAGAAAATTATTATAAAATTTGTTAATTACTCTTGGATATAAGGAGATCTATTTTTCACTGGTCCTGGTCTGATTATTCATAGATGTGTTAGAGAGGACGAGGTATATGATATCTTGAGAGCTTGTCACAATGAACCCTATGGGGGGGATTTTGCAGAAATAAGAATAACTTATAAAATCCTTCACTTGGGTTACTATTAGCCAGGTCTTTTTAAGGATGCAAAGGAGTATGTTTGGAAGTGTGACAATTTCCAAAGTGTGACAGCTGCCAAAGGATAGGGTGACCTGTTTAGGCAGACGATAAGCCTTTGTAGCTAGAAGTTTGCATGGAACCATTTGGGAGGTGGGCTCTTGATTTTCTAGGCCCCATTAATCGTATATGCAAAAGTAAGAAGTATATTTTAGTATGTACCAATTATGTTACAAAGTGGGTTGAAGAAAGAGCATTTCCTAGAGCAACGAAGAAAGTAGTGGTAGATTCTATCTTTTATGATATTTTTGTAAGATTTGGGGTACCAAGGGAAATTGTTATTGATCAGGGCACCCAATTTGTATCTAATATTGTGTGGGGAATTGTGCAAAAATATCAAATTACTCATTGAATGTCCACTCCCTACCATCCATGGGCTAATGGGCAAGTGGAATCAACAAATAAAGTGTTTGAGACAATCCTAACTAAGACAGTACAACTACACAAAAAGGATTGGTCAGATCGACTTGCAGAGGCCTTATGGGCCTGAAAAATCACCTGGAGAAACACTACTAGATTTTCTCCATATGAATTGGTATATGGAAAACAGGTTTTATTGCTAATTTAACTTCAGATCAGAACTTTTAAGATGGCAGTAGAATTGGTCATAGATTTCACTGAGGCACAACAACAGAGGATCCTATAGCTCAGTGAACTAGATGAGATTAGGCTAGATGCTTTTCATCATACTTACCTTTTCCAACAACTAAGGGCTAAATGGAATGAAAGGTACATTAGAAAGAAGAAATTTAAAGAGGGAGACCGGGTATTGTTGTTTGATTCAAAATTTAAGAATTTTAAAGGAAAGTTTAACACATATTGGCTTGGTCCTTATGGGATTGAGAAAGTCTTTGATAATCGATTTGTTCGAGTCAAGACAATAGATGGTGAAAATGTTACCTTCTTGGTAAGTGGGCATAGGCTTTAAGTTATGACAGAAGCCCCAATATAAGGAGGAACTTTTGGAGGAGATTATGAAAAAGAAAGAGATGGAAATGGTAGGAAAGGAGGGTATCTCTTTCACCACCTCTTCTAGATTTTCTATCATGATAAATTGAGCTTACTTTGTTCCTTCTCATGCTTAGTAAACCATGAGAGGAGTGTCTATTAGATAGAGGTTTATCCCTTTTTTGGCTCTACTATACTACTTATGGAAAAGGATCCCCATTGGAGTTTTATTTTTCAATATTTCAAACTCTCTAAAATTGAAATTTGACAAGCATGAACCGGGGCTCATTAAAATCACAAGACAGTAGATCCCTCGAGATCCCCAAATAAATTAAGGCCCTCCTTCCAATAATCTTGGCCCATCGATATCAACACCTTATTTGGGTCCAAGATCAGAGATATGTGATGCCTTGAAGCTTGTATACATCAAGGACATTTTATCTCACCTACATCAATGGAGATTCATTAAGGTTCCTTGACTGCTAGATCTTGCAGGGGGTTCAACAAAAACTCATCTATTCACACCTACTAGGATGCATTAGTTGTACCTTGATCCTTAGTCTCATTATTGGTGATGGACCTCACATTGGCTAACAGTTGACCATAATGACTACTAATCTAATGAGATCACTACACATTCGACTTCAACATGTTTATTTATCTAGCAATGAACTGTAGAAGGATAGGTGAAGATGGAGTTCCAGATTGTTCATGCAAATAGATCAAGATCAGTTAGCAATAAAAGGGGACATTAGATTATAACAACAACAAGTGAATGGAATTTACATTATCATTTTGTTAGGATTAATTCATTGGTATTCTTCTATTTCCTGCAGAAGTTATGATTTCCTGTAAATGTATTCCCTGTAAAAAAAAATCTTGCAGAAGAATTTCCTGCAACAGAATATTGGTTGTTGCATGCCCAATATTATTCAAGTAATTTCAAGAAGAAAATCATTTCAAAGATATGACAAGCCATAAGTGAGTTACTGAAGTCTTCAAAGCAATTTGATCCCATGAAACCTCATGATCCCACACATGATACAATTTTTGAATAGTTCATCATTGCAAGGAAAGGACATTCATCATTAGGTACCAGATGGTCATATGGTAAGTTAAAAAGGTAATTTCGATGTCAATTGTTTAAGGACTAAGGTAATGGTACATATTTAAAAAAGAAATTGCATTATTATGAATCACGTTCACCCTTGATTGAAATAGTAGCCATTCGACATCATGACATGAGGTTCCACTTCCAATACGCCTAAAAATGTACAACATTTATTTCCCAACAAATCTTGCAATAATGGATCATGATTTTAAATCATGATCACGTTATAAGCCATCTCAACCCGCCCTCATTTCATTTTTTTACTAACCTAATCAAGCTATCTCCCTCCCCATTAGATCCTAAAAACACTATGTCCAACCTATGGAAGTTGTTGAAAGGGCCGAATCAAACCCTACACTTCCCTACGTACAACATATGGAAAGATTAATGTCAAATGTCCTTTTTGAGCCACAAGGGTTGGAGTTTTTAGATGAATACCCTCGTAGCAAGAAGTGGATAGAGAAGGCAGCATGGCTACCCTTATTTATGAAGTTTATTGAGCACAATTCTGAGGTAACTAGGTCAACGTCCCTGAACATGAATGGGGAACAAACTTAGTTCATTAATATAAAATTTAAATTGACCGTAGAGTTGGTAGCCTGGGCCTATGGTATTTCACCAAAGGGAGAGTGTTGGTTTAAAAACCAGCAGATTAATAAGGATGTATGTGCACCTTTCCTAAAGGAGGATCATGCAAACCCAGACTGGGGAAAAGTAATTCTGCAGAGATCCCTAACCAGTAAGTATCAATGCCTTTTGTATTTACTTCAAAAATATATAACAAGCGAAAACCTACACCACAAAAGAAACCCTGGACCCTCATCCAACCAAAAGAGGAAGAGGATGTTATAGTCACTAAGGAGACTATGGTAAGTGAATTACGAGTGGATGCCACTACTACCCCTATTAGGCACTTGTTGGCTTAGGGGGTCCTTACCCATGTTCATATTTAGTCATGTCAACCAACAAATCCCTATAGTATTAGCCCTTTCGGAAAAAACGCATGTAGTGCAGGCTGCAGTCTCACCCAAAGCAATATGGGGGGATTCAAGAACTAAGTTTCTGCATCTAGAGATGAGTGTAATGTCTTTTAGCGCCTCATATCTACCTTCACGTAGATCAATAAGCCCTTAGGGCTCAGTGCTGCAACTCTATTTTAAACAGTCTTTAGACATTCGTGAAGGTCTACAATCAGCCTTTCCAGACCCTTAACAGTCGATTTATCCACTTACGCACATCAGAAAAAAAACCATTAATTAATGTTTGCGCAGATCTACTTAAGTTATTTAGTAAACATAACAAAATTCATCCCAGTCTTCATGAAAGTACTTGACATGTATTGCATACATTTATTAAGACTTATTCAAGATAATCGCGCATCATTAGATCAATATTTGATAAACAAATTATTCATCAACAGCATATATCATAAATATAAGCAAACAAAGATGAACATATATAAATAGGAATTATTTGGTAACTTTCTTTATTGATCTTTAGTTCAACTTTGCAGACTCAAAACTACCCTACTCACTCAGTTGTGGACTCTACCTAGGCCTCTGTGCACTCAGTTGTAGAGCCTTCCTTCTCCTATTTGACCCACTTCTCTGTGCTATCACTTCTCTTCTATTGACCCATTATATCCAAGATCAAATAAACCTGCCTTGGACACTTTAAGACACACCTATTTATAGCCCTTTTCATACAATCTCATGGTCTGCGGACCATGGTTGGATCTCAAAACCAAATCAATCTTTACATAAACAAGGGGCTAAAACCCCTTTGATTCCTAATCATATACATGCTTTGCATCCACAAATCATGGAGACTTTACATTAATTAGAAAAATGTATCAACTCTTGGGTTATCTTAACCCCAAAACTGCCCCAAGGAACCCCATCCCAGAAGGCCCCCAACTCAAATATCATGACTTGCCCTCAAGTCAATTGGTTGGTGTTGTAATATTGCTACAAAGATCCCCCAATTCTACCTGGATCACGGCAACTTCGGCAGTGCTCTGAGTGGCTGCCTCCTTCACTTCCTCAACTAACTTCTCTATAGTTGGTCCTTCTCTGGCCAACCTCATTGCCCGATGTGTCTTTTGCGACCATTTAAGCTTATCTTGGATGGTTGCCATGACTTGATAAGCCTCTTCCAACCATGGCTGCAATCTAGCCTTTAGCAAGGCCTCCTTTTTCTTTGCTTCCTCTACCTACACTAGGAGTTGCTTCCCCTCCTGCAATTTAGCTAGGTGCTATGCTAGTGTGATGAAGTGTGTTGTTGACCTAACTTTGTCATACTGTCACTGCAACTCCCTTACTTCCATATTCAATGTCTACAGGTTCAGATCCTCCTACAGATTTGTCACCAACACCATTTCTTGGTTAAATAATGTCGAACAGTCAGCTACTCTGGCATTCAGAGTGTCCATTCCTTCTTTTATCATGGCTTTGCATTGCTCCCAAACCGTAGCCAAAGTCGTGGGCTGCAACTTTAACTACAACTCTGTGATCTTCACATTGAGTTCAAACTGAACTCGGCCAACCTCTTCCTTGACTTCGTGCATACCAGTGACTAATTTTTTGATCTCTACTTCTGCCTATGGATCTTGAAGGATATGAATCTCATGCACTATCTTGCATGTCTCGGTGATTGTTGATTCTAGTCATGAACTCTACGCTTGCAACGCCTCCTTTCCCTTTAAAGAATGTGACTTCTCAGTGAACATTTGCTCGTTTTTCATTGTGTATTCATTGATGAGGTTGAAAGAATGTTTCTCCTAAGCTCTCAATTCCTCTGTCACTCCTACATGCAGCGCATGGAGGATCTCATTAGGGAGCGTTGTTATGATCAGCCCGATGTTCTTGATTATGCTCAGGAGGATGCGATCCACGGCTCACTCTACATGAAGGGACCCATCTGGAAATGCAATAGTCCTAAGGTCAAGGACCCTTACCAACTCATCTTCCTGGCTCGTCCTAGGTGTTATGCTCGCTTGTTATGCACTCTCTTGTTTGGTGTCCACATATGTTTTGCTTGCCTAGATTTGTAGCTCGTGTAGATCCCTTTGGATGCTCCCCAACGTCTATGTATATTGCTGCTCAAACTACTACAACACTTCAGTTGTGGTATCCCTAATTTTATCCCCGATCTCATTGAGATCGCCTTCCATCAAGGCCATGGGATCACCTAGCGACTTGTTTCATTTTTTCTTCTTCCTTTCACCTCCCTACTATTCTTTGTGATGTCTCTTCAGAATAAATGGGGTGCTCTACCCATCATCTCCACTGCTACCTTACTTTGAGAGTTCTTCCCTCTCTATCTCTGGAAAAGGTGACTTGCAATGTTCCTATTCTTCCTTCTCCTTGGTAGCATGCTCTTGCTCCACTCGATCCTTCTCTATGGCTTCCTTCTTTTTCTGCAAGTGTGCATGTAGATTTCTTAGCTTACTCCTCTCTCTTCTGTGCTAGAGAAATTCCTACGCCCTTGCTTGTTCCAGCATCTAAGTCTGAGGGGCTGCACCATTGTGTAGGCCATCATGCTACAACATCCTGCACATCTATCTCCATCTCGAAATATGGTAAGTCATGCCATTTCTATAGTGGATCCTTCCGCACTTCAATGTATACTCTCTGGAAGTCAGCCTTGAATGTTGCATAGGCTGACAGTTGCATGTATAGGGTTGGGAAGAACCTTGGATGTTGGTTAATGGCCATGTGGAGACTTGATTCCATAAGGACCCAAAAGATCTTCGTCTCTGTGATCCGCTCGGGGTCATTTGTAGCCCATAAGGAAGAAAATTGCATTGCTTCCTGTGATCCTTCTATAATTGGAGGAAACTAGCTATCCTTCGGCAGTTCCCACATGGCAAGAACAATGGACAACAACAAAAAAGTGTAGCGAAATGGCTTGGTTTCATCTTGGGTTTCACAGCATTTTTCGAAGAATTCCTGACAGAGGTACCTGGACTAGTTGAATTGTACACCCTTCACACACTGGGTAGTTAGGGAAACTACAGGCATCAGAACTTCATCCGTGCAACATTTTCTCATCACTTTCCCTGCTAAGATATGCGTTGCTATTTTTCCTACGGGTTCTAATATTGACATAATTGAATACCCTCGCGTTTCTTCACAAGGTCAAAATCTTTCTTCATTCCTTCTACAAGGTCCTTTTCCCCGTCTTTCTGCCAAACTCCTTGGCCAGATTCAATCCTTCATATGATAGGTGTGTGATGGGGATAGGCCCTCCTAGCCATAAACCACCATCATGCACCAAAGTGAGCAACTGCCGCACAAATATTGTGTTAATTAGGGTGGGGTGATAATGGGGCACCCAGAGCAAATTAAGTAACCCCAAGTTCTCGACACCACGAATACATTCCACCATCTCTAATGTGGTAACACGTGACTCCGTGTAGTAGATGTGCTTCATGTACTTATCTATTGATAAGTGTGGAAACCTAGCATGATTTGTGAGGTCCCAATCCTCCATTTTCAACAGTGGGATCCGCACGAGCCATAAACCTTCAAAGGGAACCTACTCAGGCAGCAAGAACATGGAAAAGTCAAACTTCTCTGAATCTGGGTCCTTTGCAACCTTCGCCTTTCCCTTATACACAGGGGTATAGTCGGGTAGCTTCGCGATGGGCTCCACCCCTTCATAATCCATGTCTTATGTTCTCTAGCCTTCTTCTGCCTCAAGGTCCATGACTTTCTCCGGCTACTGTCTTTCTTTTGTTTCTGCACTGCAAAATGCTTGCTAGGGGACTCGCACCTTGAGACTAGATTTTTTTTCTTATCCTTCTTCCGTCTAACTATTTGGGTTTCTTTAGCAGGGGTAGGCTTTGGCCTAGGTGATGTCGGCGTCATAAGCACAGGAGCCAGAGCTTCCATACCTACCACTTCTTGGGTGGCTCCCTCAGAGGCCACATTGCCACCAGTACTCATAGTTTCTACAAGGCTTGGTCCAAGCATTTTTTCTAGAATGAACTTCTATTTTAACTTAGACAACTTAGAAAATGTAGGTCTCATGAATAAATCCTCCCAATATGATAGGTTCATAGGCGAAAAACAACAAATTTCACTAGCAATTCTGAGAGCATAAAGTGTTCTCTATTGGACCGACATGCATAATTTATAGGGATTTTTGATAATATATGGCCCCATCCAATGCATATGAAATTTACTCAGAAATTTCATGAACTTACTATCATATAACAAGACAAGATCATTTACCTTGAACATGCGAAGTTTAATGTGGCGATCATGCCATGCTTTTTCACGTTCCTTTTGTACTTGCAAATGGAATCCTACCAAGAATCAATCCTCTTCAAGCTCCATCAGGTGCATGAGCTATTCCTCCAAGTCTTCGTGATCCTCCATACTTGTGAGAGTTGTTATGCGTAGACTAGGCACATTATACTCCATTGGCATTACTGCTTCTACACCATAGACCAATCTGAATAGCGTTTGTCCTATCAACTTCTTGCAAGTAGTCCTATATGCCCATAGTACTGTAGGTACGCGCACATCCCATCCATTTCATGGCATGTTGCAGATATTCCTTAGTGCATTCTCCAAAATCTTGTTGAAGGCCTCAACACTTCCATTGGCCTCTAGGTGATATAGTGTACTCTTCTAATGGTAGACTTGGAATTCTTCTGTTAACACACTGATTGTTTCATTCAGAAAATGCGTACCTCTATCACTCATCAATGCTTTTGAGCAACCAAATCTGGTTAAGACATACTCAAAAAAAAAAAAAAATTGTTGTAGCCCATGTACAATCCTTAATCGGTTATGCTTCTGCCCATCAGGTTAGATATTTTGTCGTGGTGATGATATAGCACGCACCAAGTTTCTTCCCCGGGGGCTAAATTCACCCAGTAAAATCAATCACCCATTTTTTATATGGCTACAAATATAATGCAATTCATCCCTTCATGATGGTCTACCCAATCTCTCACATGCATTGCATTCCTTACAATATGCCTTTGAATCCTTGTGCAGCATTGGCCACCATAGACCTGTGCAGAAAATCTTTTTCGCAGTCACCTTTCCTGAATAATGTCCTCTCGTAGCCCCTCCATGAGCTTCAGCAAGAATGCTATCCCTCTCAAAATGGGCACATATCTTCGTATTATTTCATCAGCACCCATTTTATACATATGTCCCGCAATAGCTAAGAAATTTTCCACGCGCACTACAAGTTCTATTTTTTGCTGACTTCTATACCCTTTCAGTGCCATCCCCGTAGTCAAGAAATGAATGATATCTGCTATGCACATTGCAAAGAGATGCACATCTCATAACCCTTACTCCAAATTATTGGGCTCCTCTCTTATTTCAATCCATGATAGATGTTCAGGTACCACATTTAACATCCCTGGCTTCATAGTTACTTCAAAGTCATACTCCTAGAATAGTACGAACCATCTACAGATCTTCACCCCAACCTAGGCTTATTGACCAGGTATTTCAAGACATAATTATCTGTGTAAATTTTGAAATTCCCTCCTAACAGATAGTGTCTGAACTTCTACATCAAGTGCACGATGTCCAATCATTCGTTCTTAGTTGTTGAGTGATTCTTCTCGGTCTTGGATAATTTCTTACTCATGAAGGCTATAAGATGGTCCATTTCTCCTTCATTGGCCTACGTTAAAACTACACCCAACACAATACAAGAGGTGTCCACATGTACGTGTAATTATTTTTCCCAGTCCAGGAATACCAATATCACCGTGGTGACCATCTTCTCTTTCAAGACATCTAAGTTGCACTGACATTCTTCGTCACAGTAAAATTTCATGTCCTTCTTCAAGATTTTCTCCATTGATGTGGTAATTTGAGCATATGCTTTGACAATTTTTTTGTAATATCTTGTATGTCCCAGCATCACTCACAACTTCTTAACATTCCTTGGGGCCTCTAAATTCCCAATTACTACAATCTTTATACAGTCCACCATCATGCCTTGCTTTCACACCACATGACCCAACAAAATTCCAAAGGGAACACGCAGGATTAATTTATTTAAATTCAGTGCAATCTAGTATCTACGACATGTATCCAAAATCAAGTACAGACCTGCTACATGGTGCTTTATTAATCTAAACATTGTTGAGTCATCAAAGTATAATTCCAAGAACTTATGAATGAACTCCTTGAATGCTACGATGATTACGCGAGAAAATATCACATGCTCATTCTTGAGTGCAAACGGCATTACAATGTATTGAAAAAAACCCACTCGATCGTGAAGGTCATGTTGCCCCTATCCTAGGGCATGATCTTAATTTGATGATATCCAAAGAACACGTCAGCGAAAGAGTAGGCCTCCTTCCCTCCAACATTGTCTAATACTTCATTGGTAAATGATGTCGGGAATGGATCATGGACACACGCATCATTAAGCTTACGTAGATCTACAAAAATCCTTATCTCAACCTTCTTCTTCTTCTCCTAAACCACCATTGGGATCACCCAATCAGATTCCTCAACCAGTTCTATGATGCCTGCTTCCAACATCTTATCTAGCTCTTGGTGAATCATTTCCTTATACTTAGGATTAAGGCGATATGACCTCTGTTTAATAGGCTTCATGTCTAGCTTCAGAGTATTTTTCATAATGCCCAAATCTCCCACGATACCCTTCAAATTTCAAAACTTGGTAGGGAATAGATCTTGATATCCGTGGAGTAACTCAACAACCTTATCCATAGTACCATCATCCCAATACTCTCCAATCCTTGAAAACTTCGGTTATGCTTTAGTACCAATGTTTACTTGCTTTGTAT
This sequence comes from Pinus taeda, assembly GCA_000404065.3. Classification (NCBI taxonomy): domain Eukaryota; kingdom Viridiplantae; phylum Streptophyta; class Pinopsida; order Pinales; family Pinaceae; genus Pinus; species Pinus taeda. The sequence goes on from APFE030175613.1 coordinate 24,749, forward strand.
TCAATTGGACGGTGATGTTTGGGTTGTCTATTTGCGGGCCCTTAACTTCGCGATTCCCTTCCACCTCCGAAATGTTAATATTTCTTAGATCTTCATCCTCTTCTTTAGCAGTCACATTATAACATTCCAGTGCATGGCACAACTTGGTGCTCCAATCTGGTTGGCCCCACTCCATAGGTTCTTGTAGCATTCTGAAGATAACTACCTTAATCTCCTATAGAGCTTCATTGATGCTTACGAATCCATCTTCAAAGTTGAACATTAATAAGAATCCTTCCCTCAATACATCCCACTCTACAGTGCCATGGCGGAGCTCTGTTTTCAAATACCAATTCACGGGAATTGTATCCAAAGTATGGAAAAATAAGTGTACCCACTCCGAAGGTGGTTTTGTCCCCCACACTTTAGTCCATTTCGCTAGGTGATCATGTGGGACATCCTTCCCCTATATTTCTCAGTCATGCTAGTGTTAGGACGCCCAAACTGTAACCTTATCATTCTTTTGTAATCACACCATCCATCAAAGCTATCGTTGTGTGTACCCCACCATCGTGCAAGCGTAGCATGTAGTGCCAAATATAACGCTTGGAAGGGGTGATCCTCATGAACTTCATGCTCAAATGCATCCAAAAAATTATCCACGTCAATTAAACCATCATAATTGGGTAAGATCCTTACCTCCGATGAAACACAACGCAATGATTTTGTCATCATATTGAATCACATCATTGATACTTCATGCAAATGATTCTACCAATGTTCCAACTCTTCATCTAAATCAAAGGTACAGAATTCTCCCAGTCCCATGAAATTAGTCCATCTTTCGTCGGATTGATCCATTCCTAGTCTCGTGTTGTTATTTTGTAGATCTGAACTAGTTCATCATCACTTTCTTCATAGTCGCAGACTGGTTTAGTATTTTGTGCCCCTTCTTTAGGGTCCAACAACACTACAAACTGAAGCAATTTCCTTTCAAATTACATTTTCCTCTTTTTCAAGTTGATGGCCCGGTTCATGTCAATTTCCCAGTCAATTCCTAGGAGCGCGAGGTATGGAATATTGTCTTCAATGATCTCCATCACCTCAAAGTCAACCATCGCGCTTGCACCTTCTATCAATTGTTACTCCATATAATCATCCCATAGGGATGATTTTCTAATGGTTTTCCAGTCTGAGCTGAATCAGAGACCACTGCAACGCAAGTCTCGCCATTCTTTCCCATGTTCCTTTGGTAGTATGTTTGCATGGGGCCCCAGATCCAAGCTGACCTAGTCCATATCATAATCTCCTATCTCCACAGTGAGCCTCATCTCACACCCTATTTTGGCCTTATGTTTGCCAATTTTTTTTACCACCCAGTGTCCATCAGGGACCTTCTCTTTATCAACACATTTGTTTATCAAATCCTGTAAGCCTTCCACAGGTTTGATATCGTGGAACTATTTTTATGTAGATCTCCAAAAATGTAGTAGGCACAGAGCGGTCAACCTATGTAGGCAAGTTGGTTTCTTGTACCTTCTCCTAACTTCCTGAGGTGGATGCCTCAACGAAGCTTTTCTTGGCCTCCATAAACATTTCGTTCGCATGATTCAGATTGAAACCCATGTCCTTCTCTAGGGCCTTGTGGACCCATCTGTCTTCTTCAAGTAGTTTACCTTTATCATCGCCAATCATTATTTTGCTTCTCAACACTATATTCATGCTTTGATCTTCCTTGCAGGGCTCATCTCTCATCATCTATAACTTTTGCATACGTTACTGAGGTTGTGCTTTCTCTTCTTGTATCTTAGCTATTAGCACTGACCATTCTTTTGTGGTAAGGTCAAATTGGCTATAGTATTGGCATGATGGGTATTTCTTATTCTGACACTCCAATGCATAGTGCCTTGGTGTTCCACAGTTGTAACAGATAAACTGACCCTAGCCTCTACCAAGTCCTCCTCCTCCTCGGCCTCATCCTCTTTCCTAATAACCTTTGCGTGCTCCTTTGATGCCCTACTCTCAAGGCCAAGTTTCTACTTGCATCCTGTATGTAGGTGTTCTTTCCATCATCCCATAGCTGCAACAATCGTGCTCATCATGGCCCATTATTTTGCAGAAGTTACAAAACAACTGTTGTGGTGTTTGGATAAACTTTTGAGGAAAATGGCAATTATATGTCGCATGCTGTCCAACAACCTGAGAAATAGTTCACCATAGCGTAGCCCCCACAATTGGCATTGTTGGAGCTTCTAGCCTCAGGGGAATTGGTCCCCCTCTGGTAATATAATTCAAGTACATGAGACAATGGTCTTTATCATGCCCCTAGCTCTCGCACTTCAGACACCAGACTTATGCGCGTACCTCTGGTCTAGTCTCTTTGTCTTTATTCAAGCTCTCTAATTCTCAGCAAAGGCTCTATAACTGAGAATGAATCTATTATACCCCAAGGTTGCATCATAAATAGGCATTGCATGCAACCTCGTCGCAATTTCCAAGGCTTCTGCTTGTGTTCCTATCTTCTGTTGTGAAAGAGAAATCCTCAGGTGGGGTAGAAGCGAAGCTATAAACAATTCACGATGTTGGTCGTATGTGGGTTGCATGTTAACTTCTCAAATTTGACATTTCAACCTTTGAACCAATTCCCAAGGTGTCTCACCAAATCTCATCATGATTTCCTTAAATCCAACAAGTGACTGTGAGTCAGATTTAGGCATACTAAATTCCTTATTTAAAGCAACCTTAGTTTCTGCTAGTGATGCCATAGGATTATCATAATAATACTTAATATACCAAGTCAACACGCAATCTTGTAGAGAAGTAACCAGTTGTGCCTTCTTTATATTGTCATCAGTAATCTACTGCGATGTCCACACAACATTCGCAACAAACCAGAACTTCTATGTATCTTCACTCCCTATGCGCTCGAAAATTAGCGTCTTCATTATGTTTGACATGTTGAATGGTGGTGGTGGTAGTGGAGGTGTGGGCAAAGGTGTATGTGGTGGAGGTGGAGGTGGAGTGGATGGATGATGTGTCCATGGAAAACCATGTGTTATCAGCTAGACAAAACTCTGTGGTGAGGCCTGTACCACTCCCTCATCTTCGCTTGGAGGAGGTCTGATCAACGGGCTATATTCAGGACCTGATCCTTGACGATTTCTAAAGAATTTTCCACTTCGTGTAGCTCTGAAGATCAAGGCAATGACACAACCCATTTTTCACATAACAACATTTTAATCTAGGTATTCAACAATCTTAAATACTTACCATGTGGTCCCTTGAAAAATCATCGCTTCGCTTCATTGTAGCTGACTGAGGTATCAATTACAAATTCTGTAACAAATCCTCCCAAAATTCGATTGAGCCACTGATGAAAATCCTGTACAATCTGATTTTCAGAGGCTTCTAATCGTTGCACTAATTTAGGAGTCCACACTATAGGATTATCAAGCTTCCACCTTCTTTGGTTGGCTATCAATTTAGCTAACCACTCATGCAGTTCAATGGAAAAAGTGCAAAAGAAGATTTCGTGTATCTCTGTATGCAGATACCTGTTAAACCACTCTTCTTTTGACAGATGAGGATTCCTTTTTTCTTGCACCAAGAACTCATGAATCTTCTGATCCAACCACCTTTCAACTTCTTTCTTCGTCGGATTCTAGTGATGCAACATGAAACATCTCTTTTAAGAAAATATTGGCCTAGAGAACAAAAACATTTGTTGGCTTAGGGGGTCTTGACCCAGGTTCATAATTAGTTGCGCCAACCCACAAATCCCTACACTACTAGCCCTTTTAGCAACAACCCACATAGTGCAGGCTATAGTCTCACCGAAAGAAGTATGGCGGGATGCAAGAACCAGGTTTCTACATCCAAATATGAGTGTGATGTATTTTAGCGCCTTAGATTTGCCTTCACGCAAACTGATAATCACTTAGGGCTCGATACTACAACTCTATTTAAAATAGTCTTCAAACCTTTTCGAAGGTCTACAATCAGCCTTTGAAGACCCTTAACAATTGATTTATCCACTTACGCACATTAGAAAACAACACTTAGTTAGTGTTCTTGCAGATCTACTTAATTTATTTAGTAAACATAACATAATTCAGCACAGTCTTCACAAAATTACTTAACATGCATTTCGTACATTTATTAAGACTTATTCAAGAGAATCGTGCATAATTAGATCAATATTCCATAAACACATTATTCATCAGTAGCATATATTATAAACATAAGTAAACAGAGATAACAGATATACACAAGAATTCTTTGGTAACTTTCTTTATTGATATTTAGTTCAGCTTTACAGACTCAAAACTACCTTGAACAGTCAGTTGCCGGTGTCTGCGCACTCAGTTGCGGACTCTACCTAGGCCTCTATGAACTCAACGATAGAACCTTTCTTCTCCTATATATCCCACTTCTACGTGCTATCACTTTTCTTCTATTGACCCATTACATCCAATATCTACATAGACCTACCTTATACTCTCTAAGACACACCTATCTATAGCCTTTTTCATACAATCACATAGTCCATGGACCATGGGTGGATCTCAAAGCTGACTCAAACTTTACATAAACAAGGGGATAAAGCCCCTTTGAATCCTAATCATCTATGTGCTCTGCATCCACAAACCGCGAAGACTTTACATTAATTACAAAAATGTATCAACTCTTGGGTTATCTTTACCCCAAAACTAACCCAGGGGACCCCATCCCAACAGTTCTTCGCTACAAAAGAAAGCAACAAAGTGGACACACTGCGAACAACAGGGAGGAGCAAGAAACCAAAGGAGAAACAAGTTCACATTGAGACAACTAAGTTTTCCAACAAGGTTGAATGGGAAACAATACTCCATGAAACCCAACAGTTGAATGGAAGCAGGGAGAAAACCACTGAAGACCATCTAGGATTAGAGGAGCAGAATCTTCCTCCTTCCCCTCAACGAGAAGCAGGAAATTTAAAGAAAAGACGATCACGCCAGGATATGTAGGAAACCATCTATGAACGTACAATGTTCGAAAGAGTCCTGCACAAGGAAAAAATGGCCTTAAGGAGAACAACCTATGCCTACAAAAAGAGTTAGAAGAGTCAAAGACCAAATACCAGAAGGAAAGTAGGATAGTGAAGAAGAATTAGGCTCAAATCGAACATCTAAAAAAACACAATAAAGAATATAGGGACAGTGTCAAGAAGGCTGAATCTAGCATAGGTTAGTCAAACCATTTGGCCATAGTAGTTGTGGCACAAGGAGGGGATTTAGTTTTTCTTTTTAGATACTTATCTATATCTATATATCTATATATATAATATATATATATATAATATATATATATATATATATATATATATATATATATATCTATATATATATATATATATATATATATATATATATATATATATAGATAATATCATTTTTTCTTGCATAGGGACATGCAAGATGCTAGGTGTGGGGGAGATGTTGGGCCTCTGTTTTGGCCACTTTTTGACAACATTCCTAAGGCTTTACCCTTTTTTTAATACCCTTTTTTCCTCTCTAATTACCATCCTTTTGATACCTAGTGCCACATTTTGACCAACAAAGGTGATTCAGACTCTAAGGTATGCATATCATTTAAACGTATCATTTTCTTTATTCCTAAGAAATTTGATATTGAAAGATACCTAATTTTGACTAATCTATGACTATCAGAAGAACTAATTGAATTTCCTATAGAATATCTATTTCTAGGCAGATCCGCGATATCCTGCAACAATGCTGATTTCCTATAGCAATGTCAATTTCCTACAACAATGTTGACTTCCTGTAGCAACGACGGAAATTCCTGTAGAAGCTGTGATGGTTAAATATGTTCTTATCACTCCCAGGAGAAATAGGAACATGGGTCTTATTGGAAAAACCTTCCACATGGATTATATCCTATTAGCTACTCCAGATTTAGCTTTCTCAATTGCCCAGCTCTCATCCTTCTCATTTCATCGAAATTTCAGGAAAAGTGGTTCATGTTTAGTAGATATGGGTTTACTCCATGCTTCCAATCATGGAGAAAACTAGCAATTTTTATTTACTATGTCTTTGTTTCATTTAGCAAATAGTTATAATTTTTACTTAGTTAGGCAAAGTATTTGGCCTATAATATGTATAAGAATAATGGATCAGATTTGTAATGGCACTGGGAGGGTACTAGGAGAGGTTGATAGATAGAAGCTAAAAAAACATTTATCACACCTTTCTACTACTATAATTTTTTATTTTTTAGATCAATATAAACTTATGTTCTGTTGATTTTGTTTTAAACCCTTCGTTTATCAAAGGGTTGTGAGTGACGGAGGGCTCTCTTTACACCCAACTCCAGTTGTTGTACTTTGTGTTTAATTTCATTATCTCTTATATATTGAAAGTAGATATGCACAAAGTTCCTATTCTCTTCTTTATTTTCATGGCAACCTATTCCTTCCATGGTTGATGTTCGAATTTATTGCATGAATGGTTTATTTTGATTAAAATTTAGTACTAGGCATACATCTTGTGCTTAGATTTGGAATATTGAATGATTGGAATGAATATGATTTAAATTGTTGTTTGATTCTTAATCTTTCTCTTGATCTGCGTCATCAATCTTAGATGTTGTGGAGAGATGAATTATCTGCTCCATAACTTTTGCTGCTAAGTGCTCAGAGAGAGAAGGGAAATTTTGGATTGTGTGAGTGGTATTTTTTCATTAGAAGTGTTAGCTTGCATATATTTTGCAGAAATCCTCACAAGGTTATGAATAGCCCCTGGTTAATAATTAATTTATGTGTGTCAAATTATAAAGTTATAATTTTCCCCAATAGTGACAATCTTCAATGTCATGGTGTTGACACTATCCTTCGACGTTTTCTTCTTACGCCTTTCTGATGGATCCCTCATCCACACCTCATATAGTTTATGTCAATGGTGCAAGTCACCTCTCCAGGAATCGAGCCTCAGCAGCTTGGGCCATGTTTACCACCTTGCATTTGTTAGTCCACTCCAATGAAGTTTGCATCAAATCTGCCACCAATAACCAAGATGAATATTATGTTGTGAAAGTTTTATTAGCTGATTCCCATGATCCTCGCATCCTTCACCTTAATGTTTTTCTTGATTCATTCGTACTTGTCATGTAATTAAATGATGTTTATCATGTGCGTAATCCTATCCTATTTAGAAATAATATCTAAGAGTTAAGCCTTTGGAATGTGAATTTGAAACCATTACATTCAGTTATGTTCCTAGAGTCCAAAATTACTATGTAGATACCCTTGCAAGTAACATTCTATATTCTCATTTATCACCTATATATACAAGAAGACATCCATAACATAAGAAAATGGTTAACCACAATCGTCACAAAAAGAGGCATAACCATATTATGTACCATTATATCCAGCATATAGTTTTTGGAGTCCACTACTCTAAATACATTTGACATGCTCATTGCATGTTATGACAAAAAAAATATGGGGACCCACATGTCCCTATGGCTAATCACTATCATATGGAGGCTCATGATCCAATGGATCCATCCCACCAGCTTGTAACTCTTGCACTTCCTAACTAGCCATAACAATGCACCTCGTGATACATCGACACTCTAAGGGAAGACTAATGCACTCATTTTTATTCTAATATTATAACTCATTCCTCCCATGCTCTGTCACCCCAGTTAGTATCACATTGAACCTACAATGGAGATCTGCTAGTAGATTATCACTACCTGATCTTTGTTGTGATGTCGAACCATTGTGATTTACAGCCCCAAGAACTATGGCTCATCTTGTATATATTGTCGGTTTCACCGGAGCTATATATGAATACCAAAAAGTTTTGAAACCAATAACACATACACATATTTATTAAAATATAAATGCATCAAATATACAACAAATTTAACTTACCATCTGGACCCCATGCTCCTCCTGGCGAAAGTGGAAAGTTAGGATTTCTTGATAGTTCATTCCCTTATACAAATAGTCATCTATGTACATTAGCATTTGTACCCAATGTGAAAAAAACTTAGGTCTCAACACCCGTCTAAATCCTCTCCCTCCACCTCGTCGCAATATCTTCCTGCAGCGGTGAATATTGGGCCCTTATGTGCCCCCATCATGGATATGTACATGTGGTCAGATGGTTGGGATATTCTCAAAGAAGAATGAGAATAAAACTATCCCAAATGAAGAGTTATCATTAGTTCATCACCTGCATAGTTTCAACTATCATTTCAATGACCACAAAATCATTTGGGCTCACCCATAGTATCTCAATGCCAATGCACTTGCCAAAAGCATCATTTGTCCCCTAGTGATGTGATGAAAGACATGACTACCCAAGATCTGCAACAATATTGTGGTTGTAGCTCATGTCTTGAGCCTCTATAAGTCACTGATATTGATTTTTTTTCCCTTGGCACGAATATCCAATACACAATTATGATACACAAACTCTCCTATATGCCTCCCACGAGGTAGCACTGGATGTATTTCCTGCACCACCCTCAAGGGGGGAAATCCTATCAGAAAAATATGTCCTAGATCGTGATCTTGATCATGACCCCTTGTACTATAAAGGCCTCCTTATCTAGGTCCCAATAGCTCACAATCCTCAATAACAAGGACTCACCAACCCTCATCAATGGGTGCTTCAAAAACTTCAACACCCCATACTCTTTGAAAACCCCTTCGACTGCTTAGTTCCCATGAATCTCAGTAGAAATAGTTTCCAAATCATTTTCTTGCCATGACAACTTTAGCTCTACCATACATATAACATACCATTATGTTTTGTTAGTTAAGAGTCAAAGGCACACATCATCAGTTCAAAGCTTCAACTCAACGAAGACCCCACATCCTGTTTTTTCTCTTAGTCTAGAACACACTTTTTTCCCTAAAAACTGCATTGGATGCATTTATCGGCCCAATTTCTACATTCCACAACATAGATCATGGCCGAAAAAGTGTGCTCTGATCGGAATGAAGAACAGGGGTTTCACCCAGTGAGTTGAAACCCTAATATGAAAATCTACTCCACAAAAATTGGTGAGTAAGGTTAGGCCACCTACCTCCAACTTAAAGATCCTAATTTTGATGGTGGGTTTGTCTGTTATGTTCTCCACAAGATTTAGGGCCTTCCCCTCCTCTCCAAATTCTCCAACAACTCACTATGCAAATGAATTGGATTTGGGGGCAAGAATCCCTTTTATAGAAAAACCCTAGTTTTCCTGTCACCCACTACGACAAAACGGTAACTCAGTTTGATGAGTTGTCGGAACTGTTGGAAATATATCACCGAGTTCTATAATGTGTTTCCATTTATTTTTGTTAATTTGACACTTTACTACGAATCCATTTCTTCTATTAAAATCAAATTTCTTCATTTGAGACACTCGTACTCTAGTACCACTTTACCTTTGCATTGGTTACTCATGTGTCGATTTTCATCGTCAGTAACAATAATTTATTCATGTTTTTATGGTCCCCTCTAGGCATCCCTCATGTGACATCATCATCAAATCACCCTTGTTTAGAGCATCCAAGATGAGTCATCCTTTGTATCTATGGAGTCTGTTCCAAATCCGAGGCTAGTTACAGTATTCCATACATATTTGTGTCACATTATCCCAACATGTTCATATTTGGCCTCAAGCTATACTACTCCATGCTTCAAAATCCCTCATCTAAGTAATTCACCATCCCCTCTGGAATCAAGTCAGTCGCTGCCAGGTCAACCATGCATATTATGCTCTGATAGGGGAAGTAGTTAGTCCACCACTCATCTTCTTTCCTTCCATTGTCATCCCTGGCATAAGTCCATCAGTCACTTTACTATGATCTCTGTACCTTTGTTGAGGATTCTCGATTAACTTAACTCTGGTGGGACCTCTTTTGTCAACTTCAGCACATTTATTCCAGAAGCATGGTCTAGAGGGTAGTGTACCTTGGTTCTAGCCTTGATTTTTGTTTGGTATCTTGGATCAAGTAAAGGGAATAATAATTTTCCATTGAATTGGTTATTTTTCACGTGCTCAATGCTAGCTCATTATTGCATGATTGAGAATCATAAACTTGATGGTTATCTCATCTAGACGATTATCCTAGTAATTCTCAAGTGTGTGTGAGATGTTCCTGACCTCATGAGGTGGTGGCCATTCAGGTAGCCCCCCACATGCCCGAATTCATGCATATGTTGATCCAGCCTTAGATGCATTTCTGCAAATGTGATGTGTTTGGTTCAACCTCTTGTGGCACCCATAACATGCATGTCTCCTTTATATGATACATTTAGATCTTTAGAGCTCTTTCCTATTCAACAGGGCTTCTTTGGTTGCAATCTGCCCTCACCATGTTAGCTTGAGGGGTGTTATGTCTCATGTACTCAGCTATTATTGTATTCATTCCTGGCCTATGTCTTCCCAAGCACATTATGTATATGAGATTCATTGTATAATTTTCTGGCCCATTGATGCTAGCATATCATGTATCATGTACTTTGTACCACATTATTGGGCTCACACATATTATTTTTGCTCAATTATCTCGACAGGTATGAGTATGCCTTCCCTGCCTCATTTGAGATCATGTACTCCAACATAAAAGGAGACTTATATTAGTTTAGTAGGTATCACCCCCTTCATTTTTGTCCTTCCTTGCATTGCTTCAGTTCTCCCTCTCTCTCTCTCTCTCTCTCTCTCTCACACACACACACACACACACACACACACACAAACTCCCCTTGGGTGTCTCATGGAAGTGTAACTTACAACGTATTTTAGTCAAACAATTTGTTCATAATACTCATACATTGGGGGGAAATCCATTATCACCACAAAAATGATCACCTAGCCATTTTTAACTAGGCAGATCAAAATACACCATGTGGGATTAATTTTACCATAGTAAAATTGCTTTCACCATGGGAAATAATTAGTAAACCATTTTTATTAAATTATTTCTAATTAAAATTAAAAAACTCAATGAGAATAATTGAATAAAGCATCATTTATTTAATTTTCTCTAGAAATAATTATTAAATAATTATTTGATAACTATTCCTTATCAATTTGACTAAAATCACCTAGGAATAATTAAATAAATAACTATTTATTCATTATTCCTTAATTCTATTATTGGAATAATTTTAAATCACTAGTAAATAATTAATTTCAATTTTACACCAGTCTTAATCCTCATGAAAATAATTAATAAATCATTTTATTTATTATTATTTCTAAATAAATATATTTGACCATTTTAATTATATTTTCCCTCTCCAAAAAATATAATAAAGTATTTTGAAGGGTTAGATCTTGATTTGGTCAATATTATTTTATTATTCTCCATTTTCGTGATCAACCTGATACTTTGTTATAAGTAAGAGGGTTTGTCATTCATTCTTCATTATGATCATTATCCTTGTCAATACTATTGTCTTCTTTCATTTGAGCTCCCACTTGAGTTCTACACCTTGTTTTGGGTTTTCCATATATTGAGAGAGAGAATCGATTATTGAAGCATTAAGGACATCAAAGGACCCATCCCATGAAGGGGGATTTTCAGGCCCTTTTTATAAATCTCCTTCACTAGGTGTTATCAATAAATATTATTATTCATTTAAAAGTCTTTCCATATTGGGTTATTACATTGGATTTGTATTTTTTTTTATTGTTTGGGTCACATATATCATTTTATTGCAGGTTTTTGTCATTTTTCTATTGCAAATTTGAAGCGTAAGTAGCCAAAAATTGTTGTTAGGGTCACTTTTCACTAGTGACTTAAGTGATATGATTTTGATACACCTTCCAAGAAATTTAACAGTAACACATGTACAAACTACAAACTCCTTATCAAGACCTACAATCTTCAAAACCAGAGCATTTGTAAGAAAATGCTTCAACTGATCAAACTAATTGCACACTCCTCGGTCCATTCAAACTTCTTTCCTTTCCTCTGCAAAGATGTTATAATATAGAAAATCTTGGAAATGTTCCTGATGAACCTCTTTTAATAACCTACTAGTCCCATGAATCATTTTACCTCATCCACATTCTTTGGACCTAGCCACTTGATGATAGCTTTAATACTTTTCAGATCCATTGCTATCAATTCCTTAGAAACAACATGTCTCAAGTAATGAATATGAGTCTGAAAGAAACTACAATTGTTGAGCTTGGCGTAATTGATGCTCTCTCAATAATCTCAATGTTGCTACCAGGTGCTCTACATGCTCCTCATCGTTTTTTGATTATACCAATATATCGTCGACAAAGGCTATCATTAACTTATCCAAATAATGGCGCAACACATCTTGCATCAAACACATGAAGGTGGTTTAAGCGTTGGTAAGACCAAAAGGAACCACCACAAAATCATAGTGCCCATACCTTGTACAGAATGAATCCTTGTAGATGTCTTCTTCTTTGATGCACACCTAATGATATCCTGATCTCAATATGTTTTTGATAATAATGCTACTCCCTTTAGTTGATCAAACAAATCATCAATCTGAGGCAATGGATAATTGTTCTTGGTGGTCACCTTGTTCAAGTTCATGTAATCAATGCACAATCTGAGAGTACAATCCTTCTTATTTAGAAACAACACTAGTGCACCCCAAGGCAACATATGTGGCCTTATGTATCCCTTATCAAGCATCTCTTTAAGTTGCAAATTCAATTCCACCAACTCTAGAGTGCTCATACAGTAAGGTGACTTAGATGTTGGTGTTGCCCTGGTATCAACTCAATAGAGAAATTATCCTCTCTATGAAGAGGCCACTTTGGAATCTCTATAGGAAACACATCTTGAAGCTGTTGTACGATAGTATACTTCTTTAGGAATTCATCATCCTCATCCTTCTTCCCTTTGTCACTGGAAACATGAACTACAAACAATGCATGACCTTTCCTACAGCTGCGTTTGGTTTTCATAGATGGAAACACCTATTGATGGGCTGAAATGTATCGCCAACAACTAGGGGGTATCCCTAATGTGAAGTCTGAAATAGACCTCATACCATTTGAGATAGGAGCCCCATTCGGTATGTGGGCATGGTTGTTGCCATAAGTACTTGCACTTTCGATTATAAAGTGAGGAAGTGTCAGAGTCGGGGGAAGAATGAAATACCCAGACAATGAAACAAAATTAGTCCAAGATTGAAAAATTGTGGAAAGAGGTACAAACAAGTCTCATCGCACATAAGAAGAGGTATATCATGAGAGGGATCAGTGAACCAAAACTCAGTGAAACATACATAAAAAATAACATGCTAGAAGTTAATTGAAAAATAGCTTACAATAGATCACTGACATGGAAAGGAAAAGGTAAAAACATTTTCGAAATAAAAACATACATGCAACCACTATGAATCAATCCATAACATATTGCGTATATGAAAGTGCACATACAAATATAATGAAGGATCAAACATCCAATGCAACCACCATTATCAAGCATGGGAATCAGTGTCAAATATAGAGGGCATCTTAATAATTTTGTTGCAATTTCAAGTACATAACTAGCAATTGGTCAAAACCCAACAATGGAACATGGGTTGCTCATATAATTTCTCGGTGAAAAACTCTAGCCTCACTGTAAGTCCACTCTACTAGTTGTCAAGCACTGAGTGAGTCTATCTCTCAAGCATAAATCAGCTTTCTAATCCTAGCATCAAATGAAGTGCTAAAGTCTCCTATCTATGAGGAATGATGGCACATTTATAGAGATGAGGTGATTGTTCACCTTCTTTGACCATTGAGCTCCCCTCATAACTCTTGAACTTCCTCATTGCTCTTTCATGCTTATTTATATTACATGCATAATTCACCTTAGCATGGCCACTAGCATTACGATGAGGAACATTCACATGGTGCCAGAAATAAGACATGAGGAGAGTATTAAGGGTTATTTGAAACTGTGGGATATTCATTATCAATATTTTTCTTGGTCATGAGACAAGCCTATTTTTTTGCTATTCTGCCCCACATAAATATGTCCATCTTTGATGTTGTGCCTTTTGTATGGTTGATCGGTTCCTAGAGCCTGCTAGGAACTATCTTCCCACCTTGTAGCTTTTATGAGAAACCCTAACCCCTTTCCCATGGTAATTGTTCTCACTCCCTTCCTTTTAAATTCATCGTTGGAGGTTTAATGGGCCTTGAAAACTCCTTTTGTTGAAAGCACCATCCGATTTAGAGCTTTGATGAGGCCTTCCCCTCATCCTTGATGCCCTCGTTGACTAATATTTCACATTAGGGATCTCAGAAAGAGACTGTCTTACTACTATGCCAATCGTGGAAAAACATATTCAATATTTCGGATACAACCTTGAAAATTCTTAATTATATGAAATCAACATAAATTAGAGTGATTAACAAATTATGTGAGATCAACAAGAGTTTGCATCCCTTTTATACTGATTTCCCTTTTCTGCTAAATTGCATTAAACCCTAATTCCTCAAGCTTCCCTTTTGGGACCATCGTGATCCTTTTCACTGCCTCATACAAATGTCCTAAATTGATCTGAGAGATCCCTATTCAAAACAACATTGTTTACATGGCCACATTTCCTAGGAACAAAGCCATCAATATTCATCAATAGAAATGTATGAATGAGAGCCCTTTTGATGATCAAGGGGTATCCAAGAATCCTCGTATAATTTGTGCACCATCTATCTACAAGTTGTAATGTAATTTACATTCCATAGGCCCAACCCACTTGCATGGTTTGTATCTTAACAATCTTTTGACACGTTTATAAACTATTTGAATGATTTCATATGCAAAAAATGCCCTTTGTATCATGTTTCCGCAGGTTTTTGACCGATTCCTTTATTATTCCTGGATGTTGGCTCTGATGTGATATTGATGGCCTCATCATGGCCCAAGCTTCTATTCAACACCTTCATTTCCATCATACTATTATTATTACAAAGTAAGGTTGCATAGTCGCATTATGACAGGCTCACATCTTCTAGCTGATTTCTTTAAGGCATAAAAGTGTGATGGTACAACCCCGGTGGAAATGCAACTTGTTGTGGGTTGAACAGTCACATCTCTAACAGGTCACATTCCTTGTAGGCTTGCCTCAATGTGGATGTTAGTTTGTGGTTTAAATTTCACCATAATAATGCACTACCATCATTCAAAAGAACCTTGTTTAATGCCACGCCTTCGCCAATGTTTTGTGCATGCGAAACACTGAGCACAACTTCTTATTCATCAACCTACCTTCCCATAGTACATTAACAGAAACACGAATATGGGTCATTTGCATGACACAAGTTTAGGGTTAGGGGAGCAGTAGTGTTAATGGGAGTAGTAGTGTGAATGAGAACAAAAATGTCAATGGGATCAACTGAGGGTAATGTGGTTCACTAGGTAGTGTTACAACAGAGATTACATTGTTGGCCACATTGTCAGGCACACCTTTTGACCTTAAGAGGGCTTGCATCATCACACAAGTCACACCAACAACTGACTTATATCAATAGGGATTCTATGACTTAGTGACCATAGGGGAGGTTGCATAGTCACATCACTAGTTGGGTCGCACTCCTGACTATCTAGCTGCGACTTTGAACTGCGACTTCACAAACTTGCGGGAGGTCGCAATTTGACCAACGCTCTCTCTTCAGATGCTTCATGCATTGCCAAACAAATGTGATATTTTGTGTCCAGTGCATGATGGTTTCATCACATTATAAAATGCCATAGATACAATAACACTTACTTCATATGTGTGTTAATGGTCCCTTGGAGGTTTTGTTGCCACTAATGATGATTCCCATGCATGGTGCTCATGGTATGCCAGTCACACCCTTTTCGATTTTGAAGCAGTAACGTTACAATTATTCAATGATCCCCAAGGTTTTATTTGATAACACTTGATAGACACATTTTTCAAGCACTCAGTGTGCCTAAGCCAAACTCCCACATTCTACATACATGTCCACTAATCAGTTCCCTATATAGACACACAACGTGTAACCAGTTTTTTTGGAATGGTTCTGAAACATATAATGCAACACTCAACTTCATCATATGAATCATGGAGCATAAATCCCTTGGACGATGCACCTATGCACACTTTCAATATTTCCACATGTTTCTCACATGGGTGGAACTACCGCAAATCGATTTGCAAAATTTGAGTCATTGACTCGCTACCCTCAGTCGTTATATTGACAGGTGAAACTCGTTTGCTCCAATTCGTTGTATGAAATGTTATGGTCAAAGGACTTAAATCATACCAAATAGCCTCAATGAAAAGAAGGACTTCACATATCAAGAAAAACCTTTTCACTACATATTAAATGTAGTATAATGAATATGTCTAGCCCTGCATAGTATGATTTTAGTGGTCCCTTTGAGGTTACCTCTCCATGTCTGTGTATAATACATGTGATATTTGGAAATTACCATTCTACCACAAAACTAGTGAGGCCATGAGGGGTGAGCTGCATACTATTCTCCTTTGACATCTCATTGGTGTATATGAACCTCTATTCTAGTATAACGTTGATGTGTGCTTTCCCATGTAATTTATAACGAACCAAGACTAAAACGGGTTGTCAAAAGGCCCTTTATCTTTTCTTTAAGGTCATGAACTGATAGCACACTTTGGAAATAACTTCAAGAGGCTCGATTGGTTTCATGTGAAGGTATTGTTAGTGTAGATTCTACAACAATTGATGTGTATCTATGCTCATTCCATTTAATGCCCCATTTAATTCCTTTCCTTAGGGTATCCAAGGTCCCTTACCCCTTTTAAAACTCCTTAAACAAGTACGTGAGGTTCACAGGGTTCATTAAAGCCACCATATTTGTGTTAAGCTATTACTTAATGCCATTTTTGCATTGATCAATATGTATACATGGCTCCTTCAGCTAATTCCCTACAAAAAGGATGGAATGAGAACAAGTTAGCTTGTCATAGTGATAATTCCATATGAGAGCATGAAAGAAAACCATATTCACATGAGAGCATGAAAGAAAATAAATAATAATGAAAATAATTTATTCATAGAGCATTAACCATAAATGACCCAATTTAAGGTGTTATGGGTGGCATGGGTTGAGCAAGTCATGCTTCAAATTCTCCTTTTTGAGATGAATTCTAAACTAGGAATTAATGGAAACCCCAATCGCCAATGACTTTAATATATGTGTTTCCTATGGGGGATGACATATTTGAATAGAAATTGCCTTGAAACACTAGTGAACATGCGATATGAGAGGTGAGAATTTTTAGTCATGTCAAACTAGGGTTTCAAGGGTGAAAGGGAAAGACAACATTGTTATGACCCTAATGCACATGTTGACATGGCGGTAAACAATCATGAACCTAGGGGACACAACATGCAATGATTCTTCCCATGATGCTAAACAATGTAAGTGAGAATTGTAGAAATTCCCACTGTAGATCACCTGATAATGCAATAGACTAATGAAAAATACAAGATCTACT
>APFE030175613.1:45090-96657 GCA_000404065.3 Pinus taeda
GTCAAATAATTACTACTCAAATTATAACTCATCCTTATCTCTTTAACTGATGGATGAATTCCTCAATTAATAAAGAAATTTTTGCATGTCCTCACATAGACTTCATGTTTGATTTTTCACAACTAATTAACTCATGGTGAATTAATTAATTTATTTTCAAACAATTGTTAAGTTTAAATTCGAATTTTACTTCTCAATTTTAGTCGAGGGACAGACTAAAATTGGAATCCATCCCGAAATGCTAGTTTTAGCACTTCCATTTTTCATTCCTTGTTTCTCAATCCAACACTGGAACGTAAATTGCTATTTATAGCAATTCTATTTTTAACACTTCTATTTTTAGCATTTCTTGTTTCTATTTTCAACAAGAATGCGCCCTTCCTTCTGACAATTTAGGGTCTCTCCCAAACCCTAATATGGGCAACATAATGAAAGGCCACTTGAAGTCTTGTATGTCCACACATAGTGCCTCCACTAATTGACAAAATACATTATAGGAGGATAGGTTTAGAAGTCATGGAGCTGTCAATGCTTCTTCAAGCAACACACCCCCAAACCCTAATGCAATCATAAGGTTTATAATTGGGAGAAAGCATGATGTGTGGATGAAATGTATGAGGTCTGAGTGGGTGGATCAACAAGGTTCTATAGGAAGGGTTGCAAGGAGAGTAACCAATTGAAGGCCTTACCGAAACCCTATTATCTTGGGGTGAGTAGTAGGCTACCCAAAATTTTGGATATGCCCAAACAATTTGGGCGGTGTTGTAGTAGATACAACAATTGGTGAACCACTAGAAGAATCCAGCATCTCAATCAACATCCATATCATTGTCTAAGTCCAGATAATAATGAAAGGGAATATTGAACAGTCGCTATGGGTACCTCTTGTGTTGCCTCAAGCCTTATAGAACTACCTTTCCTTTGCGTCTCAACTAAGTCTTGCTAGTTAGTAGACACCCAAGTAGAAGTTCCCACATACTAGTAGATGATGATGATGATGAAATGAATTAGGCAAAGGACTTATTGTATTGATATATTTTTTTTAAAATAAGTTTATGATGTTGCTCCATTGTTAGCAGGCCTGCACAGTACCCCGACGCAATCACTTCAGTAAATCACAGACTTTTCTCCACTACCACTGAGCTTGATCAATACCAGAACGGAGTTATTGTATTACCTCTTTGTGCCATAATCCTTTCTAAATCCTTTTACCTTTATTTAATTCCATTTTCTTCATTCTGTGCATTTGCAATTATTACTCGGTATTCATTGTGCCAGGGCAGATCAGGTATCCCAACTTATCTTATGAGTAAGAGAGATTGTTTCTTGTTTGATAGAAACTAAGAGATATCCTCATTTAGGTTTTCTCTCATGCTATGCTCCCACATATCATCTCCAGTTAACAAGTGAACAATGAAAACAAGTCATTAAACATTCAATACCACATTGAGCACAAGGTTCTAGTTATGGGTATATGTAATTCAAACTTATTAGGGTCCCCCACAAGAAATGTGTTCTTATCTTCCTTGTTAATAAGTTAGACTCATAGGAGAGATATCCAAGGTGTAACTTTGACGACTGGTTCTAAAGGAGGCTACCTATTGGAGTAATCATCACAACTACACACAATCATTATGGCTACGGTTTTAATGCTAGGGAAAGGTGACCATGGAAGCTCTTCTAGGGTTTCAACATGTGCGAGGTGAATGAGAAATATCTCTTTAGGGTTTGAGCATGTGCAAATAGGTGTGAGAAAGATAGTCATGACACCAAATTTTTTAAGGCTCCAGGTTCATGAAGGCTTATGTAGTGGCATTCAACGTAGAGGAAAATGTGAGGTTATGTCAAAGGTGAGTTTATTCAAGCATGAAGAAAGATGCATGATGTAATGTAGCAGACAGGGCTTAGGATGCAATGTAATGCTATGTGCAGAAGAGATTAGCTAATTGTAGATAAAATAACCATGCAAAGATGTTATGCATGCTATGCATCAACAAGAAGTTCAAGAATGTGAATAAAAACCAATGGAAAATCAAAATGCAAGAAAATACATTACCTACAGTAAGGAAAGCCAAACATAAAAAATTTAAACCATAAAGAAAAATGATAAGGAGAAAACCTTAATAAGAAAATTAATAAGAAAAACCTAAAACCTAACTAGTCAAAACCCTAAATCCTAATTTAGCTAGAGAGGAGGTCCAGTAATGTGAAATCAAACTTCCAATGTCACCACCATAGTAGTTCCTTCCCTGCAAAAAAAAAGATGACAATGATTAGAATCTTTAAAAAGAATTGTGCAAAAGCCAAAATGCTCACCTGTGAAACATGCACAACAACAATAAATCCACTTCTACTTACAGGAAAATGTGCCAGAAAAATACCATTCAAGGAAAACTGCAACCCAATCCTGGTAAACAAAATCACAAATATGAAATTTATAGTCATCTGGCCATGACATATATCCATTCATTCTTAACCCTAAATCCGATGTAAGTAAGGCAATAGTTTCCTACTAGCACAATAATCAATCAAATAATATCCTTCAATCCAATCAACAACCCTATCATGATATGGAAGATGATCAACTTGATGACCCTGAAAAGATGGGTTTTCGCTGGGTGTCACTGGGATACAAGAGGATTCAAGCATGGAAACCCTAATTTTGGAAACCTAGTTTGAAGCTATCCATGGATTTCATCAAGGACGTTAGGTCTTGACATAACCATAGTGGAAGCTGAAGTGCCTCACCATCCTAACAAATCTATGAAAATTCAAAAGGTACACCATCAAATATTGGAAGTTTCGGAAGATGAGGAGGTGAATGGATATGGTCATCAATAGTTATGCCAGGATAGTTACCAATGAACACGTTGTTGATTGAATCAGATGTTTGAATATTGATAGGTTGGCAGTTCAACAAATCAGATTATTTAGATTCCCAAGAATGAATTTAATCATCTAGAAGAGTCTTAGGTAGATGGGAGGTTATGCGATTAGCACCTTCCCAAGATTGGAAGACATCGTTTGCTTGTATACATTCACAAACTGCATTGGTTGGGAAACAACAAAAAATATTTGAGACAACGACCAGAGTACTCCCTTCAACAAACAAATTAGGGTATAAAAGTTTATGCATATCAGCTGATAGGGGGTGGAAATATGTGTTCAGAGAAACTTGACCCAAGTCAAAGGATTTCTGAGATGAGCTTGCATCTAGCAAGATGATGTTGAGAGGAGAGTGAAGTGAATAAACCATAATTTGACTAGGTTTAGGGGTCTCATCAAGAAAGTGAGAACCTGACATAAGCATCAACAGAAGTTGAAGTTCGTCAATAGCCTGATGAGTCCCCAAACATTGAAAAGGTGAATCATCAAATTTTAGTGGCTTCATAGGATCAGCATATGGGTACAAATGATAATCACTAGGGGCATGAGCAAATATGTTTACGGTATAATGACAACCATTCAAGCCACCAGTTTGACCAGTTTGGGTATCTAGCACATAAGGCTCTCCTTGGATTAACGGTGAAGAGGAATTAATGAGAGGACCATATTGAATTCGTTGACATGTAAGCCCTTATCCTTCACCTGTTAAATATTATGGATGGAAGAGATAAAGAAAAGCTGATTCATCATTCTCATAATGGAATTGTGAAACATCATTCTCATCTTTATTGTTGCAACCAACACCAGCAAGATAAATTTCTGAATGGTTTGTAGTAACCTTCAGTGTAGTAGACGCATGAAACAAAACAGGGTACAATGGATTCAAAGGGTCAGATGAAGGGGAACGAATCGGACTAGGACTCACATCTTGCACATTAGTGTCAGCTAGAGGGAGAAATGGACTTGCGTGCATGTCACGGTCCTTGGATTTAATAAGACAATCAAATTTATGTGAGATAAGACCCAAGCCATTTTCAACAAGTGAATGAAATATAAGAATTGAGTGATACATGTGTTCAATGGACAATGCTAGTTCCATCCACAGGAAGAGACGTTATATCAACATAATTTTTAGATTCAAAATCAAAATGATGTACAAAAGCTTCAGAGTCAAGAAAATTTGATTCATTTCCCAAAGAGAACTTTTCATCATCTTAACCATTTACGACCAAAATCATATTATGTAACAAATCAAGAGGAGGATGAAAAATGCCACAAGTAGTAATTTCCTCCTCGGAGGCCTATGTTTTTTCTAGATTCAGAGAGATAGGAAAAACAAGATTAGGGGTAAAACCGCGACAACTTGTAACTTGTATATTATCATGATACTCATGAGAATCAAGGTTTGTTTCTGATTGAATGTGTTGAAAAGAAATGAGAACCAACCATTGGAAACGCATACTTAGATACACCCAATTGACATCTCCTTTAGGAAATTCCAAACAAATATGAACAAATCTAACAACAAAATCCTATAAAGTTTCTTAAGGTTTCATTCTAAGCTCATTTATCCTTCTAAACACATCTTGAAAATCCTACCTATGGAATGTTTGTCGGAGCTTACCGATGAGTTGCTCGAATGAATGAATGTAAGTTGCTGGAAAAATGTGTGGAACCATCGCTTGACACAACCTTCAAGGGTAAGGAAGAGAAGCGCACACAAAACCCTTTGTCGTCAACCTTGTAAGATTTGCAAAAAATAAGGAAATACAAAATATTATTGGCCAAGGACGATCCATCCTCGCCAGCAAAATTTAACTAAGACAAGTGATAGAGAGGCTCATCGGGGATTAAACATTGACTAATGGACAATTTAGAGAATCACCTTGGGAGTGACATTTGAGCTAGAACCATTTACATATATGAGACTAAAATGTAGCCTCCAAGGGCTCAACTTTTCATTTGGACCTCCTCCAAGTGCCAATTTGTTGACAGGCTAAAATGTACCACCAACAACTAGGGGGTCTCCTCAGTGTGAAGTCGCAATTATACCTCACACTGTTTGGGATAGGAGCCCCATATGATATGTGGGCCTGACTTCCACCATAAATGCTTCCTCTCTCGGTTATCAAATGAGGAGGTGTCAGAGTAGGGGGAAGAATGAAATGCCCAGACAATGAAACAAAATCAGTCCAAGATTGACAAACTGCAGATAGAGATATAAAGAAGTGTCAGTAGATATAAGAAGAGGTATGCCATGAGAGGGATCAATGAGCCAAAACCTAGTCATACATACATAAAATATAACATGCCAGAAGTTAAGTGCAAAATAGTTCACATTAGATCACTAACATGGCAAGGAAAAACTAAATAGAGATTCAAAAGAAAAGCATACATGAAACCACTATGAATCAGTCCATAACATATTGTGTACATGAAAGCACACATACAAAGATAGTGAAGTATCAAACATACAATACAACCACCATGCATAAGCATGTGATTTAGTGTCAAATAGAGAGAGCATATTATTAATGTTGCTGCAACTTCAAGTACTTAACTAGCAGTTGGTCAAAACCCAATAGTGGGACATGGGTGGCTCATATCATTACTTGATACAAAACCCTAACCTCACTCAAACTTTGCTCTACTAGCTTCCAATAGCTAAGTGCTTCTATCTCTCAAGCATAAATCAGATTTCTAATGCTAGCCTCAACTCAAGTGCTAAAGTCCCCTATCTATGAGGCATGAGGGCGCATTTATAGAGATGAGGTGACTATTCACCTTCCATGACCGTTGACCTCCCCTCATCACTCTTGAACTTCCTCACTTCTCTTTCATTCTTATTGATATTACATGCCCAATTCACCTCAGCATGGCCACAGACATTATGATGAGGAACATTGACATGGTGCCAGAAAGAAAACATGAGGATAATATTGAGGGTTATTGGAAACCCTAGGATATTCATTATTAATATGTTTCCTAGTCATGAGACAAGCCTATTTGGTTTCTATTCTGCCTCACATACATATGTCCACCTTTGATGTTTCACTTTTGGTATGGCTAACTGGTTCCGAGAGCATGCTAGGAACTATCTTCCCACCTTGTAGCTTTTATGAGAAAGCAAACCCCTTTCATATGGTCAAAGTTCTCGCTCCCTGCCTTTTAAATTCATCGTAGGATGTTTAATGGGCCTTGACAAGTCCTTTTGTGGAAAGCATCATCCTCTTTAGAGCTTTCATGAGGCCTTTCCCTCATCCTTGATGCCCTCGTAGCCTAATATCGCACATTAGGGATCCCAACGAGAGATTGTCTTGCTATGCCAAACCTACAAACATATATTCAATATTTAAGATACAACCTTGCAAATTATTAATTATATGAAATCAAAATAAATTAGAGTGATTAACCAATGATGTGAGATCAACAATAGTTTGCATTTGTTTTATACTAATTTCCCTTTTCTGCTCAATTGCATTAAACCCTAATTCTTCAATCTTACATTTTAGGACCACCGTGATCCTTTTCATTGTCTCATACGAATGTCTTCAATCGATATGAGAGATCCCTGTTCGAAACAACATACATGGCCATATTGCCTAGGAATGAAGCCATCAGGACTCATTGACAAAAATATATGAACGAGAGCCCTTTCGAAAATCAGGCAGTACCCACGAACCCTCGTATAATTGGTGCACCATCTATATACAAGTTGTAAAGTAATTTACATCCCATGGGACAATCCCACTTTCATGGTGTGTTATGAACGTCTTAAAAATATTCCGATGCATTTATAAATGTTTTGAATGATTTCATATGCACAAAACACCCTTTGTGTCATGTTTCCACAGGTTTTCGACCAGTTCCTTTATTATTCTTGGATGTTGGATCTTATGTGATGTTGATGGCCTCAGCATGACCCAAGCCTCCATTCAACATGTTCGTGGCCATCATACCAATCTTGTGACAAACGAAGGTTGCATAGTCACATTATGATGGGGTCGCATCTTCTAGCTACTTTCTTTAAGGCATAAAAGTCACACAATCGCATCTCCAATAGGTCGCATACCTTGTAACCTTGCCTCAATGCTGACATTGGTTTCTAGTTTCAATTTCACCACAATAATGTGCTACCACCAACCAAAATAACCTTGTTTAATTTCAACCCTTTGCGAGTGTTTTGTGCATGCGAAACATTCAGCACCACTTCTTATTCATCAACCTACCTTCCCATAGTACATTGGCGCAAATGTGAATATGGGTCATTCGCATGATGCAGATTTAAGGGTAGGGGAGCAGAAATGTGAATGGGATCATATGAGGGCAAGGTTGGTTCCCAAGTCGTGTTACAGTGAAGGTCTCATTCCTAGCCACGTCACTGGGCACAACTTATGACCAAAAGAGGGCTCACATAGTCACACAAGTCACATCAATCACTGGCTTATTTCAATGGGGATTTCGCAACTTAGCGACCTTAGAGGAGGTCACATAGTTGCAACTTTGGTTGGGTCACACTGCTAGCAATCTAGCTGCGACTCTGAAGTGCGACTTCACGACCTTGGGGGAGGTCACAATTTGACCAATTCTCTAGCTCTTCAGATGCTTCATGCATTGCCAAATGAATGCGATGTGCTGTGCTGAGTGTATAATGGCTTTGTCACATCATAACATGCCATAAATACGATAACGCTTATTTCATATGTGTGTCGATGGTCCCTTGAAATTTTTTGTTGCCACTATTGATGATGCGCATGCATGGTTCTCATGGTATTCCTGTCACACCATTTTTTATTCTGAAGTAGCAGTGTTAGAATTATTCGATGATCCCCAAGGTGTTATTTTCTAAGTTACCATGTTCAGCGGTATCGGCCCAAAAAATTCGGAAATTCGTCATTGTGATTCGGTTCGCGTTTTAATATGGTACGAAGTTTCTAGTTTTTGGATTCAATTTATGTTAACAATGCCCAAAGTTTGCGGGTTCTTATTATCTTCTAACCGGTAGTCATTGCCATTGTTAGCAAAAACGCTGAGAAGAGGGCATAGCCCTGGAATAACATTTGAATCTCCTTTCATCAATTAGCAAGCATACCATGTAAAATAGATCTAAGTGGAAAAATAATAATTTTTTATATTCAATAATGTGGTAAAACTTTTTAATATGCCATGTAAAATAGATCTATGCTGAAAAATAATCATTTTTATATTCAATAATGTGATAGAAATTTTTAGTATTAAAAAGTTCAAAGAGAAGAGTAAGTTATATATTAAAAAAATTGTAAAAATTTTAAGATAGTTTTTCTCATTTTTATTTAGATGATAGTTATTAGTAAATTGGATAATAGTGGTTCATTGCAATTGTTGATATGGAATTTGAATTTAATTTAAAGGGTTTAGAGATTAATTTATACATATTTATTATTGAATAAATTTGGATTTGAAGAAGAAAGAGATTAAGATATAATTTTTTTGATCTGTGTTGATCACTTGAAACTTAATTTTAATATTCAACATCTAATTTTTTATTAAATATCAGGTTTGAATTTTTGTTATTTATATTATTATATTTGACTTACACTTTTTTCAAATTTGCAATACTAATAAATTTTGTTTGATGCATTTTTTCTTTCATTATTAGGTAATTTTAAATAGACATAAGAGATCAATATTGGAAATAAGTACCACATTATTCAAAGTATCAAGTGAGGAAAGATTCATTTCATTTTTTCTTAATTTTGAAAAAAAAAGAAATTGTTAGTTTTTATAAGATGTATATTTTCGAATTTTTCTCGTATTAAATTTTACGTTGTCGAATTTTTTCCGTATCGAATTGATTTCGAATCTATATTCAAATTCGAATTTGGTAACTATGGTTATTTCATGCCTCTTGATATACACATTTATCAAGTACACGGTGTGCCTCAATCAAACTCCCATAATTTACATACATTTTCAACAGTCGGTTCCTTATATATATGCACGACGTGTAACCAGTTGTTCTGGAACGGTTCCTTACATATAATGGAACACTCAGCTTCATCATATGAATTGCGGAGCATAAAACCCTTGGCGACACACCTCTACACATTTCCAACATTTCCACGCATTTCTCACACGGGTGGGACTACTGCAAATTGATTTTCACAATTTGAGTTATTGACTCGCTACCATCAATCTTTATATCAACAGTTGAAACTTGTTCACTCCAATTCGTTGTATGAAATATTATGGTCAAATGCTTTAAATCATACCAAATAGTCTCAACGAAAATATGTATACTTGTTGGTCACACCTCTTTGTAAAATAAGGAGCTCATGTGTCAAGAAAAACCCTTTGAATACATTAAATGTAGTATCATGAATATGTCGAGCCTTGTGTAGTATGATTTTATTGGTGCCTTATAGGTTACCTATCCATTTGTGCGCATACTACATGTGCTCTTTGCAAAATTCCATTCTACCATAATGCTAGTGAGGCAATGAGGTGTGAACTACATAATGTTCTCCTTTGACATCTCATTGGTTTATATGAACCTCTATTGTAGTATAACATTGATGTGCACTTTCCCATGTACTTTATAATGACCCAAGACTTAAATGGGTTTTTGAAAGGCCCTTTATCTTTTCTTTAGGGTCATGAAACGATACCACACTTTAGAAATAACTTCAAGATGCTCAACTGGTTTCATGTCAGGGTATTGTTAGTGTAGATGCCATAATAGTTGATTTGTATCTATGCTCACTCAATTTAATGCCCCATTTAATTCCTTTACTTACGATATCCAAGGTCTTTTCCCCTTTCGAAACTCCTTAAGTAAGTACATGAGGTTCACAAGATTCATTAAATCCACCATCTCTGTGTTAATGTATTATTTAATGCCATTGTTGCATTGATC
Organism: Pinus taeda; assembly: GCA_000404065.3. Classification (NCBI taxonomy): domain Eukaryota; kingdom Viridiplantae; phylum Streptophyta; class Pinopsida; order Pinales; family Pinaceae; genus Pinus; species Pinus taeda. The sequence continues at coordinate 54,872 of APFE030175613.1, forward strand.
GATGTGTATCAGTGGCTCCTTTAGCTAATTCCCTACAAAAGAGATGGAATGAGAACAAGTTAGCTTGTTATAGCGACATTTCCATGTCAGAGCATGAAATAAAACCATTTTCACGTGAGAGAATAAAAGAAAACAAATAATAAAAAAAAATTATTTATGCACGGAGCATGAACCATAAATGCCCCAAATTAAGACTTTAGGGGTGGCATGGGTTGAGTAGTTCATGCTTCAAATTTTCCTTTTTAAGATGAATTCTAAACTAGCCATTAATTGAACCACCAATCGCGAGTGACTTTAATATTTGTGTTTCCTATGGGGTATGACTTATTTATAGAGAAAGGGCCTTGAAACACTATTAAACATGCATTATGAGGGGTGAGAATGTTTAGTCATGTCAAAATATGTTTTCAAGGGTGAAAGGGAAAGACAATGTTTTTACGACCTTAATGCACATGCTCACATGGGGGGAAAACAACCATGAACCTAAGGGACATGAAACACAATGATTCTTCCCATTATGTTAGAGAATGCATGTGAGAATATGCCCTCCCTTTTGACAATTTAGGGTTTCTCCCAAACCCTAATATGTGCAACATAATGAAATACCACTTGAAGTCTTCTATGTCCACACACAATGCCTCCACTAATTGACAATATACACTATAGGAGGATAGGTTTGGAAGTCACAGGGCTCTCAATGTTCCTTCAAGCAACACATCCCCAAATCCTAATGCAATCATAAAGTTTACAACTGGGAGAAATAATTATGTGTGGATGCAATGTATGATGTTTGAGTGGGTGCATCAACAGGGTTTGATAGGAAGGGTCATGGGGACAGTAACTGGTTGAAGCCATTATCGAAACCCTAGTAGCCTGGGGCAAGCAATGGGCTACCCAAATTTTTAGATATGCCCAAAAAGTTTGAGTGGTTTTGTACCGGCTACAACACCACCCTAACTGATGTAGGCTTATTCTTTCCGCAATCCTCTCTTTTCCCCATCATCATCCAGGCACTCAATGGAATTCTCATTACAATCTACCTTGGTCTTGTGAATGAACAATCAATCCATGCCCAATAACATACTATATGAACCCAAAGGAAGCACATTTATATGCATTGATATAGACATAGCATTAAGCTCAAATGCATGATGTCTCATTGAGTGATGAACTCTTCTCTTGGTCTCTATAGCCAATTGCACCAACCAAGATTCTCCATGCACTTCTTTATTTGAACGAGACTGGTCCGCCAGGGTAGGACTAACATAGCTATAATTAGATCTAGGATCAATCAAAATGGAAACAACTTGATCACAAATCTCACCTTCCATCTCAATAACATATGATTGATGATTTGTCTGCTTGTTATCAAGAACTGCATAGATCATAAGAATTCTCTGAACAACATCCCCAACTATTTGTGCCTCCTGAGTAATACATATTTGTGGTTTGCCACTGTAGTACAATGAACAATCCTTATTGCGATGGTCTTTACCACAAATACAACACTTCAAAAGTTCTCTGCCACTGCCTTTGTTCTGCTACTCTTTAAGATGAGACCCATGTCCTTTCTCAGCTAAATTAAACTTTCTGTGTGGGGAAGCACTTTCTTTCTCACCTACATTCTAATATTTTCTTTGCTTCTTAGGCCATTTTCCTCTAGTATTCTCATTACCTTTCGAGCCACGCTAGAACTAAGGCTTGCACTTTGAATACTCATAATAATGCTTTAATTTTATGATAGCTTCCTTTAATTACAAAGGCTCATGAAACTCAATTTGATCCTTGATTGACAAAGGAAATCCACTTATGAACCTTTGAATATTTTCTTTTTGATTATTGAGGTAGGGAACATACCTCAACAACTCTAGAATTTTTTTTATATACTCTTCATATGTCGTGGAACCCATCATAAGCTCATAGAAATCCTTAGCCTTTTACATCATAATATCTCTTTGACAGGTACATATTTCTGAAGAGTCTTTCAAAATCAATGTTTCCATTATTACTAAAGTGTTGTCCTTGTTGGAAATGTACTTGATAAAGATGTGAAAATGATGGTAGTGGGATGATTATATAGGATGGTACAAATGTGACAGAGAAAATGGACAAAGGAGTATCATTTCAGAGACAGAGGGATGATAAAGCTGAATTTTGGGAAAGTATGCATGGGTCCTATGAATAAATACCACATGCATATGCATGTATGGTGAAGTAAAGTCGCCTAATGAGCACGAAAATCGATATTTGATCCTATCAAATAATACCATTGGCATAAACTAAAGGATTGGCCTAAGGTATTGACTAAGGCTTATACTATATAACGAGTTGGAGATTAGGTGTTAGAGTATGCAATTTTTGTGTTATCTATGAATAATTTGATCTGAAATAGGTGTGCACCAAGAAGCAAAGAAAAGACAAGGATCTGAAAATTTTGAACCAAGGCATGATTCAATGATTATAGATTTGTACGTTGGTTTTCCATTGAAGGGCACATACATATGCAGATCTTCTTCTAGGTAGTCACATATACATTCTACAAAAGTTGTGAATTAGTACACATGTGTCAAACATGAGAAGCACATACACAATGTAGATGTTCTTTGTAATAGTCACATATACAAGGCTAGGGTTTGGAGTATGAGATGATGATGATGGTTGATATATTATGCTATGCTTGTTGTTGTCTATCAATGAAGTATCTCTTATGATAATCCATGTTTGACAGTACTTATTGGGTTGAAAAGATTATGAAATATAATTTTAGTAAGTGATGATGCTACTGTATGGTGATCTATATTTGGTTCAGTGATTTGTGCTAGTTTCAGTATCTCATTGAGTGATTGATTCAATGGTTTAGTGATTCAGATTAAATAATCAGTGTTTTAAGATTTCTAGTAGATACTCTTAAGGAGAAGCACATCCATACGAGGGTATGATTCAAAACAATAGCATATACATTCTGACATATTCTTGATCAGGGTTTGCAGTGACAACAACTGGTTTCTGTGAAAAACGGAAGATGGTCTGGTACTCTAGCGAATGTTTGTGCACTGATAGGAATTGGTATAATTTAGTTGTTTTTTTAAATTCGGATTTAGTGATTGATTTGACAATTCAGTTGGTTCAATAATTGGCTAGTTGATTTCAAAACTGTTGGGAGTGGATCTAGTTTGAAACATTCTGAAAAGTGATCCACAAAGAGCTAAGGATAATAGTTTTCAAAAAAGGGGTTGTAGCTCTCTTCCAGTAGGAACTAAAAAATGAGAGAAGGTTTTAGCTTTCTGTAGGTAGGCTTTTGCATGTTGTTTAGAGTTTTTGCCAATACAAGATTGTAAGAACTTTCTTTTTGACAAAAGAATAACACAGAGATGACAATAATGGTCTTTTTCTCCCACATTGGGTTTCCACTGAAAATCTTGGTGTTCATATGGTTTTTTTGTGTTGATGTTCTATCTTCTTCTTAACTGCTCACAATTACTCATTAATTAATGAAAATGAAGTAATGATACAATGATTAATGATGAAGAGAAGATGAAATTAATAATTATATAATCTATGTGGATGTATGTGAGTTTCTTTAATAATAGTCACATACATACGCTAGTTTCATTTATAACAATAGTATATACAAATCAAAATAAGAAATTGAAAATTTAAACTATGCAAAATACTAATTCACCCCCCTCTCAGGATTTTTCTTATAAATTGGTATCAAAGCAGGTCCTTTAGAAGAAACTTGATTACTTGAAGGGATATTCATGAAAATGAGAATTCAAGAGGGAGTAGCATCTATCAGGCCACCATTGTTTAATCGAACCAACTTTGTTTTTTGGAAAGTCAGAATGAGATCATATCTATAACCACTTGGAGCTTATGTTTGGTCTATCGTTGAAGGAGGTTATTAGTATCCATCCTCCATTCGCACATATGAAGTAGAAAAGAAAAAATATGAGACCAATGCAAAGGTTTTCAATGGTCTTTTGGGAAGCTTGGTAAAATCATAATTTGTGAAGGTCATGTAGCTGAATACCGTAAATGTTATATGGGGAAAATTAATCCAAGGTTGTGAAGGTGAAACTAAGATAAAGAGTGTCAAACTTCAAACGTTTATAATTCAATATGAAATTCTTAGATTGCATATTGATGAAAGTATTGCAAGTTTATTTCTTAGGGTAGACGAGTTCGTTAATTCAATGAGAAATCTTGGTGGTGAAGTAAAATATTGAATGCTTGTCGAGAAAATACTAAGATACCTAACTCCAAAATTTGATTCGAAAGTCTCTTCCATTGAAGAAATACAAGAGTTGAAGAACCTTACTATTGAACCACTTCATGGGATCTTAAGAGCTTATGAAATGAGAAAAGGGGGTCCCTTAGATATCAAAGAAGTGGCATTGAAAGCTACTTATAAAGGAAAATAAAAGGATGATTTAAGGAATCAAGGTACATATCATATGAAGAAGAGTCAGACTTCATAAAGGAACTCCAAGTAGGAACTAGTAGATTTAGAGGTAAGCTTCCTTTCAACTTCTTTGCTTGCAGAAGAGTTGGTCATTATGCTACTAAATGCCCTTATAACGAAAACCATGAGAAATGGAAGAGTTCTAAAAAAGTAAATATTAGAGGAAGGTTTAACAATAAGAAACATTTCTACACATGAAGATAGTAGCGGTCTTTCAAAGGATGAAGATGTTGAATTAGATCAATAATATCAATTTCTTATGGAATTTGAAGCTAAATGTGTTGATGAGTCTGATGATGTTTTTATGGATTCCCTAAAAGAAAAGGATAACATCATCGGAGATATAAGTCAACTTAAAATATGTTTGGAAGAAGCTAAATTAGTTGAAGAATCCCTGAAGAAACAAATTATAGAAAAGCAGAGGCACAATGAAAAGTTAGAACTAGAAATAGTGAATCTAAGAAAAGAACTTGAGAAAACAAAGGGTCTAAATTATAGATTTTATAAAGGGTCTGGGACCTTAGAAGAAATCATCAACTTACAATGCTCTCCTCTAACAAATGAAGGTCTTGGATCTAATGGAGAATTATCAAAGACTACCAAATCTTTTGAAACGTGTACAAGAAGCTATCTAAATGTAGTAAAGGGAAGCAATCATCAAAATTCCAGCTCTCAGCACAAGAATGAGGAATCAAAAGTCTCTCAGCTAAAACACCCTTACCACAATTAGAGGAGAAGCTACTAAAAAAAGGTACTGTACTCCAACTTCTACTTCAATGGTTAATGTTTCACTTGTCGTAATTTTGGTCATAAAGTTGCTAAGTGTGTCACTTATAAAACTATCATGACTAGAGAACCAAGAAAACAAAAGAATGAGATTGGGTCAAAGAAATAATCTAACAATTATTTCTCACTGATGCAAGCTTAGAGCTTGCAATACCCAAGATCTTCCTATAACCATTCATATAAGAATGCATACTCAGCAAATGTCCAAATTAAAAACCTCAATCACTGGCAAATTCAACTCTTTCCCTATTTCAACATGTGGAAGCTTTCCAATCATTATAATACCACCTCATATGATATCAATCTCAATCCACTCTCCTTCAAGCTACTTAATAACTTTTGAAACCTTCAAATAATATTCAAATGATTTTCAAAAAACCATATCAATGCCAACATTCACATGGGCTTATACCCATCATCCATAAAACCTGAATCTGCATTTCCAATTCAAGCTTACACATTTTCATCATATCTCATTTCCATTTCATAGGGCTTTTATAAAATTCAAATCTCAAATCAAAAAATATAACTTTATACAAAATTCCAATCCATGTGTTTATGCTTTCACACCCATCATTCAATTACAAAGTCAAATCTTGTACAGATACCTTTTGAGATCAGATTTCACAATCAAAGTCATCAAACAAATGCGCCCTGGATATCATTATACATGTGCCTCATCAATTTTAAAACGAGTTTGCATTCATCTTATTCCATCAATCTCTATGAAAACTAATAACATCGCCTAATGAATTCACCTCAACGTGCTTACTATTATACACCTTGCAAATTTACCAGCGTCTTCAATGCTTCCATCCACAAAATCAAATCTTATATGAGTTATGATTAGCTGCAAAAAACCTTCGAACTTCTGAAGGTCTGAATCACGGTCCATTTTACTCAACACGCCATCAAAACAACAGAATTTTCAGATGAACCGGTTAAAATTAAATACCAGAACTTCATGCCTACCAAAGCTGCCTTCAACGAATTTTCCAGACATATGTCTTTGCGTTCTCCAACATTTATTGTTCCACTTAATAAACACAATTACTTCAACATCAACAAAAATCTGTTCACAAGACTGACATCGCTCCAGAAATTTTGGCGCTCATTCAATCTACAGGTCGATATTAGAATTGAACCCCTCTAACAATTTCCTCTGTTCAATGCAGACTCTTGCTACGTGACATTCCAATCATAAGTCGAAATCTTCAATTCTGGATTGTTTAAACACACGAGCAGGTAGCATTCCTATCATTATGCATTTCTTTCAACATTCAAACTGTATTTAAATTAACTCTGTTCCCATTACATCTCATTGGTCTTGAACCGAGTCTTCATTTTGTTAAAAAATCTTTGTCGCCTTCAATGGTTTACTATTCGCCCTTTATACAGCAATTGGATTCTCCAACTAATCGATACCATCCTGTAGCTACAACACACTAAACGAAGAGTAATTATGCATCCCATAATTGACATGCAATAATCTGTGTCTTTGAGATCTTATATCAGTGCTATGTGAATTTTAACAACAACGTTTTTAAAAACCGCCCCATTAACAACAGTTTAATTAGTTTTCACCATCATGTATATGTCTTCATGAGTTCGACTTTCCAATCTGACATGCCAGAATCACACATTTACTGTACTATTCAATGCTATTCGAAACATATCAAATTTCAATTGAATTCCGACAGAATTTCAACATAACTCTGCGCACCTCTATATTCAATTCCTCATATTAACCAATCGATCTCTAACAAAAATATTTTCTTAGAATGCCGCCCTTTGCAAACAAAGATTTTAATACCATTTACCCTTGATGATTTGCATAACATTTTTCACATAAATAAATGTGATTTCAAGCCCATCGATCATTAATTTAACAATGTTACGAACAAATATACAATTTCTCAATCACCCAATATATATAAACTGAAATAAAACAATGACTTACAACTTTTTACTGGCCAGATGTTTCAATGCCATGGCCCTTTACAATTTCTGAAGGCTTACAGCCTTGCTGCTCGAACCTACTCTCAATCTCTCATGTCTTGTTCTCTCAAAACCCCTTCCTATTTATACAATTTTAAAAAATGGTCTAATTAAATGCTCAATCCCCTTAATATCTCAACAAATCCCTAAATCTCTCAACATCCCTAAAAGATAGATTCTCATCCCTAAAATCCTTCAACTAATTAAATTCCCTCATATCCTTTTATTAAATAAAAAGATATTTACAAAAATCCTCACCTTCTCCTATTTTATTCAAATTAATTAATAAAATAAAAAATCATCACACCCCCTTTTAACATATTTACCAAATAAAAAATGAACTTGATGCTCCTGCATCACTCACCTCTCTAAGATGAAACAAAATGTTCTTTCTGCAATAAATTTTGGCATAAAGAAACTAGATGTAGAAGAAGAATGAGACCATCCCCTCAACATGAACAAAAGGAATCAACATCCAAGGTATGGAAAAAGAAAACCATAGAATCTGAAAATTGTGGTTTAACCTTGTATGTAGGAGATCAAGAAAATATGTGGTACATTGACAGTGGATGTTCAAAGCATATGATAGGTGACAAAGACAAGTTTATGTCCTTTAAAGAAATGAAGAAAGAAAATAATGTAACCTTTGGAAATAAATCAACTGTTTTTATCGAAGGGAAAAGAACTATTTTTCTAAAGAACAAGGTTAAGGCTGGGAAACTTTTGTTCGTTGATGGATGAAGACATAACTTGTTGAGTGTCAGTCAGATGTGTGACAGAGGGCATGAGATTATTTTCAAATCAAATAATTGTGTGGTACAAAATCTCGATACAAGGAAGATTGTAATAAAGTGAACAAGAACTCCAGGAAATGTCTATGTCTTGGAAGGCAACCAAAATCATTGTTACTTAAGCAAATCAAAAGAAAGATGGCTTTGGTACAAAAGATTGGGACATCTAATTTTCACTCAATTACACAAGTCAAACAAAATGGGAGCAGTTCATGACTTTCCTAACATCTCCCTACGAGAAAATAGCATATGCAAATCATGTCAATTTGGTAAGCAAACCAGAGTTCAATTTAATCCTAAATAAGGTAATTCAAGTAAGCCTCTTGAACTTATTCATACTAATTTTTTTGGTCATATGAGAAATAAATCTCCTCGGGGTGAAAAATACTTCATATCATTCATTGATGATTTTACAAGAATGTGTTGGATTGGTTTATTGAAACATAAGGATGACGCATTTGATAAATTTAAAGTTTTCTAAGGATCTAGTAGAAAATGAGTTAGATTTGAAGATAAAATGTCTTAGATCTAATAGAGGAGGAGATTTTATATCAGATGATTTATTCGTCTTTTTTGAACAACATGACATAAAAAGGAAGTTTTCTATAGCTAAAACACCTTAACAAAATGGAGTGGAAGAAAGAATGAACAAAACAATCCAACAAATGGCATGTGCCATGCTTTATGAGTCTGGAATGCCTCATACCTTCTAGGGGGAAGAAACACATACAACCATGAATATCCTTTAAAAATCTCATATTTGAGTAAAAAATGATAAAACTCCTTATGAACTATGGTTTTGTAAGCCTCCAACTTTCAATATCTTTTTAATGTTTTGAAGCTAATTTTACATAAAGAAAAACAATGATAAGCTTGGAAAGTTTGAATCTAGAGCTGATGAAGGATTCCTCCTTGGATACTCTTCTATAAGCAAGGGATTCAAATGCTACAATAAAAGGCTTCAAAAGATTATTGAAAGCATTGATGTTGTCATTGATGAAGCATCCACAGGTACCAAAAGGGAAGCTCCAATAGATGACAAACTAATTCCTACTACAAGTCAAAGGATGCAAAATAAGGTAATACAGAAGCATTAGAATAAAGAAATGAAGATATAGATACATCAGAAAAGACACCTTCAAGGTACATTCAAAAAAAGCATTCAGAATATCAAATTTGAGGTGAAAAGGAAGCAGGAGTACAAACTAGAAGAACTCTTGTTGGAAATTCTAGTTACCTAGCCTTACTATGCACAATTGAACCTCAAACATTGAATCAAGAAAGAAAAGATAAATGTTTGGTTAAGGAAATGAATGAAGAAATTGTTCAAATAGAAAATAACCACACCACATAGGTTTCACTCAATGAACCTTTGTCCTATCACGTGCATTCGTGGCATATTAAACAATACCCTTAATTTGACTACATATTGGAAAAAACCCCTAAAAATCACATTATTTAACCCCCTACCAATACGAACCCAATACACCTTCCCAATTTAAAAAACCCTACTTCCACTAGATATTGTAAGTATCCATTTTTTCATTAACATTTTTATACCCCTTTATATTTTTTCATTAATTTTGAACTCCATTTTTTATACCTTCCAATATAAAAACCCTTTACTCCCTATATATCCCCCAATATATTATGCCATTTTTTCCTCAATATATATCCCCCAATATGAACCCACGTGGTATGGTATTTCTCCCCCAGTGGAGCCCCCATGAACCATACATGGGAATTCATACCAAGGCCTCATGATAAAAATGTTATTGGGACAAAAATGGGTATTCAAAAACAAACTAAACGAAAATGGAGAATTAATTGGAAACAAGGCAAGACTCATATGACAATTCTATGCTCAACAAGAAAGAATCGACTTTGAAGAAACATTTTCACCCATAGGTAGACTTGAAGCCATAAGAATGTTCCTTGCATTTTTAATCTTTCATAACTTTAAAGTAAATCAAATGGATTTTAAATCTTTATTTCTAACTGGGGACCTAGATAAAATATTGTTTGTAAACTTAAGAAGACATTGTATGGATTAAAACAAGCTCCAAGTGCACGGTATTATCATCTTGAAAATTATCTTCATCAACAAGGCTTCACTAAGGAATCTGCAGATAGATATCTATATATCAGGATGGATAAAGATGAACTTTTGATAGTTATTGTTTATGTAGGTGACATCATATTTGGAAGAAATGAAGAATCCATGAGTCAAAGTTTTTCTTCAGTTATGTATCAATAATTTGAAATGTATTCACTTGGTGAACTAACATACTTTCTTGGTCTTCAAGTTCAATAAACAAATAATGGTCTCTTTCTCTCACAAACCAAGTATCTCAAGCAAATTTTGAAGAAATATGGAATGGAAGACGGCAAGCATGTATACACACCAATGGTAACAGGAAGTAATCTTAGTTCACATGATTATTCTCCTTTAGTGAATCAACCAAAATATATATCTATTATTGGAAGCTTTCTCTACCTTATGGGAATGAGACCAAATATTATGCATGAAGTTTGGATTGTTCAATGATTTCAAGAAAATACAAATGAGACGCATCTCCATGTAGTTAAGAGAATATTCAAGTATTAATAAGGAACATAAGATTTTGGTCTATGTTATCCCAAAGATGTGTATTTTTCTCTTCATGCTTACACAAACACAGATTGTGCAAGAAATATTGATTATCGAAAGAGTTCTAGTGGAGGAACATTTTATTTGGATCTTGCTTGGTATCATGGTTCAGCACAAAAAAAAAAAATGGTCCATCACTTTATCAATTATTGCGGCGGAATATTTTCTTGTTGCATCTTACTGTACTCAACTTCTATGGATGATGAAAACATTGTGGGACATTCAAATTGCTTGTCCTCAACCTATACGTGTTCTTTGTGATAATTCTAGTGCCATTAGTGTTTCTAAAAATCCAGTCATGCACTAAGAAATGAAGCATATTCCAATCAGATATCACTTTTTGCAAGACCATGTTCTTGAATAAAAGGTAAAACTAGAATATGTTCCTTAATGGAACAAGTTGAATATATATTTACAAATCCTATTTCATGTGATTTTTTTGAACATCTCAAATAGAAACTAGGAGCGATCTCTTCTTCATCACTTTGTTAATGATTCTAATAGATATTTCATGTTTAGAGGGAGATGAAAAAATAAATTAATGCAATTTACTTTTTGTACGCAAATTCCATGAAGGAAAATCATGTATATACACGAGTTCTGATTTATACATTCACATATGTTTCCTTAAGATGAAGAAATAGTGGGACAACCTCAAGAAAAGTCTCTGATATGTTGGCACAGTTTGAGGGGGAGCCTTTGTTATGCCTCTAATATAACATTGTTGGCATTATAGCTGCTTGAGCACTACATTCTAAATGATGATATTTTTGTTATTATTTCTTGCTAACATTGATGAAGATTTTCTTAGTAATGCTTGAAAAGAATTGGTCATACATTGATGGTTGATGATGAAAATCATGCCCTTGTTACCTTGAGGTCTCCATTTTTTGTTATAAATAGCATATTTGTCTCTATGTAAAGGTCATGTAAAGATCCATGCTATAATAATTGTGATATTCCGTCATGTTTTTGAGTAAGTCAATTATGTATGTAATCCCATTTTGGGCATTTGATGTAATGTTGAGTCAAATATGTAACCCCACTGTGTTGGGTGATTTTTGAAAGCATAAGTCCTTGGTGATATGAAAGGCCATATTTGGTTGATTCATATAGTCATGTAATTCTTTGTATATTTTCCAAAATATTCAACATATGCTCAAGGGGAACATCGTCAATATAAAATGTTCATATTTAGCAGATCAGATCTACTGTGCTCATCTCTACAAAGGGAGAGAGATGCCTTCTTTCATCAATGATCAGCACTTTTCCCTTGATTTCAAAGGGGGAGAGTAGCTTCTTGTTTGGAGAATAATTCTTGGAGATAAGCTTGTTGTGCTTACAAATGATTTTGCAGGTATTTATAGGTGATGGTGACGAAACACCAAAGTGGTTGCCATCAAGTCCAAAGGGGGATATTGTTGGCATTATGACTAAAAGTATTTTCCTTACTAGAAACCTACTTGATAAAGATCTCAAAATGATGGTAGCAGGATGATTATACACGATGGTACAAATGTGATAGAGAGAATGGAAAACGGAATATCAATTTAGAGACAGAGGAATTATAATGGTGAACTTTGGGAAAGTATACACAGGCCCTACGAATAAAGACCACGTACATATGTAGGTATAGTGAAGAAAAGTCGTTTACAAATTTGGCACTATCGTAATTGGAATGCCAAGGGTATTTATCATGGTATTGGCCCATAGTAATGAGTGCGACCAATGATATTGGATCCCGTTAAACAATAACATCAGCATAAACTAAAGGATTTGCCTAAGTTATTCGTTGAGGCTGATACTATATAAGAAGATGGATATCAAGTGCTAGAGTGTGAAAGTTTTTTGTTATCTATGAATAATTTTATCTGAAATAGGTGTGCACCAAGAAGCAAAGAAAATACACAAATATGAAAAATTTGAATAAACGCATGATTTAATGATTACATATTTGTATGTTGCTTTTTCTTTAAGAGGGCACGTACATATGTAGATTTGCTTCTAGGTAGTCATGTATACATTTTGCAAAAGTGTAGAATTTGTACAAGAGTGTCAAACATGATAAGAACATACATACACAGATGTTCTTTGTAATAGTCGCGTATACATGCTAGGGTTTGCAGTATGAGATGGTGATGATGGTTGATATGCTCAATTATGTTTGTTATTGTATGTTGATGAAGTCTCCCTTATGATAATATGTGTTTGACAATATTAATTGGGTTGAATTTATTATGAAATATAAGTTTATTAAGTGATGATGCTATTGTGTGGTGATCTGTATTCGGTAGTGATTTGCGTTGGTTTTAGTATCTAATTCAATGATTGATTAAATGGTATAGTGATTCAGATTCAGTTACCAATGTTTTAAGATCTGTACGTAGGTACTATAAAGGAGAAGTCCATACATGCGTGGGTATGATTCAGAACATTGGTGTATACCTTCTGACATATGCTTGATTAGGGTTTGTAGTGACAACAACTAGTTTATTTGGAAAACAAAATATAGTCTCGTACTTTGGTGAATGGTTGTGCACTAATATGATATGTTATGAATTGGTGTGATTTATTTTTTTTGGTTGATTCAAATTCAATGATTGATTTCATGGTTAAGCTAGTTCAAGAATTGGGTAGTTGATTTCATAATTGTTCAGAGTGGATCCAGTTTGAAACATTCTCAAAATTGATCCACAAAGAGTTGGGGATAGTATTCTTCAGAAAGGCGGTTGTAACTTCCTTCCAGTAGGAGCTGGAAAATTATGGAAGGTTGTAGCCTTCTATAGTTAGGAGCGTACATGCTAGATAGACTATGGACTAGTACAAGATTGTAAGAAGTTTCTTTTAATAAAAGAAGAAGACATAGGCGACAGTAGTAGTGGATTTCTCCCACATTGGATTTCCACTGAAAATCCTGGTGTTCATATGGTTTTTGTGTGTTGATGTTCTATATTCTTCTTAACTGCTCATAATTACTGATTAATTAATGAAAATGAAGTAAATATACACTGACTAATGTTGAACAAATGATTAAATTAATTATGAGATAAGTTATCTAGATATATGCAAGTTTCTTTAATAAAAATCACATGCATACGCTATTTTCATTTATAACAATAATGTATAGAAATCATAATAAGAGATTGAAAAATTGAAGTGTGTTAAATATTGATTTACCCCCCCTCTCAGTATTTTTCGTAACACTCATCCCATGTCAACTTCTCTTCTGTGATACCTCTGACATTCTTAGTATCTTCCCACCATATATCTTCTTTTCCTTTTAGATTGAAGGTGGTTATCTTAGCTTTCATGTTCTCTGAGTGATAATGAAATCTAAATAATTTCCTCATCCCAATTAGCCATTATTTCTCATCTTCCAGTTTCTTCAACTCACCATCCAAATTAAGAGGATTAGCTTTGTTGAACTCATCTAGAAAATGCTCACTCCTCCTATAATGCTCATAGAGATGGCAAAGATGTCTCCTAGAAGAAGATCTAGAATAAAACCCATGCGTACCATTCCTCTAATCAAGTGTATCGAAGAGTCTGCCAATCGTCACTATATCATATTTGTCCTACATGTACCTTATTTAAGACCTGCTACGAGCTGCCTCATTAGTTTTCTCCTCTTTCTTATCTCCATGATTGATCCCTAGTTGTCCCTGATTCCATAAGTCTGAAGCCCTTTGAATAATCATTTCATTAATGTTGGCTTTGTTTTCCTGATCTTCGGCAAGTCGTTCATGTGCCTCAATCAGCATGTTATTATCTACCTTACAACTTCTAATATTTTCCCTTCGACTCTTCATTGTATCTAATAGATCAAGATAATATTCCTCTCCTTGTTGCTCAACTAACTTTTCCCATTCCACAAAATTCACATTAGGCTTGTACAGGGAGTCATGTGAACTGTAATCCACCATTATTCTCTTCATTTTTGACCTTCTATTTCTTGCAAACATGCCATCTTAGATAAACCAAATAGAAGACATAATAAAAATCATACCTCAATGTATCTTAGCAAACACTATTACATCTGCATGAGTCAGTCCATATTAGAAAAATATATGATAATACAAAATGTAGCAATAACTACATGCATTATAGCCATAATAATCTGCATGTACCTCGAGGTCCAATATTTTAAACCTCGCTTTGATACAACTCTAAGACAATAGTACCATAGAAAGGTTTAGAGGGAACATAAATTCTCTCATACCACCCTGTAACTACCACACCCAACATTTACCCACTTTTTCAAGCTCTTCGGGGTAAGCATGAGCTGAGAGTTACTATGACATGACCCAACCTCCAAGTTCTAGTTATGGAAGTGGGGCCTACAAACCATAAACTTATTGATACCTCTCACAAACACCAGATCACCTAGATGTTAGCCAACAACCTCTGGTGATCAAACTCTAAGCTAGAAATTATTTTTAACTAAGCTCATAGCTAAGCTGCATCCATGCCAAGTTGTGCATGCAACTACAAATCTCTAGTCACATGCACAATCCTTTCTTCATGAGGTTGCAACCGAAAATTTCCAGAATTATGCGTGTGACGATGAAGTAAGTGCCACATTTTGAGGGATACCGTACAAGCCACTATCCAGAACTACCTAAAACATTCCAAAATCATGTCTAAGGAAAACACAAGTCTACACAAGCTATACTAGGCTCAAAATGTGCCCAAACATAACAATCATATGATAAGAATTTCATCAAACATGTGGTAAACATAATTGTTATAGGTGATGAATGCATATCTGATCAATGCCATATTCTCTTCATCAGAGAATCATTAATAAGGATCAATTCCCTCTCAAGTTAGATGCAACAATAGTTTTTATACCATACATTCAAATAACCATACAATAAATTATCGAGTCATGAACAATATCTATAATAAGAACACATAATTTAACCATGCCTATAACCAATATTTAACCATAAGGAAACCATGACAAACTAGTCATAAAATCCACATAGTAACTAATACATGTGCTCATTATTCTTGGTAGGAATTAATGTAGAAATACATATCCACATGCCAATCAGGTTAGGGACTTCCACATACCACTTGAGCATAGATTGGGTGAACCATATATTTCTTTCAGTCAATCATCCCCATGCCATATTAAAATCATGAATGTGGGATCTCGTGGGATAAACCAAAGTGAAACAAACAACCTTAACCCTCAACCATAGTGATTTCACCTAAACCGGTTTAAAATTTACCAAACCAATAAAAGCTTGGATGCCTCCAAATTTCTTCAGCATAGTTAAAGGAATTTTCCTCACTCCACCCACCTTTCAAGGGATTCCTAGAGAAAACCATCTCCACCCCAACCCTTGGTATTTTCCTGAGACCACCTCACTTGGATCTAAAATCTTCTGGCAATCCAAAGCTCAACCAAGAATGAATCCCATCACCCCATGGTTGTCTAGGAAATGGCAAGGCAAGGCTAAAATGACTATCAATCTAGACAAAACTCATGCCAATGACAAAAAATGAACCAAATAAACCAATGCATGTACCATGCATTCGAATCCAAACAAGGAAATTACACACGCAACCTACCACTTGAAAAATCTTCCTGTTCTAGTTGTTGTTCCAACTTTTTCCTTGTGCTCCCTTACTTACCTTTTCTTTCCCTTTGCTTTCCTTTTCTTGTCCTTTTCTTGCTTGCTTGCTCTATCTTATTAGATATATCTCTCTCTCTAGAATTAATATAAAGCTAAAACTGATAAATAGCTCTAAATTTTTTCTTTGATGCCTTTTTATCAATGATGTCTAGTCTCTTCCATTCCTTTTCCCTTCTTCAGTTTCCTCTAATTTCTCTCTAATTCTTTTGCATGCATATTATTGTCTCTTCATCTTACTTTTCTCCTATTTTCCTTTCTTTCTTTTAATTAATTTCCATTTATTGCCTCTTGCCTTTGCCAAATTCCATAACCATCAATAAATCACAAGTGATGCCCACTATAGCGTTTTCGCCTCCATTCATCTTGGAATATGTGTCCCATGACCTTGGTCTTAACTTTTCCTTTAATTTCCTTTATTACATGAAACTTTAACTCTTTTTTCTTACATGAACCCCACTCCTAATATATCTTTCCATTAAATAAAAAAACCTAATTTTTACTACATACCCTTTTTTATGTTCCTCAATACCTATCAAATCCTTAATACCCTACACTAATCCCTACTACCTATAATAGATTGACAGTATATTTCACAACTTAAAAACCCTGTTTACGGACGAACATGATAAGGTATTTGTCAATAAGGGAAATACCACGTGCTTCTTCTAGCCACCAATGGTGTGTAACTTAGATTTTTATAAGTTAATGAGGAAAAAAATAGAGTATACTACATACTCAATGGCACTACATAAAGAAATGTCATTTAATAAATGAAATAGTGTTTAGCTTGTTATGCATCTTTATTGATTTGTATTAAAATTTTAGTTCCTTAATTCACATAAACATGACATTAGCTATAATTAATAAGAATGTGACATGAAAATTTCTACTTATCTAACATAAATAGCATCCACAAATGTACTCTTAAATTATACCACAATTACTTTACCCACATTATCAATCATGTGATTCCCTAGGAACTATCATTATGGATACCACATCATAATTAGTGACTAAGAAGAACAATCATGGGTCATGATCACGTGTATGGGAAGGGAAACAAAGCCCAAACTTTTAAGGAGTATTGTCGCCAACTTGCTATGTAACACCTCTACTTATAGTAGTCTAATAGACATCAAATAAAATGGATATGGTATATCACTCCACTCGACCTAGTGTAGTTTTATGCTTAACACTTGTCTTAGGGACATTTTCCTAGCAATCACTCCTTAGTGTATGTTACTCTCCTAACATACACCAAAGTTCTAAGTCCTAGTTTACATGGGCTTGCTAGAAAGGGAAAAAGACTAATTATTTTCATATTTTCTTTCTTTTGTTAGTTTTTTATTTCTCAAATTGGGTATGGAATAGGCCAAATATATTTTTTCACTATTTAAAAAACAAAGAAAAAAATTACTAATGCATAAGATGAAAATCTTTCATTTTGATGAACAATATTTATGGGAGAGGATAGAAACTTTCCTTTTTCATAAGTTCAAAAATTAAAAATAAATAAATAAATAAATATCATTTCAAAATGAATTTACCAACCATCCCAAAATTATTTCATATACTAAAGGCAAAAATCAAACACATATGTTCATAGAAAGACACACCCAAAAATCTTAAATCCTAATTGATTATGAAATGCAAGATTTAGTCTTCACTAATCAAAATATCAAAATGAAATAGAAATACACAATCACAAATTCCATGTGCAAGATCGTACAATATTGATGAGGTCACTATTCGTTAATCAATGTGGATAAAAGAAGAAATAACAAAATAAAATTGAATAAGAAGTCATGCAATGCAAAATTTTCTTTATTTTCAAATAGAAATACAAATGAAATAAACCAGACATTGCACAACCCATATGTAGGAAACATCCCCAATAGCTCTAGCTATATTGCAACTCACTAGTCCAAGCTCATGCAAATCTTGCAATAAAATCCCACACAACGTGTGGCTTCTAGGTCCAATGATAGGATAAATGAAAGAATACACACATATTTAGGTATCTATATCCAAGATAGAGGAAACGTACAACTTCCCTAGGCCAATGATATATTAGATTTGAGGGTAGGCTAAGCCAAAACTCAAAACAAATCACTTAAATAATGTTGACATGGGCTTCCTTTGAGCAACTTTGTATGAGACAAAAACATGACTATGGCACAAAGCTAGGGAATTTCGCACAATAAATCACCATCTAAGGGGTATTGTGTTTTTAACCATGCAAAGATAATGCATAGTGGTACACCACTAAAAACTTTCAATAATAGAAAATAACTAGGTGAAGTTATCAATCTTGGGAAGTCAAACTAGGCTCTTCCTTATGGAGTCTAGAGTTCTGTCCGTAAATAATATCTGCTACAAAGAAGAAATTTCTCCCACTAATTTAATTAAGATAAAAAATAGAGAGGGGATAAATCCTTTGGCCTTTAAGCTCTAGATCTAGGGGAAAAAATCAATTTATACTAACATGAATAGAAGAGTTGGACGTCACTTTTTTCTGGTGATTTCTTTCCCTCATAGGATCCTAGCTAAGGCAACTCCATGAATCTAGTCATTGCTCCATTACTCATTATCTGTGTGTACAAAAAATAAAAAATATTTTTCACACAGCGGAGGGAAAATGTCTCTCCCTTATACTTTCTTATCAATTTGTACAAATGCTAAAGACAATAGCAAGGATGTCTCTCCCTATCTATATTATAGCAACGTAAGGCTATTATCACAATTGAGCTTCCATACTGATCCAAAATGAATCTTGAAACTCTCCAATTTTTCATGAACTCTATATAATTTATGCCAAAGATTAAAAATCTTGTGAAGATCAAGCTTATCAGATGAATCCTCATGACAATTGCTAATTGCGATCAACGCGAATCAATGAGGGCCATCGATCAAGCATGCAAAGAAGCGGACCATGGTAACGCACGTTGTCACGAATTAGCAAAGTCAGTGATGGTTTGATTCAATGGGGGAGGAACCTGTTATGCGATTAGTGACAAGTCGCTAATTGCATATCGCAGGGCAAACCCCTGGAAGAAGGACAGATACATGCACCCAAACCCGAAAAATCATGAAATATAGTGGAAAGTGTTTGGGTTCCATTTTAGGTGGGATTCCACAGAAACTAGCAAGATATTGGAAGGGATTCAAGCGGTAAGTGGTTTAGACCGAGTCTCGCCTGATGCCACACAATGAGTGACACGCGTTTGGTGGAAGAGAGAGAAAACTCGGATGGGTAAACATCGAGCAAGTTATTCGCTCGATATGTGTGATGGCTGTAGGATCTTGAGGGTCCAGATCAACGGTCGAGATGCAACCCGATGGATGACTCGATTTGACAAAGTTATAAAGTAGATTATGCAGGATTTTGAACTTCGACATGGACGATGAGTTGACAGAGTTTCTTGTTTCGCGGGCATTCTTGGAGTAAACGGAAATAACGACTGTTTCAAACTATCGAGTGTTTCTGGTGAACCTGACATGCTCATCCGTTAAAGGAATAGGTGGCAACCCCCCTATAAGGTGTTATGCAATTACTATAGCCACCGAAATAAGGGATTCAAACGGATGGAGGTAGGGAACTAGAAAGCCGAGAAGCGGAAATGAACAGTGAGAAAGTAGATTGGCTTAAAAGCCATAAACTGACAGAGAGGAGAAGGGGGTAGCCCAAGAAGCAGTAAGAAGACCTGGAAGCAGAGAAGCCAAAGTCGAGCTAACCTGAAGAAGTAAAGGCAACAAGTGAGCCAGGGTTAAGACAAAGACAGAGAGACTTGGGGGATCCAAGTACAGTCATACTGATTATATCTGTTGTGTGAGACTCAAATTGAGCTCACTGTTATAGGTAGAGCCACCAGAGGTTGGAGGCAAAGCCGCAGAGCCAGAGAGCTCTAATAGACTTCTAAAGAGCCACGAGGCTGCAGTAAAGTTGTAGCACAGTCGGAGATCGAATGATCGAGCTATGGCTAGTTGTCTGAGGTGTGTCGAAGACAAGAGAAGGAGTTCCAGAGACAAATGCAGAATTCTGAGGGAGTCAGAGAAGCCAGAAGCTCGAGAAGCTCAGAGCACTGACTGAAGGAGTCAAGTCCAAAGGAGCCTAGACCTGTCTACAGAACAAGGATAGCCAAGAGTGGGATGGCATTCTAAGCCCATTGGTTCAGTAGTAAATCAATGGAGTTAAGTGTAGCACTTGTAAAAGAATTGAAGCCATAATCCCAAAAAGTCTAATCGAGTTGATTAGAGCTCAAGGAGACATATCCCAAGATATTAGGGTGAAATCAATATTATATTGTTGTCTTATGGGTTTGTTGAATTGCTGCTTTATTTACTCTTATTTGTGTTTCACATCAGCATAAGAAAATGAATAAAAGCACTCAACAGTAAAAAACAAATACAAGCATAAACCTATATTTTCAAGCATTTCTTAATTCCGCATTGGTTAATCATTAAGATTTGGGAAAATTTAAAGCTTTGGAAGTGGGAGAGGTTCTTGTAAGTTAGACAAGAAGCCTAAGAGCCCCATTTTCAGATTAGGTGGTATCAGAGCTTAAGATTGATTAAGCCCACCTTCAAAGAAGGTTGTATCAAAATGCTTGATTGAGACGGCAAAGATTGCTTATCTAAAAGGTGTTTGGAGAGTCAAGCATTGATTGCCTCATTGATTGTATGCTTGGTTTTAGACTGACTATTGTTTGAGTTTGCATAGGTGAAGGGAAAGCTATTGAAAGCTAAGTCCAGGAAGGATAAAAAAGTAAGAAGGGCTAAGGGCATTCTTCTATCCCAAAGGACCTCAGGGCAATCCTTGAAGCACAAAAGGTCATTGCAAGAGGATACTAAATAACCTCTTTAATAATCTTGTTTAAAGTTTTTTTGTGCACTTTGAAAATGACAACTTCTACAAGTGATTTCTCAAATTCTTCTTGCTCCCCAAGTTCCTTTAATGGAGACATGAAGCAAGACTTGTCCACCATGATGGATATGGTGAGAGAAATGTATGAGGAGGGAAGGAAGAGTAGCATACTTAGAGAGTAGTTGAATTCTGTGGAGGAAGAGAAGCAGATGCTTTCTGGAAAATTACAGGAAATGGAGAGGCAACTTCATATTGCAAATATGAACCTGAAAAGGATGCATGAGTTGGACTCACAACTCTTTGTTGCCAAAGAAGTCTTGGCCAAGTATTAGCTTGAAGAAGAGGTAAATCATTCCTATTTGTCTTCAAATTCTTGTAAGAATGCTTATATTGGTTTTTTTGAAAAGCATACCAGAGGCATAGGTTCCAAGCTAATGTCCAAGATGGGTTATGAAGGAAAAGGATTGGGCAAACTTGCAAAAGGTATTGTTGAGCCAATAATGGTTGAGGAAAGTCCTAAGTATTTGGGTCTTGGCTATGGACAATCTTATGGAGAGAGTTCCAAAGCTGCCATGAAAGCCACTGAAACAGTTCCAAAAAGGAGTTTCATTGCAGGTCCTCTACCTCAGAAGTGTGGGGATTTTATTCAGGAGGATTGCAATAGCTCGAAACATCATTTGCAGGATGCAGGTGTTCAGAAGCACACACTTGAGCCAGAGAGTTGTGAAAACTCTAACATCCTTGAAGAAAGTGATGATGTTCCAAAGGGAGCCACTTCTTCATTTTCTTTACCTCCTCATGAAGGCAATAAAGGTGAAAGCGACAGGTATAAATCTAGTTCTAAACACATTCCTTTTGATTTTGTAAAGCATGGAAAAAGAATTGCATGTTCCTTTTGTGATTTGGATAACCATTATGTTTCTAGATGTTGGAAGAGGATGGCCACATATAGGAAACTTTTGAAGGAAAAGAAACAAGCAGCCAAAGGTCCATAGGACAAGGCAAATCATGCTCTCAAAAGGATACGCATGTGTTGCACTTACTGGCATAAGCAAGGGAATCTTGTTGAAAGGTGTTGGAATTTGAATCCAGCACTGCTTCCACCAAAGCTGAAGCAGAAAGCCAAAAAAGAAAATGGCAGGGATGGAAATAAAGATTCCATGATTGATGTGTTTCAGGATGATTCACATATTGATGCTGATGTGCAAACAAAGGAGGGTCCTTTGAAATGGATTGGTAAGAAATGGTTAGAATTCTTATCCAATTAAGACTGCATGTCTATTGATACATATGTTTGCATTTCTTTGTGGAATAAATGCAAGTTGTAGGATCTTGCCAAAATGGTAAATGGAAAGAAGTTGAGTAGGAAACTCACTTTATTGCTCCAACATTATGTTCATTTCAGCTTCGGAAGTATAGTGTACTTAAGTAAAAGTTTAAAGATGGAATGCATGCATGAGCATGAGATGCATGTGATGTTGGCTTAGGAGAAGTTAACTTGGTCTCCAAAATGGAGATAATGATGAAGTTTTTCATCTTTTGGAAAAGAGTCCTAAAGGTCTTTTTCCTACATGATTGACTTGAAGAGTCATTTGTTGTAAAGGCATGTTTTATTGGCTAGTTATCTAGTCAATCATTTGTATGTAGATATAAGACAAGGAAGTGTTCACAAGATGTGAACTCTGCTTCTTTGTTGAAGCAGGAGTTAGTCCATCTAGTTGTTGTCCGTATGCCTGCTGTTGTTAATAGTTATTGTTGGCAGCTTTTCAAATAGGTACAGATGAAAGTTTTGTGGAGCAGATGTACTTCACATTCGTTTGAGCTACCTTGGATCAAGGATCAAGGCAAAGAAGTTCAAATTACCTTCTGTAAACTTCACAACAAAAGTTCTACGTGAAGTTAAGGAGGAAAACAGTTCTTCTTGAGACGACCAACCCATCCAAGCATGGAAGTGGTCAAAGATTGTGGTTCAGAGGCACTATGTAAAGGCAAGTGTAGGGAGGCTAAAAGAAGAGGGTGTTGTTACTCTCATTTACTACTCAGATCAGTATATCAGTCTTTTGGTGGACCAAAAGTTCTTTTAGTGGGAAGGCGTGATCCAAAATGGATCCTGAAACCCTCTAAGTCTTCATGAACTCTTTATTATTTATGCCAAAGATTAAAAATCTTGTGAAGATCAATCTTATCAGAGGAATCCTCATGACAGTTGCAAATTGTGATCAACGTGAATCAATGAGGGCCATTGATCAAGCACACAGAGTGGTGGACCATGGTAATGCACATTGTCACAAATTAGCAAAGTCAACAATAGTTTGAGTCAATGGGGGAGGAATCTGATATGAGATCAGTGACAAGTAGGGAAAAGCCCTCGAAGAAGGAGCACCACATGCACCAGGACCTAAAAAATCATGAAATGCAATGGAAAGTGTTTCAGTTCCATCCAAGGTAGGATTCCACAGAAACCGGTAGGATATCAGAAGGGCTTTGAGCGGTAAGCAGTTTAGACCAGGTCCCGCCAGATGCCACACCAAAAATGACACACGTCCGGTAGAAGAGAGAGAAAACCGCTCACATCGGATGGGTAAACGTCGAGCAAGTTATATGCCCGATATGTGTGATGACCGTAGGATCTTGGGGGTCCAGATCAACAGCAGAGATGCAACCCAATGGATGACTAGATTTGATGAAGTTATAAAGCAGAATGTGCGGGATTCTAAAGTCTGACATGAATGATGAGTTGGCAAAGATTCATGTTTCATGGGCATTCTTGGAGTAAACGGAAATAACAGCCGTTTCAAACGATCGAGTGTTTCCAGTGAACTTGACATGCTCTTCCGTTAAAGGAATAAGTGGTCACCTCCCTATAAGGCATTATGCAATTATTGTAACTGTTGAAAGAAGGGATTCGAACTGACAGAAGCAGGGAACCAGAAAGTTGAGAAGTGGAAATGAATAGTTAGAAAGAAGATTGGATTAAAAGCCACACACTGATAGAGAGGAGAAGGGGGTAGCCTAGGAAACAGCTAGCAGACCTAGAAGCAGGGAAACCAGAGCCGAGCTGACCTGAAGAAGCAAAGGCAGCAAATGATCCTGGGTTAAGACAAAGACATAGAGACTTGGGGGATCCAAGTATAGTCCTACTAATTGTATCTCTTGTGTGAGACTCAAATTGAGCTCACTGTAATAGGCAGTGCCACCAGAGGTTGGAGGCAGAGCCGTAGAGCCAGAGAGCTCTAATAGACTTCTAAAGAGCCATGAGGCTGCAGTGAAGTTGCAGCACAACAGGAGATCGAATGATCAAGTTGTGGATGGTTGTCTAAGGTGTGTCGAAGACAGGAAAAGGAGATCCAAAGACAAATGCAGAATTCTGAGGGAGTCACAGAAACTAGAAGATCGAGAAGCTCAGAGCATGAGTAAAGGAGTCAAGTCTAGAGAAGCCTAGACCTGTCTGTAGAACAAAGACAACCAGGGGTAAGATGGCATTCTAAGCGGGTTGGTTCAACTGTAAACCAATGGAGTTAAGTGTAGCACTTGTAAAAGAATTGAAGGCATAATCCCAAAGAGTCTAATCGAGTTGATTAGAGCTCAAGGAGACGTAGCCCAAGATATTCGGGTGAACTCCATATTATATTGTTGTCTTATGGGTTTGTTGAATTTCTGCTTTATTTATTGTTATTTGTGTTTCACATTAGCACAAGCAAATGAACATAAGCACTCGACAGTCAAAAACAAATACAAGCATACACCTATATTTTCAAGCATTTCTTAATTCTGCGTTGGTTAATCATTAAGATTTGGGAAAATTTAAAGCTTTGGAGGTGGGAGAGGTTCTTGTAAGTTAGACAAGAAGCCTAAGAGCCCCATTTTCAGATCACAAACACCCTAATTTATCATTGTTTTACATCAGTTCTAAGGCTTATCATAGATCATGGCCAATCTATCTCAAGTTGAAATCCTTGCAAATATTTGAGGCTAGAAGGTTCAAGGGGTCATCACTTGTTTCATTAAGGAAAAAATAAATTGGTTACATGGTGGATAGGGAGAAGAAGTGGCTAATTTTTCATTTCAAGAGGACAATGAGCATTTGTTCTAAAAAACCATGGATTTTTGCGAGAGGGATGTGTGATTTTATCATGATGACATTGGTAGGTCCCTTGCAATGTCTAGGGTGACAATTAGAAGTATAAAAGGTACAAAAGAGCTCATAAATAACATTCTCAACTTTAAAGAGTGTAAATAAATTTTCCAGAAAAGATTTAATGTGTAGTTTTATAAATGATATCATCATAGGAAGAAATAGGGGTAAGTGGGAGAGTAATATTTTGACTCATAATAGCAATTCCAATAGTAGTAGTCCATATGATATTTACTTACCATATTAGGAGTAGTCCATATGATATTTTCCATGACACATGGTGAAGGGGTTGGATTATTATTCTCTATTATGATGGAAAAAATAAATACACATTTACAATTAGTGGAAAATGGAATGTGTATTTAAAGCCACACCATTCTTAAGTTTGGGCTATGTTGAACAAATGATTCTCATGTGGCCTTCACATAGTGAACTTCTGAAATATCTCCCATGCTCATGAATATTAAGGTATACCTCTAATCTTACTAAGTATTGACAAATATCTCCCAAAATCCTTTTTTTGAAACTCCACTCCCAATAAAAGTTTCAAATAAAACAAGCCATTCTATTTACTAGATACTACTTTTTATGCTACTCAATACCTACAAACCCATTGGTATTTTGCACCTACCCCAATACCTAAAATATATTAATTTTTTTTTCACAACATTAAAACCCCTTTATACCCCTTTATAGATGAATGTGATATCACATTCATCTATGAAATAAATACCTAATACTTCTTTATATATTATATAAGTGACAAAAGAAAATTAAGAAAAATGTAAAAAAACACTACAAAGTACAGTACATACTTATTAGTAGTACATGACTCAATTCCATTTAAAAATGAAACTAATATTTAACTTTCTATACAATCATCCCTACCTAATACTTCTTTATAAATTATATAAATGGCAAAAGAAAATAAGAAAAATGTAAAAAAACACTATAGAGTACAATACATATTTATTGGTAGTACATGACTCAATTCCATTTAGAAATGGACCTAATATTTAACTTGCTATACAATCCCCCCTACTTGCACAAAGGTTACCATCTTAGTGCACATAAATACAACATTACTTATCATAAAAAAATATTATGATATAAAAAATGCAATAGAATTCATAAAATTAACACAAACTTATTTACTAATCTCTTAGTATAATGTAATATAACGGAGTAATCTCTTAATATAATGTATTATATAGGAACTTTATAAACGAAACATTATCTATTTATACATTTATATTATCATGGCTTGTGCCACGTAGAGATATAAACCAACCCCATTTTCTTATACATTACATTTAATCACATTAAAGAATACATTCAATGCCTTACTAAGGAATTTCAAATCCATCAACCTTCATCGACCATTATTCGTGAGAACAATTGCATTACGTTTTTGTTATGGAAGGATCAACATTTATGTGTTTAGCCAACCCTAATTCAATGCCATAATTGCCCGGAGATTTACTCACATAATTGTATAACTGTATCATGTTAATAAATGCCACAATACATCATAATGTTCTGAGTCTTTTTATTAGCACCTTACTAGCTTGTGAGATTTTACAGTCGCATTTAAATATATTTTAATGCTTATATTATTTTTTAACATCCTAAAAACATATTTAAAATAATTATTATAACAATAATGGCATTTTTTATTTATATTATATTATTTTTTAATATCTTAAAAACATACTTAATATAATTATTATAACAATAATGGCACTTTTTATTTCAAAGATTATGATGCAAATATGTATGAAATTGATGGATAAGTTCCTTATGGCTATAAATCAAGGAAGTTTTTTCGTCTATTTATTTAACTACCCAACTTTGTATCGCTGTAAATAACTTTATTTTATGAGTCGTACAAAACTTTTTTGAGTTCAATCATATAATGTATATAGATAAAATACATACTCGCCATCCGTTAAAGTTGTTAAGTGAGAAATTTTATAATTTATCATAATATATAATAGTATTTGTACTACATGTTACATGTTGCAAAAAATACAGTAAAGCATAAAGTGGAAAATGCAAATATTTTATTTTAAATAAATAATATAGTAAAGTATAAATTGAAAAATGCAAATATTTTATTTTAAATAAATGAGAAATTTATATTTAAAAATATTAATTAAAATAACATTTTAATTTTAATAACATTTTAAAACTTAATCAATTTAAGGCATGAGATGAAAAGCTAAAACATGGACCTGACAGTACTTTGTAAGTCCAGGGTGGAAATTTAAGTTTAAATGCATAGTAATGTAAATATTTTTATCTCATCGTCCGAGGTGGAAATTTAAGTTTAAATCCATAGTAATGTAAATATTATTATCTCATCATAGGGGGTGGAAATTTAAGTTTAAATGCATAGCAATGTAAATATTATTATCTCATCTCATTTTATTTTGCAGCGTATGTTCGTTTGTAAATTGTTTGTAAATTCCATGAATTCCATTGCATATGTCAGTGTGTAAATTCCATGAATTCCATCATTTTTTGTCTTATGTACTTTGTTATTATGAACTTCTCTTTCATGAGAGTTTGAAAATGAAATTCATTCGTTGTAATGGTACCAAAAATTCAAAATACTCTTTACTTATGATGAATTTATTTATTATTTTTTAATTCTTTCGTGAATTCATAATAAACTTTAATATATATTAAACAAGATAGAACAAACCATCAAATATTTTAGTTTATAAACAAGACATCAAATATGTTAGTTTCCCGTCAAATAGCTTTGTGTTATGCTTTTTATTAAATAGCATTAACCATTCAAGTCATTTATTTACAATGGGAACCTTCACATATGTGTCTCCCTTGATGGTGATGTTAACATGATTATAATTATTTCTAATCTATTTCACCTCATGATGGTAACTTGATGATAATTATTTCTAATCTATTTCACCTCACGAGGCGTATCAGAGTTGAAGATCCCATTATTTAAAATATGCAAAATCCCATAAAACAGTATTCATGTGATGAATATACATTAATTCAATCCATTTATTTCAAGTTGTATTAGCTTGATACATACAAATGTTATGCAAAAGTGATCTTAAGTGGTTTTTATAGCTAATCCAATCAAAAGTACAACAAGAAATAAATTCTTCATAGTTGATTTTCTTAATTCCATAAAGTTGTAAGATCTATTTCGTTTCCCTAAAGAATTGCAGTAAACACTTTGTTGGATCACTTGGAGTGCTCTTAGATTTCACCTCTGTATGTTAAGTATTTTAATTGAAATTTGGTACAGGTTTTTAAAAATATGAGTTTAAGTTGTTTAATTAGTACAATTTTAGTTTTTTTTTAGGATTTTTAAGCTGTTGAATTTATTTATGCATTCACAAATATATTTTAAATAACAAAAAATCACAATTATGACTTCACATCAAGAAGTGCCTTAAAAGAAGGTCCATCACCATCTATCCAAGATCTAGTGAACAAGATACATTATTTTAAAAGATATAAAATAAAATAAAATCTCCACTTCACAAAAGAAAATAAAATACTGTGAAATAGTCTTTTTGAAAACATGTTTTCTAGTTAATCTTAGTCAAAATTTGGTATAAATTTCTAAAAACATGAGTTTAAGTTGTTTAATCTCTAAGATTCTAGTGCCTTCAAATTTTTTAGGGTGTTGAATCTATTTATACATTCTAGAATGTATTTTAAACAACAAAAAATTACAATCTCATTTGAAATTGTATCACCAATTTTTTGTGAAAAAAACTATTCCATTTATAATAATATTGTTTAAATAAATTACCTTAATAATATATATATTTGAGTGAATTTAATATATATATATAGATATATTTTAAGGAAAAAAATTAATATTATTTTGTTAATATTTATTTCCTGTGAATATAATCTTGCTGTTTTTAATTTTCTGTTAATAGAAATAAGATACACTTTTTCGAAATATGTAAAATAAAATAAAATCCTCATCCCACAGAAAAAAACAAAAGAACAGCCCATATATTATCAAAATAATATAATACCAAACTCCTTACCTAGGATTTTATAAGTATCCATACGAGCCTTCCAATGTTTTTATGACTAAATATTAATGACAGCTCAGCAATAAACAAAGTGCCGTGTGTCTGTTCTCATACCAGACAGTAAAGTTCTATGAGCTAAGATGGCTAATATCAGCCACTGAACACAAGGCAGATGTGTAATCCCATCTGAAACTGATGAGGCAGAGGAGATGATCCATGGCTGCCAGTGAAGCCTTCTACTGGTTAGGCATAAACAATTTATCTATATTGCAATTTGGATATGAGCTGCCACCAATTTAAAATTTACATATAACCTGCAAGTTTACTGTAGAAACTGCATGCGTTACAATCACCGAATATCACTCTTGCGATTATAGAGGGTGTTAGTGATTACAAAGTTAACCCCTGTGCCATGGCTTTATTGGTCACAAAATGAGTAGTCTCATACACAGGATGCTCTATTTTGTACAAGTCCATCTTCATGTCGCTGGTTGCCAAATTCTCCAGTTCAAACAACTCAGAACTTGAACAGCTCGAAGCATCGTCTTCTTCTTCCACTTCCACTGGTTTGTCAGGACCCCTCTTTACCACAGTTTCCATTTTGTTGTTCCTTTTCTGATACTTGGCAATAATTTCCTTAGCTGTTGCTGCAGCTGCGGCATGCCTTTCCTCCTCGGAGATATGTTGTTTCAATTCTTTGCTGACCAGTGGAAGCTTGTATCGATCTACTGATCGATGCATAATTTGTGAATAATTCGAAGGATTTGGATTGGTGTCTGGATGTGTAATTTGGCGATACTTTTCCATTTTCTGATGACACTTCTCCACACAGGGTTGAGGGTTCTCATCCACAATTACACTTGTTGGGCAAAACGTTACAGACTTATGATTGTTCAACCCTCTTGATATTTTGCTCAAACATGGCCGGGATTGGACTGAAGAATAAGATGAATATATGGAGGCAGTTTTTCTCTCAGAAGAATCACATGAATTGGAGTCAGTTACAGAAGAAAACGATGAAATTTTTACCTTCTTCGTAAAGCTAGACATAAACAGCGAATTGAAAAAAACTGCGAGCTTCCTTCCTGGAGAGATAGGCTGCTTGGGCTTCTCGGAATTCTTACCAGGTTTGGACTTTGACTTTATCTTGGCGTGATGATCTGCAGCTATGAAGGACTTCTCATTAAATCGAAACCCTCCATCTTTAACTAATGATTTTCCTTGTAAATCTCGAGAGCAATCTGCACCAACAGTCCATTTGCATGCTTTATCTCCACGACCGGCCACATGATGAGAATTCCTGTGTGTTTTGTTGACAGTAGGAATTGAAGACCTATGTGTGTAAAGGGACTCTGCATCTGAAGATAAATATGGGCACGAGATTGAGGATTTATCTCTGCGATACTCAGAAGAATACGATGTTGCAGATGACATATTAGACCGAAACGACAGGTGGAGTTCTGATCTGCTCCTCGTATATGCAGCCTCAGCTTCGTATTTTTTAGCTTTGAAAGCACCCATTTTAGCAGATTCCCCACGAACAGATTTCTCGTTATTCAGCCATGGATCCTCGTCCCTCTGTGTCTCGAATCTGGAATTCCTTCCCAATCTATTGATCTCGGCCTCGACATTTCTCGTCTCTACTTGACTTCTACTCTTCTTGTAGCCCATCGTTTCTCTGTCATCGTCGGTCGACTTAGAAATTGCTGCGAGCAGAGCAGACGAGAAAGACTGATTTCTTGATCTATGATTATGATTGCGATGCAGTGTCTGTCCATTGCGCGAATTATAATCCATTGGATGCCAATCTAACTTATTTCTCTCCTAATGATGGGTGTGGATACCAGATGGGGAAGAATTATTTCTCTCCTAAGGATGGGTGGGGATCTCAGGATGGGTAGGGATACTAGATGGGATACTGGAGGGGAGTGTTCATCCCAAATGTTAAGATAGATATTATGGTTTCATTTTAATTTTTTAGGATAGATATTATGTTATAGATGGAGTGTCTACTCAAAACTTTAAATTTTATAAATAAAGTATCTACTGAAAAAGTTATAGATAGAATGTCCACTCAAAACTTTCTCTAAATGTTGCAAACTAATGCATACTATTCATTTTAGAAAAGCTATCCACAAACAGAATTAAGACAGTGCTAATCAGTGATAGTACTAAACAGAGTTAGGAAAGTGCAAATCAGTGATAGTACCCTACAATCTTGCATCCAGAATCAACTTGCTATCTTGCAATCCAGGACCTGCAACACTGTATACAAATAGAAAAAATGTGTATGGTCTTCTTACGACCATTCAAAATCCACAAGGCTGCAGTCGAAGCAACCAATAGAAAAATGAAGAAAATACATAAAACCTAGGAATTCAGATTTTCTGAGACACTTCCTCCCCTCCTGTAAATTCATCCTTGAGGATTAGCAGAGCTTCAAATTTGTAGCACCAGAATCCATATCAGCTTTCTGTCATTTCCTCCACAAACTAGATGAGCAGACACACAGGGCAATGGATGATTTAGCCGCACTTTCTGGACTAGTGTCTATTATTACCAACCACGACATTGCGATCGGTTGTGATTTATGGACTCAGACAAACAAGTTGTTGAAGCATAGAGCCCTCAAATATCACCCCCCACAAATATCACCTCGGTACTTTACTTTTAACTTTTTGATGATGGGGATTGAACCAGAGCCGCCTATACCTGTCTGCACGCCACGCCAAAGAACTATAGCAAAGAAAAAGAGTGGGTACAACCACCGATCGACATGTCTATCCAAAAGTTAAGTGGGACGTCTATTTTCACTTTAAAATATGCCCCGTGGGTTTCTCTCTGGTGGTTGAAATTGAGATGGCGCTGTGACGATAATGATCCAAACTCCAGTGGACAATAGACCATGTAACAATAATAGGTCTTGCTGCCCATGGATGAAATTGAAATGAGCTTCTTTACAAAATCCTATCTTAATAAAAAGCTCAACTGGTAAATGTTTTTAGTTATGATTATGCCATGTGGATTAAATTTTTGCTTCATTATTATTAAATAATACTTATAAATGTTAATGTAAAAATTTAATAAATTATAGTTTTTATTTATGTAATTTTAAGATTACTGTTAAGCCGACATCATATTAATGTATTTAGTATTAAATCAAACATACATATTTTATCACTCTATTTTAAATTTATAATCTTTTAAAAAAACAAAAAACTCAACTATATTCTTAATCATTACTACACATTTTAAATTAACAAACATAAATTATATAATAATTAAAACTATAATATACATTGAATATGTAAATTCTTTGAACTAATGATTAAAATGGGTAACTATAATATTCCAAACTACAAATAGATAAAATCATGTGAACTTTCAACTATTTGTTCACATTGATTATTATTACAAAATTCAATTTTCATAAATAACCAAAACTAAAACATGTGTATTGAATAGGAAAAACATGTATATTGACTAAGAGATTTTATTTTGATAAAGTTACAATACCATGTGAGCTTAAGTTAAGGGCTGAAATAGAAATGAGATTACTTTTGATTCATAACCACAACTATTTGTTCACATTGATTATTACTACAAAATTCAATTTTCATAAATAACCAAAACTAAAACTAAAACATGTGTATTGAATAGGAAAAACATGTATATTGACTAAGAGATTTCATTTTGATAAGGATACAATACCATGTGAGGTTTAAGTTAAGGACTGAAATAGAAATGAGATTACTTTTGATTGATAACCAAAATTAAAACATGTGTCTTCATCATTTCATTTTTATAGACGGCCACATAGAAATGATGTATATTGAATAAGAAAAGGCAACAAGATATTTTAAACCTAGTTTAGTAGATCTGCTTTTGAGTTAATAGTTAAAATTAAAATCAGTTCTTGTGATCGTTTTCATTTATTTTGATTGAAATTACAAGTTCATATCAATTGTAATTCTTCTTTTATATATATTATTTTTTAATATAAATAAAATTAGATGAAATATAAAACATATTGTATAATTTAATAAACATGAGAAAGGAGTGTAACATTGTCATGATAAAGTATTAAAAGAATTGAACTTGCAAAGAAAATTAAAACCAAACAACGATAATGTTGAGTTAATCATTAAAATTGAAATTGAAATTTAAATGTGATTATTATCATAAATCTCATTTTTAACACACAACCAAGACATGTGTATTGAAGCAGAAGTAAAAAGGAGAAAGCCAAGACATGTGTATTGAAGCAGAAGTAAAAAGGAGAAAGCCATACGAAAGTAGTTTAGTATCTGTGGTTTTGAAGTGATGATTGAAATTGTAATGAAATGTCGTGAATATTTAAATTCAAGTAAAAGGAAGGTTATTAATGATAAATAAATTAATTAAAAATTTTAATAAATTTAAATATTTATAAATTGATGATAATAGTTAACATTTATTGAGACTAAATTTTGGTTTATTTGATATAAAGAAACAAATTATTTAGTTTAATTTAAGATTTTATTTCTATGCTCAAAAAGCTTGGAGAAAAGCCTCGGGAGATTACTATACTATAATTTTGACATCGTAAAAGGCTAGGAAGGTAAGTATTGCAACAAAGGTTATGAACTGAGATCTAATGTCACAATGTGGTTGTACGTGGGGCATTCTAAGAGGAAGTGATTTTCGTCCTCAATGTTCATATTCTCACGAAGATGGCACGTTCTTTCCATCCATGGTGTTTTAGGAACTACCCAATGACCCGTTTCACTATGGAGCTCATGAGAGTTCGTTCTAATCTTGGCTATGTTAATTTTCTTCTTTGAGCTAGTTAAAACAGAGAGATACTTTTGATATTCTAGGGTGGGGTTGATGACCTCCTTATAATATCTTAATTTTCTTTTAGCTTCTAAATCTTTTTCACACCACAATTTTTCTTTGAACTTAGACATAAGAATATTTTTAATGTTATTAATGTTTTGCAGTGCAACATTCTCGTCGATCTCCCAATGGTTTAACCAGGCTCTCGTGTCTTTATACCAACCTTGCTTGAGCCTTAGGTGGTTTTGGCTAGAATTTAAAACTAGCTTAGGAAGTCTATGGTCTCCTATGTTATTGAGTTTGTGCCTTTACAATAGAAGCCTAGTCATAGCTAGCCTCTCGATAGGGGAAAGACCCACTTCTAGAAAGCGAATAGGATAGGTTGTATTGCTTTTAATTTTGAGGTTATACATTATAAAATTCTTTTGGATTCACTCAATCTTTCTCCGGGATTCTCTAGACATGCTGCAACCCCAAACCTCACATCCATATAAGATAAGAGGAATGACTAAAGTTTCAAAGAGGAACTTCTTTCTATCTCACATTACGAGGTTTTCTGTTTTACAATTATTTTCAAGATCAAAATAAGTTTTCCACCCCACATTAATCTTTTTTCTCAGTGCTATAGTTCCAATTGAACTTGTGGTTAATATCAATTCCTAGGTACTTGTAAGAAGACACTTCCTCCAAGTTACTAATAGTGTGAGTTGTACCATGAGGTAAGCATTTGGATCGAAACACAACGCAGAGCTATACCATTATACCGCAGAGAAAGATTACAAGCCACATAGATTACAAGCTGCAAAAATATACTCTTACAAACCCGCAGAGAAAATATATAATGTATTTTATAAATCAATATAATTGGTGAAATTTTTATGTTAAAATAGTTTCTAAAAATAATTATATAGGTGGAAAAATAAAATATTTTATTAAGTCAAAATTAATATTTTATATATATCACCATGAAAAAATATATTATTATTTAATATTTAAAAATAATAATATATTTTTAAAAGTAAAATATTCAATGTCAACCGAGAATCATATTTCCATATTATCTCTACTTAATCATTTAAAACGTTAAGTTCAAATATGGAATAAAAAATAATAATAACAAAATAATAGGCTAATGTTTCCTATAAATAAAATATTTTAGTATCAATTATACATATAATTATACATATAATACAATGTATAATTGTATACTATTTTTATCTCTCTATTTAAAAAATTGAAAGTAAAAGATTTCTTATTTACGTGAAAGGTTTTTTTATGAAGAAATGTAAAAATATTTCAATACTCATGAGGTTAACAAGTTGCTTTTAAGAAAGTATTGTGAAATATTAATATTAAAAATTTCAATATTTGTATATATAAATATATTAAATGTTAATCTTAAATAAAGTAAGTGAGTGTAAGTGGATTTAATATTTTTAAAAAAATCAAATTTTTTAGGTGTAAAAAGTTTTCCAAATTTTTTAATAAAAAAATAAAAAAACTCTATCATTCTCCATATTTAATAACTTAAAAATATTAAATTTATGTTAATAACATCAACTTATAACTTATGAATTCGAATTATATATATATATATATAAATGAATTATGAACATAATCCGTCAAACCAGTAAATTATAACTAACCAATGATTGATATTAAAAAATTATATTATTTTCCATTAAAATAGACATAAAACCATATAGGCTTAACTAATTTATGTTACTGCAAAATTCAATCTTATAAATAGTTAAATACATTTCTATGGAATAAGGTAAAAGTAAATAAAATCATATGAAACATGGGAGGCATGTACTTAATATTTATTTGTTAATTTATATTATAATATATATTTTATATTGTGTTTTATTATTAAAATAATAATTTAAATTCAAATAAAGATTTAATTATAATTAATTAGTGATTGAAATTAAAAAAATGATATTATTTTTTATTTGGAAAATAACTAATAGTTGAAATGGAAAGGAGATGTTATTACAAAATTTAATTTTGATAAATAGTGAAATCTATATGTATATACTTGAGAAACTATTAAGAAATGTAATTTTATCATAGGCTCGACACTAATAACATGATGGAAAATCCTCAAAAAATGGATAAATTGACAAAGAAGTAATAGATTATGACTAATAGTTTGGCAGATGGAAGTTGGCAGCGACCTCCAAGTGGCTATGCACAACTGAAGTTTTGTTGATGGCATATTATGGGAATATCTTGAAATCAAGAGAGAGGTAAATTGTTTGACCTCTCATTAGATTCTTCAAGAGAGGAATGGGCGAGCTTTAGAGGGTCAAACAAAGGGTGCATCCAGATATAGCAACTTAGAGAATCTTGGGGTCTCTAAGTGGTGATTGATGATGGAGGGTGAAATAGTTCACATTCCATTGACATGCTCCATTGGGGGATACATAATACAATACATTTAGTTAGATAGTTTCTTTTGGGATGCATGTTATTAATAGCAAGTTTGAGATTTTTCTATAATTGTTGAAGGGGTTGGTTTTCTAGGCCTCAAGGTCACATATTTTACGTTCCACAGTAGGCTTTTTTATAGCTACAATTTAGATAGAGATTATTATCTTTGAGACCTCTTCATGTTTGGATGGCTTGGTGTTTCTAGTGAGCTAAGGTGTTAAGATTTGTTTTGAATTAATATCCAGTAATTTCATGAGTATTTGATGTTGATACCGAATGTCTCTCTGGCATTCTACACTTCATTACTAGTACATTACTAGTCTTTATTTGTATCAATGGTTCCCTTTTTGAAGAGGAATAAGCTATTTTATAATTTCTTCATATCAAAGTGTCTCCTTTGTGTTTTTTTTTTGTGTATTATGAGATAGTAGTTATATAAGTGGGATCTAATCGGATTCGTACAACACCTTAGCTTGGCAAATGGTGTTCCTTCATTTGTAATGGTTCTCAATTAGCCTAGATCAAGAATTTTGAATTTGAGTAGGTATTTTTAGACATTAAATAGATTCAGCTAGATTGTGATTCATTAATTTTGGTTTTTCTTAGAGAACTCTTGATTTACTTCTTTGGTAGTAGACATTTGGTGGAGTATGTCATTTTTATCTCATTTACAAGGTGGCATGATTTTAAGTTATCCCTTAGGTGTCATCTATGAAGGCATTTTTAGTGGAATACTAGGAGGCAGCCGAGCAAGTGAAGGATGACTGATGATTATCTTGAGTTTTGGGAGCCAAACCTCCCTCATTTTAAGGAAGCTATTGGTAGATTCATTTGTATAAGTAGAGAGGCCTAGGGCCTCATTAGGGCCTAATTTTTGTTGGATTTTTGCTTATGTAAACTCTGTCCAACTTCGAGCTTATTATTTTGTGACAGTTTCATGTAATCTTGCTATTGTTTTGGAAATAAAGATGGAATCCTTTTGGAGTTAGCATTGAGTTACCTCAAAGGGTTGAAGCTCTTAGGTTAGGGCCCAATCCAAGCAGCCAAGCTCCTCTTTACTTGTATTTGTATGTTTTATTTTAGTTATAGATTAAGTTGTTGTTAGATGTATTTCTTTTATGGTTAAGAATAGGTTGCCTTTGATGATTTAGTAGTTCGCTTCCATTTGTGCTTTCTGTAGTAGGTTAAAAAGTGATCAACAAAGATTCAAAATGCTAGCAACAGTGCCTTGGCCTCTCTTCCTCCCTTTGGGACCATGATTTGAGGCAAAGACCCTCTTATTACCCCAAAAACACAGATTTTCCTACTTCACAGGACTTCTAGTGTTTGCAGCTTTTTAGAAGGTTAATAATCCAGTCTTGCTATGCTTTAGATATTCTTTATCATGCTTACTTCCTGATTTGTAATAGTCTTATTTCATGCTTTCCTTTCCTACAATATTTCTCAACATTTCCTTTCATAGATCATAGTTTAGACTAGTTTGATGCAAAACTCTATTTTTCTAGATGCACTCATTTCATTGCTTGTTTGATCTTATTAGTTGACAGTCAATTCCTTTGCAACAGATCTCTTCTAGCAGTAGGCCAGACTATAAGCCATCACATCCTCCATCTGATCCATGCCCTATAGGTCACCTAAACCTCACCTCAATTCCGCCTTAGTTTCTTGCAATTTTCCTTGAACTTCTTCCTCTCTCCTTGAGCAAATCCAACCTTCCTTCTCTCTCCTGTTGGTTCATGGTAGACCATAGGCACCCTAACACCTCATTCCAACCTTCATCCACCCTTTTCACCCCCTCTCACACCTTCAAAACAATGAAAACTTCTCTTGGCCTCCTCCTATAGGCCTCCTGTAAAACGTTGTTTTTCCTCCTGTAGATTTCTTGTGTCCTCCTGTAGATTTTCCTGTAGGCTTTATTTTGAAGGATGAGTGTGGGAAAAGCCCCTTGAAGGCCACCTAAGACCTCCTAGGACACATCCACACCATAATACATCCCCTCAAGTACCAAAACCGCCCTCCGACACCACCTATTCGCTGCCACACTCACACCCAATAAATTTACATGCATGTCAATTTCACAAAAAAATACATAAAAATTCCAAAAATATGTTTTTTCTTATTTACTTCCAAAATAGCATAGTTATATGTTGTTTACTTCCTTGTGTAGGTAATTTCATTCCATTCATGGTTTTCATAGTGCTTTCTGCAAAAGTAGAATTAGTTTGTTAATTAGGTTTTACTAGGTTTACTTTACATTTCAGTGTTTCTCCTTTCTATAGTTAGAGTAGTATCTGTAGAGTGATATTTCTCTCCTTTCATCACATATAGAGATTCTTCTGGAATCCATAGAAATTGCCTTCAACTCCTAGTGACCTTGCGCCCACTGACCAAGTGACAACCTGTAGTAAGATGTTATGAAACTAGCTCAAGAAAAGATAGAAAAGATAGATCAACGCCTTAGAATTCAGCCTCTTCGAGGGGGCAACCTCCTTTACATTACATAAATGAACAATTCTTGGATGATACAAATGACAAAACCTCCTTTCTATATATAGGAGTCTAAGGAGTCACAATATAACCCAGCCGACCTAACAATAATAATATAAAGCCACAAAAATAACAATAGAGGGATTCTATGGGGCACAGTAATAACAATATGGGGACAATAGGGGCACAACAATATTAATAAGGGGTACAACTACAATAGTAATGGGGTAATCACTAGTATTATAGGGACCCAACATGCCCCTCTTCTTCAAAAAAGTGTTCGCCTCAACACTTAATTAGTTTTGGATGCTTCTGTATAAAATTCTCATCCTCCCATGTGGAATCTTCAGCGGATAAGTTCTTCCACTTGATAAGATACTCTGAAATTGATCGATTTCGTAGCTGTCGAGTTCTTGTTTCTGTGACTGCTTCCGGTTCCAATATAATTTTTCCTTCCTCGTCAAGTTCTGGCAATATTGTTTGAACTGGGAGCTTGTCGCCTATAACCTTCTTTAAACATGAAACATGGAAAACTGGGTGCAACCGAGAAGCTGCAGGAAGCTCCAATTTGTATGCCATAGTACCAATCTTTTGCAACACCTTGTACGGACCATAATACTTTGGTGATAATTTATTATCCTTCTTAGCTTGCTTGAGGACATTTGCTTATATGGTTGTAGCCGTAGGAATACCCAATCACCTACATCAAAACTTCTTTCGTTGCAATGTTGATCTGCCTGTTGTTTCATTCTATTTTGTGCCAAAACAAGGTTATCCTTTAAGAGTTTGAGGACTTGTTGTTGATGTTCGATTTGATGTACCACTGTCTTGAACCTTAGAATTTTCTCTTAAATATGATGTGATGGATGGTAGCTGATACCCATAAAGTGCCATAAATGGGGTCATTTTTGTTGTTGTATGGAAGGAAGTGTTAGACCACCATTTAGCCAGAGGCAACCATTCGACCCATTGTGTCTATTTATCAGATACAAAGCAACGAGGATATCCTTCCAAACATTTGTCTACTATCTCAATTTTCCCATCAGATTGAGGATGATAAGATGAGCTATGAGCTAATTGAGTACCAAGACAATAAAATAATTCTGTCCAAAAATTTCCAGTGAAAATGGGATCTCTGTCACTTATAGTAATCTTTGGGTTTCCATGTAGCTTTTGAATTGTTTCCATAAATGCAGTGGAAACTGTACTGGCTTTAAATGGATGTGATAATGCAGAAAAGTGTGCATACTTGGTAAGTCTGTCAACTACCACCATGATGACACTCTTTCCCTCAGACTTGGGTAAACCTGTGATAAAATCCATTGAAACCTCCTCCCAATGTTGGCTTAGAATGGATAAAGGTTGTAATAGACCCGGTGTCTTAATTGTTTCAACCTTATTTGGTTGGCAAACCAAACATTCTGCCACAAACTTTTGAATATCTGATTTAAG
Source organism: Pinus taeda (assembly GCA_000404065.3). Classification (NCBI taxonomy): domain Eukaryota; kingdom Viridiplantae; phylum Streptophyta; class Pinopsida; order Pinales; family Pinaceae; genus Pinus; species Pinus taeda. Next base: position 95,433 of record APFE030175613.1, read on the forward strand.
GTCGTCCCAAAAAAAGTCCTTCTTAACCCTGTGGTAAGTTTTTAAAAATCCTAAGTGCCCTCCTAAGGGAGAAGTGTGCAATTCCATCATAATATTTTGTTTTAGCTGGGAATTCTTACAGAGGTATAAGCGATCTTTGTACCATAACGAATCATTTTTCTAGTTAAATGTATCGGACGTACTAGAATCTTGTTGTAACTTTCAAATAAGTGCCCACACTTCTTCGTCATTCTTCCATTCCTCCCTTGCTTTGTTTATCCAATCTGGTTGGACAATAGAAATGGCGCACAACAATGCTTCCACATCCTCATCCTTTCTTGAGAGTGCATCTGCCACCACATTTTGCTTCCCTTTTTTGTAGATGATTTCAAATTCATAAACCAACATCTTTGTGACCACTTTTGTTTCTCTTCAGAGGATAATCTTTGTTCTAAAAAGTATTTAAGGCTATCATGATCCGTTTTTACCTTGAAGTGTCTTCCCATTAGGTAGGGTCGCCATTTCTTAAGTGCATGGAGTATTGGCAACATTTCCTTCTCATAAATAGCTTTGTGTAAAAACTTTCCCTTGATTGCATGACTTTTTCAAAAGCAATGGGTCTTTCATCTTGCATTAAAACAACACCAATTCCATTTCCTGAAGCATCACATTCCACAATAAAGGTTTTTTGTGAAGTTCGGTGTAGCTAAGACAGGTGCTTGGCACATTGCCTCTTTAAGATGTTCGAAGGCCTTTGTTGCTTCTGGAGTCCATGAAAATGCATCTTTCTTAAATAGTGTTGTTAGAGGTGCTGCTATTCTCCCATAATTCTTAACAAACTTGCGATAATACCCTGTCAACCTGAGAAATCCTTGCAAATGCTTTATGGATGTGGGGATTTTTCCATTCCTTAATGGCTTTAATTTTGCTAGGGTCTACCTTAACTCCTTCATGAGATACAATATGACCCAGATATTCCACCTCTTGGACTCCAAAGAAACATTTGGATCTTTTGCATATAATTGTTTCTCCTCCAATAGTTGTAGCACCCTGTCAACATGTTCAACATGATCCTTCCAAGACTTGTTGTAGATTAGTATATCATCAAAAAATACAACACAAATTTTCTAAGGAATGGTTTGAACATTGAATTCATCAAACCTTGAAATGTTGAAGGTGCATTGGTAAGGCCAAAAGGCATGACCAAAAATTCATAATAACCCTCATGTGTTCTAAATGTTGTTTT
>APFE030175613.1:97541-136890 GCA_000404065.3 Pinus taeda
CTCTTGTTTTGACCTTTCTTGCTCCTTTTCTTCTTCCTCTTCACAATCTATGTAGAATATTTCTTCTCAGCACACTTATGACCTTTAGTGTATTTGCTATCACAACTGTAACAAAGCCCTTTTGCTCTTTTTTCTTCCAATTGGTGTGAACCTTATAGGTTGTGGAAGACTAGGGGCAACAACACTTCCATCTTTATAGTTGTGAGTGGTATGCTTCATGGTTGCCATAATTTTGCTTTCCATTTTTCTTGCTAACCTGAATGCCTTCTCTAATGAATCAGGTTCCCAAAGGCGAACATCATGTTGGATATTATCCTTTAAAGACCCTATGAACACATCAATCCTATGCTCCTCTGGAATATTTTTTAGCCTTATGTTCAATTTTTGGAACTCCTCAATGTGCTCCATTATTGAACCCTTTTGTTTGAGACTTATCAATTGGCTAAAAAAAGTGTTGCTTTTTGTATCCTCATAATGTGCTATCAATTCTTCCATAAAGATTGCCCAAGTGATAAATTGTTTACGAGAGCAAAGCCATTGATACCATACAAACTGATTTGGTTCCAAATATAGAGTTGCAATACGTATCTTTTGTGTGTTTTGCACATTATTGAGATAGAAAAATTGCTCCATTTGTAATATCCATGTTGCGGGATCCTTGCCATCAAACTTCCTCATATCGATTTTTGGAATATGGTGGGTCTTTGATCCAACATTAGAGTCGATGAAATCATGATTAACATTTCTTTTGTTCTCATCATGAGTTTCCTTTACTACCCTTTCACCATTAGTAAGCATTTCTTGTAGAAACTTTGTTAAATCTGTCTTCAAATCTTCCATGTTTGTCTTCAAGTCTTCCATGTTTGTCTTCAAATCTATCTTAAAATCATCCATCTTAGCTTCCACGTCAATCATTTTAGCTTCTACGCCTTTCTTTAAATAGTCCATCATAGCTTCTACGCCTTTCTTTAAACCATACATCTTAGCTTCTACATATTTCTTTAAACCATCCATCTTAGATTCTGTTCCTTTTTGTGCAAGGGACAGCTATTGCACTTGGTCTTGTAATTTTGATATATCATGTTGCATTTCTTCCTCTTCTTCATGAGTCATGCTAGAGCTTTCAAGTTCCTTACTAGGTGTTTGAATTTTCTTTCCTCGGGGCATCAGTTAACAATAATAATGCTCTACTATGCCCTTTGAATTCCTTCAAAATAAATTTCAAACCAATCTTAAGAAAAAATTTAAAAGAATCTACACACCTTTTTTCACTCTGTAGGAGCTCGGTATTTCCTCTGATGTATCTCTGTACATTCAAATCATCTAGTTTTGAAATTGTGACCTGCAGTAGCCCTCTGTGTCCTCTCTCCAATGCCACCAGTCTGATCCAAATTGGATTCTCCAAGGAAGAGTTATGTGAAATCTCCCGCAGTGACTTGATTATAGACTAGTTCAGTAGAGTGCACTTGTACGACATGCCACGAGTCACTGTTTCAAACTTTGGCTCTGAAAACTATATACAAGAAACTACAGGCCGTCCTCTTTCTATACCTCCTGATGAAATTTCAATCCAAGGCTTAGAGAGAAAGTTATGACGATTTTCCCTAGGTCACCTGTTTGGAATGTAATTCAGGAGTCTGCAAAAAGACCAAATTCCTCAGATCATATCTCTACAAATAGAGCTCAACAAGCTCTGACATTCGATCCCGAGCTTTAGCACGATGTCTTCTCAAATGGGTTTTTGTTTTAGCTTATGAAACGTCGCAGAAAAAACATTATAGCAAAAATTCCACGATGAACTATTTGGAGCAGCGAAACCCTAGAATCCAAAGCTCTGATACCAAATGTTATGAAACCAGCTCAAGAAAAGATAGAAAAGATAGATCAATGCCTTAGAATTTAGCCTCTTCAAGGGGGAAACCTCCTTTACATTACATAAATGAAAAATTCTTGGATGATACAAATGGACAAAACCTCCTTTCTATATATAGGAGTCTAAGGAGTCACAATATAACCCAGCCGACCTAACAATAATAATATAAAGCCACAAAAATAACAATAGAGGGATTCTACGGGGCACAATAATAACAAAATGGGGATAATAGGGGCATAACAATATTAATAAGGGCTATAATTACAATAGTAATGGGGGAATCGCTAGTATTATAGGGACCCAACATAAGAACTAGTACTTGTGCATATAGCACCAATGCTTCCAAGTTTGTTACGAACTACTGGGTTGATAAGAGTAAATAGGCAGCACAAGAATTGTAGCATGATTGCTACAATACTAGTGCTCACTACTTTTTGGCACCATTTCCGAGGAAGAGTTAAGAGTATTCTATGATTACTGCTTTCTTCTATTTCCTATTGCAACATTCTGCTAATAGTTCATTTTAGCAAAAGTAGACTAGTCATTTATTTTCCTTTCAAGTTCTGCATTTCCTTTCTTTCCTTTTCAATTCTGCAAATTTCTATTTCAACAAGTTCATTTCACTTAGTTGCAATTTTTTTTGTTCAATCAATTTCAATTTTGCAGGTGCTATCAGTGTGGGAAAAAAAGAAACAAAAACCAACCAAAAATATTTCCTTTCATGTCTCGTAGGAATAGAGATAACTTAGGAAAAATTTTGCCCAACACCCCCACTGCGTCACATAACCAGCCTTCTATCTTCTTCGGTGATTGTGATCAAGAAGAACCCTTAGGTGAATAGCCAGACATATTTGAAGAACCTATAGGGGAAGAAGAAGAAGAAAACATTCCTTTGGAGCCAATGGCTGAAAACAGAAATGTTAGGGGGAATTGAGAGAGAATAGAGGGTACCTTTCCCATTCGGGAGACCAATGGGGAAACCAAATTGAATAATATAAGCCCTTCTTCCCTACCCCATTTCCATGGTCTGACTACAGAAGATCTTGACACCTTTTTGTTTGAGTTTGCTATTATCTGTTGAACCTATGGCTATGCAGAAGATGAGAAAAAGTTGAAACTATTCCCTTCTACTCTCAAGGATGCAGCATTGCACTGGTTCATGGGATTACCTAGCAATAGCATCACAACTTGGGCTCAGATGCAACAGGCCTTTAATAACAAGTATTAAGACTATTCCAGGTCAAAATATACTAAAGAAGAAATCTTGTGAATGACCATAGGAAGTGATGAGTCCCTGGAAGACTATGAAGAGAGGTTCCAACTCAGTTACAAAAGGGTCCGATGTACACTTGACCCTGAGTCTTTGAAGTTGGTCCTGCTCATGGGAATCTAGGAAGATCTTCTAGACACCCTCCATCTATTGGCTAGGGGAGACATCTACCAACTACCCTATGAGGACATAAAGACTATTTTTATAAATCATTCTAGGGAAATGACAAAGAAAGGTATGGGGAGTCACCCCATAGCCAGTACCTCTTCCTCGAACTCATCCATTAAAGGAGAAATTGGAAACATGCTGGAAGACTTCAAGAGTGAGATGCTACAAAATCTTGCCATGCAAATGGACACCTTACATATCAAAATAAAAGAAGAGGAAGTAGATAGTGCTTTGGTCATTTTTTCCCTAGATGCACCAGGAGGCATCCTAGGAATGAATGCCCATTGAATTCTATAGAATTTTGTTTAGTCTGTGAAGAGAATCATTCTGTAGATAAGTGCCCTTCCTTGCCCGTACTTAAAGCTGTATATCAAGGGGCTGAGGGAGTCACTGAACAACTCTACTACATAAACCAAAGAACACTTCCTAGACCTAGACCATACCAACAGAGGATGCAAGGGACATCTCAGGCATACTACAACCCCAACCAAGTGCTCTCCATACCTTCTTGGGGTCCCCTTGCTCATTCTTCCTGGTCCACACCACCTCATTGGTCATTCACATCTCAATATTATGCTCAACTAGCCACCCATTCATTTCAATCCTATGCTCAACCATAGCCTCAGTGTAATGCATCTCATCATGGGTGGAGGCCCCAATACAACTCTCTTCCCGCTCTTTTGCCTCCACCACCAACCCAACCACAACCGTTACCTCCTGCTCCACTAAAGCAACACCAAATGCCTACTTAGCCAAATCCAAACCCGAACAAAAAACAAGCTCAACAACTATATAGTGGGGAACCTTCATGCCCAACTTATGTTGTGGAGATTCAGGAAATTAACTTGCAATCAAGGAAAGTTCTCCCAAATAGCCAACCTCCAACCAGGGAGGTTGAGGAAGATAATGTTAGAAAATTATATATTACGAAGCAATGGAACACATAAAATATTGAAAAAAATATAAACACAGAAATCGCATAAAACAAGAGGGACACAGATATACGTGGTTCATCTAGTTTGGGCTATGTCCACGAAGAAACAACCAGTCCTTCTTTTTTATATTATTCAACAAACTGAAGAGATACAACCTACAATGGACACGTTGTAACTCTCTCTTCACTCTCAATCTCCTCTCTCTTCCTCACTCAGAATATAGATATACGTAGATGCAATAAAATTCCCTCATATATATAGTGAGGGGTTTCCTTCTAAGCAAAAAAAAACCCTAAATAACTTCTACCATTAGATCTCAGCCTAATGAACGACTCAGATTGACTAGAAATTACTATACTTTTACAAGGAAATTTTACATCTATTCTTTGTTTAGGGGGCGCAGTCGGCCCGCCCTGGACCCCCTTATAGCGAATATTTTACGAGCAACATTGCCGCCCCATTTCGAACTGGGGTCCCATGCGGTGATACCTTTGAATACAGAAGATAATCAGGCTCCACACCCAACAATCTCCCACTTGGAGACTGATTATAGCAACTACACCGTTGCTTCATTTGCAGGACAATGACTCCATTTTGGACCTCGTTATTTCTCATCTTCTTCATCATACTTAAAGACCAATTGAAACTGAGCAGATCCTTACTTTCTCCCTGGTTACAACTTTTGCTAAAATATCTGCAGGATTCTAGCTAGTGTATATCTTTTCCAGCTTCAATTGTCCATCTTCCAACGCTGACTGTATTAAATGATACTTGAGTTGTATATGCTTAGTCTTGGAATGAAATGCAGAGTTCTTTGCAAGATATATGGCATTCTGGCTGTCAATGTATAACCTGCCCAACTCCCACTTCTTACCCGATTCATCGAGAAACCTTTGTAACTAAATCATTTCTTTACTAGCCTCTCTAGCAGTAACATACTCTGCTTCTGTTGTTGAAAATGCAACGACACTTTGGATTTTTGAAACCCAACTGATAGTTGTTCAACCTATAATAAATGCATATCTTGTAGTGCTCCTCCTGTTATCTCTATCACCTGCTGTATCTGCATCAACATATCCCTATAGAGAAATCTTTGAACCACCAAATCATAATGCTTGATTTGTGGTACATCCCAAATACTTGAGAATCCACTTCACTGCCGTCCAATTTTCTTTTCCTAGAATGTTCATGTACTTGCTTACAACTCCCACTGCATGTGCAATATCAGGCCTTGTGCAGACCATTGCATACATTAAACTTCCAACTGTTGATGCATATGGAACTTTAGACATATGAGTCATTTCTTCCTGAGTCTTAGGACACTCATCCTTAATTTGAAATGGCTAGCAAAAGGTGTACTAACTGGTTTTGCATTCTGCATATTAAACCTTTTCAACACCTTCTCTATGTACTCACTTTGAGACAATGTTAATTTGCGATTCTTCTTGTCTCTAGTTATTCTCATACCAAGGATTTGTTTTGCAGCACCCAAATCCTTCATTGCAAATGAGTTTGCCAATTTCCTTTTGAGCACATTTATTTCCTGCGTGTTAGAACCTGCAACAAGCATGTCATCTACATACAATAACAATATAATATAGTTTCCATCATCTTTCCTTTTGAGATAAACACAATTATTAGAGTGACATCTAGTATAGCCTCGTCCAGACATAAACCTGTCAAATTTTAGATACCACTGCCTTGGAGCCTGTTTTAAGCCATACAAGCTCTTCTTCAACCTGCATGCTAGTTTCTCCTTCCCTTTTACCTCATATCCTTGTGGTTGCTACATATATATCTCTTCCTCCAAATCCCCATGGAGAAAGGTTGTCTTTACATGTAACTGATCAAGATGCAAATCTTTAGCTGCTACTACACTTAAAATAGTTCTGATTGAAGTCATTTTAACAATAGGAGAAAATATTTCATCAAACTCTATACCCTTTTTCTATGCAAACTCTTTCACCACAGGTCTAGCCTTGTACCTTTTCCTACCTCCATCTTCTTCCTTCAACTTGTAAACCCATTTATTCTGCAATGTTATTTTACTTATAGGCAACCTGACTAAGTCCCAAGTCAGGTTATGTGCTAAGGAGTCCATCTCTTCTTTCATGGATTGCTCCCACTTCTTCCCGGTTTCTACCTACACTGCTTCTTCATAACATTCTGGTTCACCAGAATAAGTCAACAATACATAATATAATGAAGAAGAGTATCGTTCAAGGGGTCTACTTATCCTCGTAGATCTTTTAACACCACTTTCAATTGTTTGAAGTGCTTTTTGATATTGTGGTTGTTTTTATGTCTATTGATCATTATGATTTTTAGGTACCATCACTTTTTATGTGATCTCGTCAAGCACTGTGTATTCTCTGTTTTCTTTTTCCTATTTCTTTTCCTGCATCTGATCCTTATACAAAACCTTTTCATTGAATATGACATCTCTACTTCTAATGATTTTGTGATTTTCATAATCATATAAGTGATAACCAAAATAATTAACACCATATCCAATAAAAGTACATTTCTTTGATTTTGCCTCAAGCTTTGTTCTATTTTCTTTATTTGTGGACAAAGGCTTCACAACCAAAAGTCTTTAAAAAATGGTAGTTTACCTTTCTACCTGTCCATGCCTCCTCTGGAATACCACCATCTAAGGAACTTGAAGGCCCTCTGTTTATTAGATAAACAACAGTATCTATAGCATCTGCCCAAAATTGTAAAGGAAATCTTGCATGTAATCTCATGCACCTTGCATGCTCCATGCTTGTCTTGTTCATCCTTTCTGACACATCATTTTCTTGCAGTGTTCCTGGAACTGTCTTCTCTCTATGAATTCCATTCTCTGATCAATATCTATCAAACTCTTTGCTGCAATATTGACCTCCATTGTCTAATCTAAGACACTTCAACCTTTTTCCTGTCTCATTTTCAACAAAATCTTTCCATTTCTTTAAAGTATCAAATATATTAGATTTATTTCGAATACAATAAATCCAGGTTTTTCTGGTTGCATCATCAATAAAAGTAACAAAATAACGAGAGCCACCAAGAGATGATACCTGAGTAGGTCCCCATACATTTTTATGCACAAACTCTAATTTTTCACTCTTTTTTTCTTTCCCAACTCTAAGGAATCTGACTCTCTTTTGTTTTCCATAAAAAAAATTCTCACAGAATTTAAAAAAAAACATGCTTCAAACCCGGCAACAAATTTCTTGAGTGAAGAATCTGCATCCCCTTCTCACTCATGTGACCGAGCCTATGATGCCACAATGTCAAATCTTCTCCTGTAGAGGTTAAAGCATTAACAGAATTAGAAATACCATTGCATAAATACAATGTACCAACCTTTCCTCCTTTCGCTATTGCCAGGGATCCTTTAGTGACCTTCCAGGTTTTATCTGTGAAATTAGTTACGTAACCTTCACCTCCCAAATACCCTATTGAAATCAAATGTTTCTTCAGATTTGGAACATGCCTTACCTCCTTCAATAGCCACTGATTTCCATTTTGTTGTTTTATGAAAATTGTACCCATTCCAATGATTTTACAGGGTTTATCATCACCCAATTGAGCCTATCCAAAATCTCCTTGAACATAATCATAAAAATGTTTCCTATCAGGTGTGGCATGGAATGAGGCCCCTGAATCTACCACCCAGGCATCAATAATATTTTCTAATGAAAGAATCAAAGCATCCTACAACACATCACCTATTACATTCCCTTCATGATTAGTTTCTTGTTGCGCATCTCCTTCTCTTCCCTTCCGAGACTTGTAGTCTTTCTTCAGGTGTCCTTTCTTCCTGCATTTCCAGCACACTATCCTTGATCGAGACTTGGATCTACCTTTTCTTGACTTACTGCGATATCCAGGGCTCTTTCCTCTTTCCATTTTTCTTCCCCTAGTCTCTACAATCAAAGCATTACCTGATGTCTCACCGGAGCTTTTCTATCACATTTCTTCACTAAGGATTGCACTGACAACATCATCAAACTTTAAACTACTAGATCGAGAGACAGAGTTACTAGTGGCCATAACTAAACCGTTCCAACTTTCTAGCAATGAGCATAGAGATAACAGAGCCCTAACTTAATCATCAAAAGTTACCCCTACAGAACTTAACTGACTTGTAACTGTATTAAAATCGTTTAAATGGTATGCAACAGATCCACCTTCTGACATATTCATATTAAATAAATGCTTCATAAGAAATACCTTATTTGAGGCCGAGGCTTTTTCATATAGTTTTGCCAATGTCAACATTAAACCCTATGTTGTTGTTTCCTTTGAAATATTAAACACTACCGATGCTGCTAGGCACAGCCGTATTGTTCCAAATGCCTTTCTGTCATGAAAATTCCATTTTGAGTCTGTCATACTCGTCGACTTCTTTGTCTTTCTGCTCAATGGTAGGTATAGATTTCTCTAATACAGATAATCTTCCATCTGCATCTTCCACAGCTAGTAGTTTTGGTCGTTGAATTTTTTGACCCTAAACCTACCATCTTCCGTCATTGCTCCCACTCGAACCAGGAACCCTTCTCTCCTGCAAGTTTATCATCCAAATAGACCTTCGGATCTGATACCAGTTGTTAGAAAATTATATATTACGGAGCAATGGAACACATAAAATATTGTAGAAATATAAACACAAAAAATGCATAAAACAAGAGAGACACAGATAGACATGGTTCACCTAGTTTGGGCTACGTCCACGAAGAAACAGCTAGTCCTTCTTTTTTATATTATCCAACAAACTAAAGAGATACAACCTACAAAAGATCCACTGTAACTCCCTCTTCACTCTCAAACTCCTATCTCTTCCTCACTCAGAATATAGATATACATAGACGCAATACAATTCCCTCATATATATAGTGAGGGGTTTCCTTCTAGGGAAAAAACCCATAAATTAAACATAAATTCTACCGTCAGATCTCCACCTAATGAATGGCCCAGATTGACTAGAAATTACTATACTTTTACAAGGAAATTTTACATCTATTCCTAGCTTTGGGGCGCTGCCCTCGAAACCCCCCGCCGGGGGGGAGCTCCCAAAAGGTTACAGTCGCCCCCCCTGGACCCCTTGTAGTGAAAATTTTATGGGCAACATTACTACCCCATTTCGAACTAGAGTCCAATGCGGTGATACCTTTGAATACATAAGATAATCAGGCTCCACAACCAGTAAATAAAGAGGAAAATGAACCTAAAGCAAATCCACCCTTTCTTGAGAGACTATCTGCAACAGTCAACCTACCCTAGAAGAAATTGAACTCCTAGGAGAATTGAAGCATTTATGTGTAAAGATACCACTTCTCCAAGCCATAAAAGATGTTCCTATCTACAATAGGTTTATCAAAGAGAAGTGCTTTAGGCATCCAGGAAGGCACAAGAGAGATTCCCCAACCATCAATATCGTAGGACAACTGTCCGAACTAATGTTAGGGCAGGTAATTTGTCAAAAATATCTGGACCCTGGAAACCTAGTAGTTGATGTCCACATAAATGGCACCATGATCCCACACACCTTGATTGATCTAGGAGCTCCCATTAATGTGATGACAAAGGACACAATGCTCAAACTTAACCTCCAGGGCTCCTTGAGGAATACCATGACCATGCTACAACTAGCAAACTACTCCACCATGACCCTTGAGGGGATTGTGGAAGATGTGATGGTCTCCGTTGATTCTTGGGAGTACCCTGCTGATTTCTTAGTTCTCCAACCCATTGTGCTGTACAACAACCCCCCATTTCATAAAGTTTTTCTTTTTAACCATAATATGAAATGGGTCCCTTTTAAATAAAGGTGTGTGTGAATAAAATTGGTACCAACTCATACTTCATCAAAAGGTCCAAAGGAAACGATATATTATAAACCTTTTGAACAAATATGAATCAGTCTTATGAAATTAATATATAATTCTTTATTATTGCGATAAAGTGATCGCAAGATCGCATATCGCAACAAAAGGGAATACATAATACAAAGACCCATTGGTTAACCCCGATCCGAAAAGTGAATAACTATCGGTTATCGGGAAAGGCAAGAAAGTATAACAAAATGCCCTCCCACTATTTCTCCAATTTGATATCGCTATCGGCAATCGGGGGATGTAGCGTACCACATGTTAAGACACCTTCAAAACCTCCCGATGTGGTAAGGTGTATCGCCATCGGGGATCGGGGATTTTGCAATGACATAAATATTGCTACCCAAGCATTTCTCTGATTGCGATCTGAGAAAGCAAGGCGCGAGTTTCAAAATAGATTGAAAAGGCTTGCATGCATTATTTTAGATTATTATTGAAAGCCTTCCCATTCCCGATAGCGATCTACTTGTGATTATCCGCCAAAAAACTCAAGCCACGTTTGAATGAATCATTCGGTGTATAAATGATATGATGGGCATTTAAAATGATTGACAGGTTAAAGCGGCATATTAATGAAGCAGTTATGTCGAGATCTCCCTTGAGATTGTATCTACGGCAGTATTATTTTAATATTTCATTATTCGTTAATTGATATAACTCTTTCATATTGGCTCGCACCACCTATTCTCTGTATTACGTTCATTTTATCCCTTGCGGAGAGCTACACCGAAACAACAAGTTCAAGCCAAATGGAAAAGAAATCAAAGAGATTTGCGGCAGCATCAGCTCCTGCAGTAACAGGGCAATCTACACCTGATCCAAGACCAAGCAAGAAGGGATTGATTTCAAACACTACGTGTCTTGGCCTCGGAAACACAAGCTGGCAAAGCATATATAATCTAATTGAAGCTGAAGAGCCTGAAACGGTATCGGTGCAAGCTACTGCAGATTCAACTAGAAAATTAGAGGCTTCCCTGAAGGACTTAGCTGACTCATATCTACACTGAATAGCAGCTCGAGAAAAAATTCTTCTGTATACAGATGTAGTGCAATGGGTAGTAGAAGAAATCCCTGTTATGAATAGAACATTCTGCATAGTCGACGGAAGAGTCTTCGGCTCATTCCAACCTGATGATTTAAGGAAAATGTATCACTTGCCTGAACCACAAAATAAATACAATAAAGCATTTCTAGAGAAGTTCACAAGTGAGAATGAAACTAAATTGGCCGCAATTCGGGAATGGAGACAGAACCCCGCAAGGCACAAACATGAATCTTCATGTAAGTACTTTGTAGATTCCTTATGTTCTCCTTACTATTACGCCGGGGCAATGATGTGTAGGATCTGGGGATTACATGATTCTGCAATATTCACTATTGAAATGGTTCCTTTAATGGAAGCGACAGTTAACAGTGAGATAATGGATTCGGGAAATATATTGTCAGCTAAACTAGCCATTGCAATTCTTGAGTTTAGAAATAAAACTCGCGTGACCGGTAGGTCTATTCCTCTATTTTATTTTAGTGCTTATATTTTAGATACTCTTTGTTTCAACTCTGAATTTCTTATACTGGGGTGGAGATGGACTCCACAAGACCCCATGCCAATTCACATTTATCACCAAAAGCTGTGGAAAGCACACTATAAGGACCACTTGTACCAAATTTGTAATGGTTTTATGTTGCCTATTTACCGTGCCATTTTTGACAAGCCTACCCCAACGATTTCTTCACAAGAAGAGATTGACCTAACCGCTCTAGGAAACTGGTTTGGAGAGGATAAGTTCACATACATAAGGGTTTTTGGTAGCCTTGCAAGGCCTCATGTCCTTCCTCTGTACATACCCGACAAGCTGTTGGCCCAAGAATTAGCCTATCAAATTATGACCGCAGGAACATCCAAGACTCTTAGGATTTCAAAAAAGTAGGCTTGGCCTACTTTTCCTTTGAGATGCGGTGTTTATACTTTGCACAACTACAAGCATGCAGAGAAGGAAGCAGAGAAAATAAGCATGCTAAGCCTTGTAACCATTCCAAATAGGCGATTCGACCCAAGGAAAGTTGTCTACAATGTGCTTGAACAGGCCAAACTCACAAGGTTTGATCATAAGGAAGATGATTTTGATGAATTATTTTCTTCGACAGAGTCATTATTCCAGGTGCAAGCACTGGCCAAAATGAGATATAATGATGAAGGGCTAGTAGAATTCAATAAGCTCAGAGAACAGAGGTTGCAAACTCTACCTCTCGACTTATTAGCTACTGCCCCGACAACAAAATCAAGCGAGCCTGAACAGAAACTCATTGATAAACCTCCTGTTGCTTCAAAGATTCGCGAGAAAGATAAAGAGAAAGAACAAGAAAAAGTACAGGTGAAGGAACAGGAGAAAGAGAACAAGGAAGAGCAGAAAAGGGAGTAGGATAAGGGCAGCGAAAATGTCAATGTGGATACCCAGATTGATCCTAAACTACTCCAATAATGGCAGAAATTTGTCTCCATTATAAGCAATCTGGAAGGTCCAAAAAGTGTCGATACACCCAAAGTAACAGATACACAGGATACAGCGTCAACAAAGGTGCCACATGAAGGAACCAGTGGTCTACCCTCTAGCACGGATTTAGAAATAATTCCAAAAGATCCCTCTGATCAAATCATTTTGGAGGTGGAGGACATACCTCCATTAGATGTCTTTTATAGTCCAAAACACAGGGCTATAGTGAAAAGACAGCGGAAAAGGAGAAGACTTGATCAAACTTCCCTGTTTCCAGAGCAAACAGAGACAGCTAATGTAGTTTGGAAAGAAGAGTTTGATCCTTTCGATGACCTAATGAAGCTTTCTTAGTATGTCAGAGCTTATTCGGCAGCCACTGTGGACAAGGCATCGGAAGTGAGTAATCTACTTAAAGAAAAGGACCAAACAATTATTCTGTTGCAAACACAGTTGTCCAAAGCACAACAGAAAGTTGAACAGTTGGAACAACAATTATCAATATAGCAAAAATTAAATATTCAATTGAATAAGCAGTTGCTTGAAGAAAAACAGAGAATAGACTCAAGCGCAATACAAAAGTAGAAATAATTATGAGAAGCATTGGCCAGGTTAAAAACAATGAATGAACTAATGGAGAAAACGAAAGATGAGCAAATCGCTCACCTATCACTTCAAGTAGAGAAGTTCAAGAGTCTTCCACAACCTACCGATTTCAGAGCTGAAGCACTACAAATTAACAAGGCATTGGTGACATAGTTAAGACATAACATTTCTCTGGTTGAGCCCCTTTGTGATATAACGACATCAATACTTGACAAATCAATTGATGTTAGACAGGATTTGGAGTAGGACGACGAGACCTTGACAAATTTTCTTGCTTGGCAACACACCAATGAGGAGCAGGCAGCAAATCTACCAAAAATCCTAGAATCACACAAGGAGATCCTGTTCTTGGAATGGCAGTCACAGCTGATGAAAGCAGAGAGAGAGGTTTTCAGATGTAGATTATCTACAAGTAACTTAATTGAGTTAATCAATAATACTCTCTATCTGTCTAATATGATTTCACAATGTACCCCAGGTAAATTGATGTCAGCTAAGACATTGGAGCAAGCATGCAATCAAGAGTTGGAGAAGAATGGAAGGTTAATCGCAGGCATCAAAAGTTTAACTTGGGATACCTATTGGTTTTTCTTAGTAAAACCATATAGTCAGAGGGCCGCCCTCAAGTGTTTAACTGATGCGATTGGTTGTATCATTCATGAAATACATGATGCCACATACTCTGCTCAGCTCCATTCTTGTCTCAGCTGCCCTCTAGAATTGGAACCGATGCTTTCAATCTGCCAACTCAGATCAAAGAGAGAACAGCCGAAATGATGAATCATGCTGTCGACTACCAACAAACCTGTTGTGCAGAAGATATTCAAGATTTAGTTTTACCAATTAAATATCATATTATTTTTATAGTTAGTTAGCTTAAATAGTATTTATAGACCCTTTCATGCATTTAGAAAAGGTCCTCAGTTTTTCTATAAGACTCAAACCTGGAAGTTGCACTATTGTGCTTTCGGTATATTTTTTATAAAGATTGGGCCATTATTCCAAATTCTAACGAAGAAAGCTTTTATGGGATGTGCATTATTGCCTTGATGTGAAAGTATCTCTAAGTTGGAAAAAGGAACTCGAATGCGATTGATATCAGGAATGATTTACAGTACATATGGTACTATTATCTATGATCTAATTTCATTCTTTTATGTGAATCATTATTTTCTTACTCTTGCTATCATTGGATATATGTATGCATTTTCAACAGCACTCCTTATATTTTCACTATTGGATGTTTAAGGGATGTTATTCTTTTAGTCATATATGTACGAGTGATATATAAAGGATAAGTGTAATAATGTTTTATTGATTACTTTGTTAAACTATTTGAACAAAGTAATTATTATATGAATGAATGTCTTTGTTTACCAAATAAAGTCATCTATATGCTTGTTTTTAAATAGAGATTATCAAAAGTTACACTTAAAAATAGAAATTTCCCGGGATAGGATAGTTATTCATATTTTTACTTTTAGATTAAATCATTCATCCATTACCATTTTATTAGAAAACCACTCATTTATCCATCCCCTTCTTATTCATCATTGGGAAACTGGTCCCATTATTTCCAGTTGGAGCCACCACACCAAACGGAAAAGGAGCTGCATCAAGGTCCAGACTGGGTGGTTTTCCCCGATGTTGTTGCAGGGAATTTCGAGGCATCAACATTTTTGGCACTAGAAGGAGGGCATGAACCTCCGAATGGAGAGTAAATCAAAACCTATAGACCATTTTGAGAGTAAATCTCCCTCCACCTCACCTCGGACCTCTCGTTTGCATTCTGGAACACCATATTCAAACGAGAATAAGAGGAATAAACTACCACTGCTCAATCCCATCATACTCCAGATCGATTAAGTCCTGGGTCTCCTAAAGTTCAGTTTCTCATCCGGAAACTTCAAGTCTTTTTGATATCACCACAGAAATCTGAAGTATCTCAAGGCAATGAGACTTTGCAATTCAATCTACCTCACCCTCTCACCAGACTTCAAAGCGGAAATCTCAGTATTGAACCTACTGAGTTGCGTTTACCGAAAAGGAGAAAGGCTAAAAAGAACACTGAAGGATCTAATAGTGAGACCTTTTCTTCATCATCCTCCATTTCATCTTCTCCAGTGCGAAGTCAACCATCCACTCCTCCATTACACATTGTTGTTCAGTAGGGATCACCAACTTCAACATCCCCACCTATTCAATCTTCAGTACCAACTCCTCTCCAAACAACTGGAATTTCATCAGTAATATCAATTGTTATTAGTTCTACGATGGCTTAGAATCCATGGAATAGTCTTGGTGCAGTTACTATGCCTGCACCATTACATCCATTACCTAATTATCCTAAGAAATGGTTGCCGAAATTTAATCCAGATGCTGGAACATTAGCCAAAGAACATTTTAACAATTTCATGTTATTAGTTAATCTAAAAGGAGTAACAGAGGAAGATGTTGTCGTTAGGCTTTTCCCTTATACTTTACAAGGATTAGCTGGGTCTTGGTATTTTTCCCTACACTCTGGATCCACTACCAGCTGGAACATTTTTCAAGAGCAGTTTCTCACTAAGTATGGTGATGATAGATCTTTAGCGACATTAATTAATGATCTTTCGAATCTTACGATAGAATCTAGAGAACCTATCAAGGAATTCAACTCCCGATTCAATAAACCCTTGAATAAGATTCCAACTGACTCTAAGCCAAGTGAGCAAATCAAAAGCGAATGGTATATAACAGCCCTACCTTCAAATATAGCCATTTTTGTAGATAAAGCTGCAAAACCAACTTTAGCTGAAAACATGAAAGAAGCGCTTTCTGTAGAGAAACACATTATTGCTTGAGAAAAGAAAGGAGCTCTTGAAGATAGAAAATCCAAAAAAAATTCTGTTAAAGATGATTCAAAGAAGAAAACCCATAAAGATCCATATGATATGGTGGGTCTACAAAAGGTCCTCAAAACAATGTCAAATGAAATGGTTGAAATCAAAAAATAAGTAGCAAAAACTTCAACAAAGAAGCCATTTAGAAATTTTAAGAAACCTAAGTCAAAACCACCAAATGTTATATCTAATGTAGACTCAGATCCTTAAGAGGAAGAAGAAGATGAAACAGTCTTACCATCCGACGAACTCGAAGAAGAGGAGGTTGTCGAATGCCATGGAATGTGGGACTTCATTTTACCTAACTCCGATATAGAAAATGAACAAAAAGCTTTCCCTGTGACTACCAGGAGTAAAGGTACTCCTGAAAACGTTCAGCCAATTTCAAAGAAAAGGAGTGCAGGTACCACTACTACAAAAGAAAAGGTTCCCACAAAGAAATCGGTGGCAACAACATCTCAAAATCAACCATCATCCTCAAATATACCTTCAACATCTAAGATGTTGGTAGTATCGGATTTAATGGATTACAATATTATTGATGATATGAAGAAGACAAAGGCAAACATTACTATGCTTGAACTTAGCAAACTCAAACATCAGCAGAAATTACTTCTTAAGGAACTAAATGCAGTACCTTCTTCACCTCTTCCTAGTGCTGTGATCTCTAAAGCTGCAAATGATTTAGGTCAACCACCTTCTGGTATAATTGAAGCTACTGATACAATTTTAATCGGAGACAGATCAAATTCCCATACTCCCCCATTCATCTTGACCTATGAGATCTATAATCAAAATCTACGCAACTGTTTGATTGACTCAGGGGCATCCTCTAACATAATGCCAGCTTCAGTTTGTTCCAAACTGAACATTGAACCCCAAAAATCTGCAATTCATATTGTACAGTTGGATAGAACCAAGGTCCAGGTTTTAGGGGAAATCAATTCTGTAACTATCAGGTTATCAGCTAATCCACGAGTGGTTCAGAGAATTGATATTTTAATTGCCGATATACCTTAATTTTATGGTTTAATCTTGAGTAGGGATTGGTATGAGAAACTCCACGGTTATATTTCTACCGATTGGTCCCATATGTGGCTACCCTATAAATGAAAGACAAATCAAATCAAAATCGATCGGGAGAAACATATGGCCCATACTGTCACTGAATTTGAACAAGAGAATCAACCAATAGCATTTAATAATAATATTTTGGGGAATTACTCTTCTGAATCATTCTTTGGCAATTTCTCTGCCCAACCATCTCCTTTCTCAGTAAATAATTTCACATCCCAAATTGAAAAATTTTCACAAACCGATAGATCAAGATGTGTCAATATTGCTGAGAAAACTATAAATAAAATTGTTGATAATTCTTTATTTTGGTCACTATACTTTGATGGGTCTAAATCTAGTGAAGGTGCAGGAGAAGGGTGTATTTTAGTTAGCCCTGAAGGAGAAAAAAAATATGTTATCGTGTAGATTGGAATTTGAATGCACAAATAATACAACGGAGTATGAGTCCTTAGTTCAAGGACTATATAAAGCTATTGGTCTTAAAGTTCAATATTTTGAAGTGTTTGGTGATTCAGAAATTATCATAAAATAAGTTAGAAATACAACTCACTGTGTTTCTAGTCATCTCAAACACTATCAGTGTTTGGTGCAGGAACTCATATCTCAATTTTTAGCATTCATTATTTCTCCTATCCCTAGATCCCAGAATGCAGCAACAGACTTGCTAGCTAATGTTGCTTCTAAACTCCTACCGTCCGAAGATTACAGCCCAGACCGATTTTCAGTAGAGTTAATTTTTAGACCATCAATTCCCGACAATGTCACCAATTTGCATGTGTTCAATCATGACGAAGACATTTTAAATTTCTTGACTTCTGACAAGTCCTATGATGATCAAGTCATTGATGAAAGTGATCATGACCTTCAAATGAAGGAAAAGCAGGAAGAAAACTCAATACCAAAACCAGTGGTTAAGCTAGAAGGTCTTTATGATATTAAAGACAAGTTTAAATAGGTGACCAATTCAAAGCTCTAAAGTTCTACTTTAAGATTTGAATTGATAAACCTATGTACTGAGGAAAACCCTCAAAACATCAATTTGGGATTAGGAATTTCTTTGGAAGAAAGAACAACATTCATTAGGTTATTACGAAAAAATAAATATGTCTTCGCTTGGAAATATGATGATCTAAAAACATACGATGCATCGATCATTCAACATACTATTCCAACGCTTTCTGAACAAAAACTAGTCCAACAGAAGTTAAGGAAAATCCATCCTAACCTAGAGAGTCAATTAAAAATCGAACTAAATAAACTCTTGAAGGCTAAGATCATTTTTCCTGTCCAACATTCAAACTTGGTCTCTAATATGGTGCATGTTAGAAAGAAAAATGGCGACATCAGGATTTGCATAGATTTCAGAAATCTTAATAAAGCAAGTAAAAAAGATAACTTCCCTTTACCTACCATGGAGAAGATACTCCATTCAGTAGCTGGTTCTGAGTTAATGTCCTTTTTAGATGGTTTTTCAGGATATAACCAGATTTTGGTTCATCCTGATGGCAGGCTTAAAACTACCTTCAAAACTAAATCGGGAACTTATGCTTACCAAAAAATGCCTTTTGGACTTATCAATGCAGGAGCTACATTCCAAAGAGCAATGGATATAGCATTGAAAGGATTGATCAATAAAACAGTAGTTTTCTATTTAGATGATATTACTGTATTTTCCAAGACAATGTCTAATCATTTACATGATTTAAAACAAATCTTTGAACGCTGGAGAAGGTATGGTATCTCGCTTAATCCAGAAAAGTCTTTTTTTTCTCTTAATCAAGGAAAGCTCTTAGGCTTCATTGTTTCCAAAGATGGTATTTATATTGATCTAGATAGAATTAAAGAGATTTCTGATATTCCATTCCCTCATAACAAAAAATCCATGTAGTCATTTTTGGGTCAAATTAACTTTGTCAAAAGATTTGTTCCAAATTTTTCCCAGATTATTTTACCATTACAAACAATGATTAAGAAAAATTCGGTGTTTAGATGGGGATCTGCAGAAAAAGAGGCATTTGACTCTATCAAACAATCAATAATTAATGCCCCAGCTTTAAGCACTCCCAATTTTTCAAATCATTTCATGCTGTATACTCTCGCATCCACCTTGTCTTATGTAGCAGTGCTGACTCAGATTAATGATCAAAACTTGGAGGCACCAATTTCATTTTATAGTTCAAATCTTCAAGGTGCTGAACTTAATTATTCAGAAGTTGAAAAGCAAGCCTTTTCTATGTACAAACCTGTCAAACACTATAGACCCTTCCTTTTAAAAGCTCACATAAAAGTTATAGTTCCTTTTTCAGCAGTAAGACAATTACTAATTCAAAGGGAATTAGGAGAAAAAAGGGCAAAATGGGTCACAATATTACAAGAATATGACTTAGAAATCAAGCCAGCAAAGATTGTCAAAGGCCAAGCTTTTTGTATGTTATTAGCAGGAGCATCCAATATTCAAGAATCAGAAGGTACAGAAAACACTAAATAAATCAATCAGATAAGTATCATAGATCTTGAATCACAATATGCAGATTTGATTTTCTATTTAAAAAATGGATACGCACCTTCTAATATTTCCTATAAAAACAAACATGCCATTAGATTAAAAGCGAAAAACTTCATAATTGTAGATGATGTACTTTTTAGGCGGAATTATGATTCAATTTTATTAAGATGCCTAGAAAAACCTAAAGCGCAAAAAGTTTTGTAGGAGCTACATGACGGACTAGCAGGAGAACATTTTGGAGCTGATACAACAGCCCACAAAATCATTCATGCTGGATATTATTGGTCCACCCTGTTCAGAGATACTCACGAATATGTAAGGAAAAGCTGAAGTTGTTAAATCTCCAGTGGAAGACAAAGAAAACCAACTTTTCGTTTGCAACTAGTCAACATTAAACAACCTTTCGAGCAATGCAGATTGGATATCATTGGGGAAACCACTCCATAGTCATCCAAACAACATAAGTATATCCTTACTACTACTGATTACTTTACAAAGTGGGTTGAAGCAATTCCTCTGAAGACAACAAACTCTGAAGTAATTATAGAGTTTATAGATCAATTCATTATTACCAGGTTTGGTGTCCCAAACGCTCTTGTTTTCGATAATGCATCTTATTTCTCTGGAAATTCTATGTTTGAGTTCGCTATTAAAAGAGGATTTATATTGAAATATTCTGCGAATTACTATCCCAAGATAATGGTTTAGCAGAATCCACCAATAAAAATCTCGTCAAAATCATTAAGCGAACTATTGAGCAGAATCATAAAAACTGGCATAAATCTTTGATATTTGCACTATGGGCTGACAGAATAACACAGAAGGCTTCCATAGGTACTTCTCCATTTAATCTTGTATATGGGAAGGAAGCAGTCCTACCAACCAATTTATTACTTCCATCTCTAGCGCTAGTGCAGTTTATTGAAGAAAGTCCCTCATCTTCTATCCAACTAAGACATGATCAAATTTTAAAATTAGAAGAAGAAAGGGAAAAAGCTAGAATTATACATGCAAAACATTGGCAAATTATCAATTCAGATTCTAATTCAACTTCATCCAGTTCAAAACAATTACAAGTTGGTGATCTAGTTCTTAAATAGTACAAAGCCCATGAGGATAAAGGAAAACACACTAAGTTCCAGAAAATGTCGCTCGGACCATTTCAAATCACTGAGAAGATAGGCCATTCTACTTTCATATTGCAAGATCTATCAGGTAAGAGAGATTCTCTTCCTGTTAATGGCCTTATCTTGAAAAAATTCATCAATTGAGAAGGTAACCCCTTCTCCTTTTGTAAATATTCAATTTTCAGCAAAATTTGTGTTCATAGTTTTTAGGATTATTGGAAATAAAGTTGTAAGATATATTCCATTGGCCTTTGCTATATTCAAAAAGTTGCTCAAAAGAAATAGTTTTGATATTTACTTTTAAAATGGAAACCTTAAACAAAAGGAAAATTTCTAGGAAATTAGGTATATCTAGATTCTGAAACCCCATTTTATTTTTGTGAAATCTTCTCGAGATTTAGAAGTACTGTAAATCATTTTAATGTTTTCAAATGGCCAAAAATGGTTATCAATATAAAAATAGAAACTGATTCAATCTTAGCGTCTTCAACTCTTACTCTGTCATCCATGCTCTCTTAAGGAGAAAATTGTCCATCCCATTCATCAAAGTTTATGATTACTCAGACTGTAATTCTAAAATATATTTGATATAAAAGATAAGGGGTCTTATTACAAGCCTGCTTACCATGATCATTGGAGAATAGTTCAACTGACATTACCAATACTGCATACCAAAACAAGGTCATGGATTATAATTATAAGACAAGGGGTCTCATCACGAGCCAGCTTGTTTAGTTAAATTACAACCAGTGAATGGCATTGTCAAGCAGCTGGGCACCAAACTAGGACAATGGCTTTTTATTTTACAAAATAAGAAAAAAGAAAAAGAGATACAAAATATGAAGGCATATTTTTGGATTCATTCTTTTAATTATAATCTGAAATGGATGGGATAATGGACGATTAAATGGTTAAAAGGTATCTCTGTTGAAACTATAAACGTTTGCTGGTAGCAGAGGCTCTACCTATGACAAAGGAGTCATTATAAAGCTAAGTTGGAAAGGTTCTTTGTTTTATCATTATCAACCAATTAAGGCTAATTTAAAACTTAGAATGTATTTAATTTTAACAAGAGAAGAAACTAGCAAAAATAGCTTAGATTCAAAATTTATCTATACCTAGTTATATTAGAATTCTCCTCTTAGATAAGATTTCTATATAAAGGAGGTTTAAGTATTTCAACATTTTTTCAGAGATAATTGTTTCTCCCAGTGAATCGCCAATTTTTGTGCTGTACAACAACACCCCATTTCATAAAATTTTTCTTTTTAACCATAATATGAAAGGGGTCCCTTTTAAATATAGATGTGTGTGAATAAAATTGGTATCAACTCATCCTTCATCAAAAGGTCCAAAAAAAACGATATATTATAAACCTTTTGAAAAAATATGAATCGGTCTTATGAAATAAATATATAATTCTTTATTATTGTGATAAAGCAATCACAAGACCGCATATCGCAACAACAAGGAATACATAATACAAAGACCCATTGGTTAACCCCGATCTGAAAAGTGAATAACTATCGGTTATTGGGAAAGCAAGGAAGTATAACAAAAGCCCTCCCACTATTTCTCTGATGGGGTATCGCTATCGGCAATCGGGGGATGTAGCGTACCACATGTTAAGACACCTTCAAAACCTCCCGATGCGATAAGGTGTATCACCATCGGGGATCGGGGTTTTTGCAATGACATAAATATTGCTACCCAAGCATTTCTCCGATTGCAATCCGATAAAGCAAGGCGTGAGTTTCAAAATAGATTGAAAAGGCTTGCATGCATTATTTTAAATTATTATTAAAAGAATTCCCATTCCCGATAGCGATTTACTTGTGATTATCCACCAAAAAACTCAAGCCACGCTTGAATGAATCATTCAGCGTATAAACGATATGATGGGTATTTAAAATGATTTATAGGTTAAAGTGGCCAATTAATGATGCAGTTATGCCGAGATCTCCCCTAACATTGTATCTGCGGCAGTATTATTTTAATCTTTCATTATTCGTTAATTGATATAACTCTTTCATATTGGCTCGCACCACCTATTCTCTGTATTACGTTCATTTTATCCCTTGCGCAGAGCTCTTCTGAAACAACAAGTTCAAGCCAAATGGGAAAGAAATCCAAGAGATTTGCGACAACATCAGCTCCCACAGTAACAGGGAAATCTACCACTGATCCAGGGCCAAGAAAGAAGGGATTGATTTCAAACACTACATGTCTTGGCCTCGGAAACACAAGCTGGCAAAGCATATGTAATCTAATTGAAGTTGAAGAGCCTGAAACAGTATTGGTGCAAGATACTACAGATTCAACTAGAAAATCAGAGGCTTCCCTGAAGGACTTAGCTGACTCATATCTACACCGAATAGCAGCTCAAGAAAAAATTCTTCTGTATACAGATGTAGTGCAATGGACAGTAGAGGAAATCCCTGTTATAAATAGAACATTTTACACAGTCGACGGAAGAGTCTTCGGCTCATTCCAACCTGATGATTTAAAGAAAATGTATCACTTGCGTAAACCACAAAAGAAATACAATAAATCATTTCTGGAGAAGTTCACAAGTTCTAATGAAACTGAATCGGCCCTAATTCGAGAATGGAGACAGAACCCCGCAAGGCACAAACATGAATCTTCAGGTAAGTACTCTGAAGATTCCTTATGTTCTCCTTACTGTTACACCGGGGCAATGATATGTAGGATCTGGGGATTACATAATTCTGCAAAATTCACTATTGAAGTGGTTCTTTTAATGGAAGCGACAGTTAACAGTGAGATAATGGATTGGGGAAATATATTGCCAGATAAACTAACCACTGCAATTCTTGAGTTTAGAAATAAAACTCGCGTGACCGATAGGTCTATTCCTCCATTTTATTTTAGTGCTTATATTTTAGATACTCTTTGTTTCCACTCTGAATTTCCTATACTAGGGTGGAGATGGACTACAAAATTCCCCATGCCAATTCACATTTATCACCAAAATCTGTGGAAAGCACACTATAAGGACCACCTGTACCAAATTTGTAATGGTTTTATGTTGCCTATTTACCGTGCCATTTTTTACAAGCCTACCCCAAAGATTTCTTCACAAGTAGAGATTGACCTAACCGCTCTAGGAAACTGGTTTGGGGAGGGTAAGTTCACATACATAAGGGATTTTGGTAGCCTTGCAAGGCCTCATGTCCTTCCTCTGTACATACTCGATAAGTTGTTGGCCCGAGAATTAGCCTATCAAATTATGACCGCAGGAACATCCAAGACTCTTAGGATTTCAAAAGAGCAGGCTTGGCCTAATTTTCCTTTCAGATGCGGTGTTTATACTTTGCACAACTACAAGCATGTGGAGAAGGAAGCAGAGAAAATAAACATGCTAAACCTTGCCACCATTCCAAATAGGCGATTCGACCTAAGGAAATTTGTCTACAATGTGCTTGAACAGGCCAAACTCACAAGGTTTGATCATAAGGAAGATGATTTTGATGACTTATTTTCTTCGGAAGAGTCATTGTTCCAGGTGAAAGCATTGGCCAAAACGAGATGTAATGATGAAGGGCTAGTAGAATTCAATAAGCTCAGAGGATAGAGGTTGCAAACTCTACCTCTAGACTTATTAGCTACTACCTCGACAACACAATCAAGCGAGCCTGAACAACAACTCATTGACAAACCTCTTGATGCTTCAAAGATTCTCGAGAAAGATAAAGAGAAAGAACAAGAAAAAGTACAGGAGAAGGAGCAGGAGAAAGAGCATGAGGAAGAGCAGAAAAGGGAGTAGGATAAGGGCAGCGAAAATGTCAATGTGGATACCCAGATTGATCCTAAACTACTCCAAGAATGGCAGCAATTTGACTCCATTATAAGCAATCTGGAAGGTCCAAAAAGTGTTGATACACCCAAAAGTAACAGATACACATGATACAACGTCAACAAAGTTTCCACATGAAGGAACCAGCGGCCTACCCCCTAGAACGAATTTAGAAATAATTCCAAAAGATCCCTCTAATCAAATCATTTTGGAGGTGGAGGACATACCTCCATTAGATGTCTTTTACAGTCCAAAACACAGGGTTGTAGTGAAAAGACAGCGGAAAAGGAGAAGACCTGATCAACCTTCCCTGTTTCCAGAGCAAACAGAGACAACTAATGTAGTTTGGAAAGAAGAATTTGATCCTTCCGATGACCTAACGAAGCTTTCTCAGTATGCCGGAGCTTATTCGGCAGCCACTATGGACAAGGCATCGAAAGTGAGTAATCTACTTAAAGAAAATGACCAAGCAGTTATTTTGTTGCAAACACAGCTGTCCGAAGAACAACAGAAATTTGAACAGTTGGAACAGCGATTATCAAAATTGAATAAGTAGTTGCTTGAAGAAAAATAGAGAATAGACTCAAGTGTAATACAAAAGCAGAAAGAATTATCAGAAGCATTGGTCAGGTTAAAGACGATGAATGAACTAATGGCGAAATGAAAGATGAGCGAATTGCTCAGCTATCACTTCAAGTAGATAAGTTCAAGAGTCTTCCACAACCTACCAATTTCAGAGCCGAAGCGCTACAAATTAACAAGGCATTGGTGACGCAGTTAAGACTGTTATGTCATAAAATTTCTCTGGTTGAGCGCCATTGTGATATAACGGCATCAATAGTTGATCAATCAATTGATGCTAGACAGGATTTGGAGCAGGTCGACGAGACCCTGACAAATTTTCTTGCTTGGCAAGACACCAATGAGGCGCAGGCAGCAAATCTACCCAAAATCCTAGAATCACACAAGGAGATCCTGTTCTTGGAATGGCAGTCACAGCTGATGAAAGCAGAGAGAGTGGTTTCCAGATGTAGATTATCTACAAGTAACTTAATTGAGTTAATCAATAATACTCTCTATCTGTCTAATATGATTTCACAATGTACCCCAGGTAAATTGTTGTCAGCTAAGACATTGGAGCAAGCATGCAATCAAGAGTTGGAGAAGAATGGAAGGTTAATCGTAGGCATCCAAAGTTTAACTTGGGATAACTATTGGTTTTTCTTAGTAAAACCATACAGTCAGAGGGCCGCCCTTAAGTGTTTAATCGATGAGATCGGTTGTATCATTCCTGAAATACATGATGCCACATACTCTGCTCAACTCCATTCTCATCTCAGCCGCCCTCTAGAATTGGAACCGATGCTTGCAATATACCAACTCAGATCAAAGGAAGAATAGCCAAAATGATGAATCATGCTGCCGACTACCAACAAACCTGTTGTGGAGAAGATATTCAAGATTTAGTTGTACCAATTAAATAGCATTTTATTTTTGTAGTTAGTTAGTTTAATTAGTATTTATAGACCCTTTCATGCATTTATAAAGGGTCCTCAGTGTTTGTATAAGACTCAAACCTGGAAGTTGCACTATTGTGCTTCCAGTATATTTTTTATAAAGACTAGGCCATTATTCCAAATTCTAACAAAGAAATCTTTTATGGGATGTGCACTATTGCCTTGATGTGAAAGTATCTCTAAGTTGGAAAAAGGAACTCGAATGCGATTGATATCGGGAATGATTTACAGCACATATTGTACTATTATCTACTATCTAATTTCATTCTTTTATGTGAATCATTATTTGATTACTCTTGCTATCATTGGATATATGTATGCGTTTTCAACAACACTCCTTATATTTTCACTATTGGATGTTTAAGGGATGTTATTATTTTAGTCATATATGTATCAGTGATATATAAAGGATAAGTGTAATAATGTTTTATTGATTACTTTTTTCAACTATTTGAACAAAGTAATTATTATATGAATGAATGTCTTTGTTTACCAAATAAAGTCATCTATATGCTTGTTTGTAAATAGAGATTATCAAACGTTACACTTAAAAATAGAAGTTTCCTAGGATAGGATAGTTATTCATATTTTTACTTTTATATTAAATTATTCATCCATTACCATTTTATTAGAAAACCACTCATTTATCCATCACCTTTTTATTAATCATTGGGAAACTGGTCCCATTATTTCTAGTCGGAGCCACCACACCAAATGGAAAAGGAGTTGCATCAAGGTCCGGACCGGGTGGTTTTCCCCGATGTTGTTACAGCGAATTTCGAGGCATCAACACAACCAAAGGCAAAGCTCACTAGATATCCTCTCATTCTGGGAAGATCCTGGTTGGCTACAGCCAATGCCTACATCAGCTGTCGAGATGGGAACATGACCGTAAAGAATGGGCACATGTCCAAGCAATTAATCCTATACCCTCCTACCCAACCCTTGCTAGAACATGATCTACCTCTATGGACAGAGGAGGAAGATGAGGATGAATTTTGTTCCACACCACTTTGTACATTAGGAACGGCCATGGGGCGAAAACCCCAAGATGAGGATGTTATGATAGAAAATTTGATTCATAATACACCTCCGAGTATATCATCCTTAGAAGACATATTGAGAGAAACCAAAAACAATCCCTCAACTAATCTTTGTGTGGTTGATCCTACTCCTACCCGTGTCAAAATTACAGAGTTTTCCCCATAAAGAACATTGAAAATCAATCCATCCCTATCTACTTCCTAGGAGAAGGAGCTATGCAGCTTACTGAGAAAACATCTAGATGCCTTCACCTAGAGTTATAAGGAAATGAAGGGAGCACACCCTTCAGTATGTACTCATCATATATACATCAAGGAAGATTGCAAACCAGTCAGGTAGCCTCAAAGGAGGATGAATCCAACACTTAAATACATTGTTAAGGAAGAACTATAGAAATTGCTTGATGCAGGATTCATCTATCCCATCTCTGACAGTGAATGGGTCTCTCCTTTAGTACTAGTGCCAAAGAAAAATGGTAAGTGGAGAATTTGTGCCGACTATCGAGAATTGAACAAAGCCACTCAAAAGGACCATTTTCCTTTACCTTTCATAGATCAATTATTAAAGAGTCTGGCAGGGAAAAAGATTTTCTCTTTCCCAGATATGTTTAGCGGGTACAATCAAATTCAAATCAGCCTGGAAGACCAAGATAAGACCACTTTCACTTGTCCTTGGGGTACCTTTGCATATCGAGTCCTTCCTTTTGGTTTGTGCAGTGCTCTAGCCACTTTCCAAAGAGCGGTATTGAGTATATTTCCTGAACTGGTTCATGATGTGATAGAAATATACATGGATGATTTTACTCCTTATGGCTCTAACTTTCAAGAAGCTTTATCTAACCTAAGAAAAGTTCTAGATAAGTGTATTGAGATGAACCTATCCCTCAGTCTAGAAAAATGTTAATTTTTGGTGACTGAAGGGACCATGTTAGGTCATGCAATATCTCAACAAGGACTGCAGGTGGACCCTAACAAAATTGCCATCATCCAGAGGGTCCGACCTCCTCAGAAGGTGAGAGATGTCAGAAGTTTCATAGGCTTAGCTGAATATTACAGAAGATTCATTAAAGATTTTAGAAAGCTAGCCTCTCCTTTGTTTGGCCTCTTAGGCAAATATGTTGTGTTCATATGGTTGGAAAACTTTCAAGAAGCCTTAGATACATTGAAGAGCAAGCTAGTGACTGCTCCAATTCTCAGAGGCCCAAATTGGGCCCTACCTTTCCACATTCACACAGATGCCTCAAACAAACCAATAGGAGTAGCCTTAGGACAAATTAATGAAAAGTTACCTTATGCCATATACTTTATAAGCAAAAACTTGTCAAAGGCAGAGTTAAGCTATACAGTGACTGAGAAGGAACTCCTAGCTATCATGCATTCCTTAATTAAATTCAGACATTATATCACAGGCTATCAAACCTTTGCGCACACTGATCATGCTACAATTATATATTTAATGAAAAAACTTATAGGTCCCTATAATACTAATAATTACCCCATTAATGTTGTAGTTATATCCCTTATTAATATTGTTGTGCCTCTATTGTCCCCATATTGTTATTATTGTGCCCCATAGAATCCATCTATTTTTATTTTTGTGCCTTTATATTATTATTGTTAGGTCGGTTGGGTTATATTGTGACTCCTTAGACTCCTATCTATAGAAAGAAGGTTTTTTCATTTGAATCATTCATTTGTGTAATGTAAAGGAGGTTTCCCCCTCGAAGAGACTAAATTCTAAGGCGTTGATCTATCTTTTCTATCATTTTGTGAGCTGGTTTCATAACATTTGGTATCAGAGCTTTGGATTCTATGGTTTCGGTGCTCCAAATAGGTCATCGTGGCATTTTTGCTATAACTTTTTTCTGCGACATTTCAGAAGCAAAAAAAAACCCATTTGAGGTGAAATCACACTAAAACTTGGGTTCAAATTTCAAAGCTTTTTGTGCTGTATGTGCGGAGATATGATCTGAGGAAGTTGGTATTTTTGCAAACTCCTGAATTACATTCCAAATAGGTGACCTGGGGAAAATCGTCATAACTTTCTCTCTGAGCATCGGATTGAAGTTTTGTAAGAAGGTATAGAAAGAGGATAGACTATAGTTTCTTGTATATATATTTTAGAGCCAAAGGTCAAAACAGGGACACGTGGCAAGTCATACAAGTTTGCTCTACTCAACTAGTCTATAATCAGGTCACTATGGGAGATTTGGCATAACGCTTCCTTGGAGAATCCAGTTTGGATCAGACTGGTGGCATTGGAAAGAGGGCATAGAGGGCTACTGCAAGTCGCAATTTTAGAACTAGATGATCCAAAACTACAGAGATACATCAGAGGCAATATCGAGCTCCTACAAAGTGAAAAAAGGTGTGTAGATTTTTTTAAATTTTTGCTTAAGCTTGGTTTGAAAAATTATTTTGAAGGAATTCAAAGGGCATAGTAGAGCATTATTATCAGTAACTAATGCCCCGAGGAAATAAAATGAAAACACCTAGTAAGCAACCTGAAAGTTGTAGCATGACTCATGAAGAAGAGGAAGAAATGCTACAAGATATATCAAAATTACAAGACCAAGGGCAACATATTTCACTCTCACGAAAGCTAACAAAAGCTAAGGTAAATGGCTTGGAATCTAATATAAAGGGCATGGAAGCTAAGATGGATGATTTGAAGATAGATTTGAAGAGAGACATGGCAGATTTGAATATAGATTTGAAGAGAGACATGGCAGATTTGAATATAGATTTGAAGACAGACATGGCAGATTTGAAGACAGATTTGACAAATTTTCCACAAGAAATTCTTACAAATGATGAAAGAGTAGTAAAGGAAACTCATGATGCCAACAAAAGAAATGTTAATCATGATTTCATAGACTCTAATGTTGGATCAAGGACCCACCATATTCCAAAAATCGATATGAGGAAGTTTGATGGCAAGGATCCCGCAACATGGATATTACAGTTGGAGCAATTTTTCAATCTCAATAATGTGCAAAACACATAAAAGGTACGTATTGAAACTTTATATTTGGAACCAAATCAGTTTGTATGGTATCAATGGCTTTTCTCTTGTAAAAAAATTATCACTTGCGCAATTTTTACGGAATAATTGACAGCACATTATGAGGATACAAAAAGCAACACCTTTTTTAGCCAATTGATAAGTCTTAAACAAAAGGGTTCGATAATGAAGCACTTGAAGAGTTCAAAAAATTGAACATAAGGGTAAAAAATATTCTAGAGGAGCATAGGATTGATGTGTTCATAGGTACTTTAAAGGATAATATCTAAGATGATGTTCACCATTGGGAACCTGATTCATTAGAGAAGGCATTTAGGTTAGCAAGAAAGATGGAAAGCAAAATTATGTCAACCACGAAGCATACCACTTGTTAGCCTCCTGCTGCAGCAGGTTACTCATATTTCACGATTGACATTTTTACAGGCCAAATATGTCATACTTTGCATGCTGCAATGCTCCATATTTGCTAACAGACACCAAAGAAGGAGGCCATGAAAGTGTGTTAGTCTAAGTTCAACTGCTGCATTCCAATTTTGAAGAGTTAATCCATTTTGTAGAATTTTCAGCTAAAGGGAGGTCCAAACAGCTTAATCTTGGTCTCCCTAGGTTTCAATTTCCTATTTTAGAATATAGAGAATGAATAATCTATCCAAACAACTTAATATTGGCAGATTCTTAGATAGGTAGAGAAGCAAGGGTGCTCAAAAGCCTAATCTAAGCCCCTGGAAGAAATAAGTGTAGATATAGATAGGAGGACAGTGCAAAAGAAAAAGTTGAAAAGCTGGGTCTGCAAGTCTAAGTGAACCCAAACCAAAAGAAGGAAAATGCTAGGTAAGTAGGCTGGGTAGGTAGTTTGGTGGTTGCAGAATCAATGACTATGATTTGTTTTGCGTTTTAAACTATTATATCTGTTCAAATCAGTATTGCAAGGCAAGAATCCTATGGAGGAGCTCAAGCGAGGCATAACTAACTTCCCCTTCTTCTTCTTCCCTAAATCATTTACTAAATTCACCAAAGAGGTCAAGATATGCTTGATATCTCTTAGATTCATCATTTTCCATAACATTTGCCTTGGTAAAGATCTGCTTTAGGAGGGTCCATACTTGCTCTACAAAGTTCTATCTCCCCTTTAAAGCCTAAGACCTTCGAGACTTAGCGCTTTCTTGTCATTTTCATATTAACTCCTGACATTATTATGTAAATCCCTACCTATTTCCTTTCCCCCTACTAAAACTATGGTAATAATTCCCCTATGTAAATATCCCCTCCCTCTGGTTGAAACATAACCATAAATATCCCCTTGGGAATTACTAAGTTCACCTAGATCTTAGTAAGAACCCTCATCTCTGCATAAATCTCCCCTCCGAGGTGTTTGGATTCCTTCCAAAACATAAAAAACCCCTTCCAAATGCATTAACCAACCCCCGCGCATCACATTTTTTGGATTTATTAATGTTTGATTAATAAATAACCAAAGTGCCGAAACATATTAATCGTTAACCTAAAGTCCAAACCCACCTGCGGTCGCAAATATTAAAATTTATCGCCCACGCTGTTTCATTAAAACCCGTGCATCTTCTCCTCCCGTCCACCGTCGGATCAACCCTCCCAGATCCGACGGCCCTCATGCATATTGGGCGCCCTTTTGTGATGGTTAGTTAGCACCCGATGTCCGACGGTTTTACCGACGTACGCCATGACAACTGGCGGCATCCCATTGCATCGGGTCGCCCCTGAAAAATACCACCTCCATATCAAAAGCAGTCCAACGCCAACCGGAAACTGCCTTCCCCTTACGTGATGTGGGCACCATGTCATCCTGCCGCGTCACCCTGCCACATCGCTTCCACCTCACCCCTTCCTGCCTGCGCCTTGCTGACATCACCCTGCCACCGTGTCCTGCCACATCATCACCCCACCGTACTGCCACGTCACCCTGCTGACGTTTTGCTGACGTCATCACCGTACAAGAGGACCCCACTGCTGACGTCATGCTGACATCATCCGTCGTACCGCTGATGTCATGCTGATGTCAGCAGCTGAAAAAACGTGCAAGTACAAAAATTAAGCTTCAGAGGCTCGGAATGAGAAACATGGGCAATTTTCGATGCGCGATTAGCCAAATAGGCCAAAGAGGGAAATCTTTAGAGAATCTTTTGATTCCTTAGCCATTTTTGCACCAAGAAAGGCAGAAAAAGCCCGATTTTGCAGTTTTTAATGTATCAGAAGAAAGAGAGACTCAGTTCAGATATTAAAGAGTATCAGAGCAGATGTGAAGCCAAAAAGCATGTCAAAGAGTATCAATGTTGCGGAAAAGTGTATCAGCGAAGATCTTCTCAGGGCTCAAGGCGAATGAAGCATTAAAAGAAAAACCTTGAAAGTCAAGAAGCAGTTAAGGAACCATTCAAAGCTCACCAGCACAAATCACTGCACAATTAAAACCCACAGAAGATTAGTGGACCAGAACTTAATGCACAGTTATTACAGGAGCACTGCACCAAGCCATAGAGGACACCACAATAACTCACTTTTAATCCAGCTGCCTCTGACGCAGCCTAAAGCATATTTACTTGCATTTAATTCTAGCACAAGTTTAGGTCTAAAAGCTTTCCCATAGACCTGTTTAGGTCAGTTTTAATAAATACTTTTAGATATTTTACCTATATATGCCACCCCGGAAAATGTAATGAGGGTTGGTCTTTGTTGGTTTGATTGTTTCACTTGAGCAGAGACTCGCACTGTATATGTGATAATTTCTATAATCAAAGATTGCTTAAGAGCTCGGAGAATGAACTATGTATTGTGTTTGATTGGCTGAAGAGTGGCTATGGAATTCCTGTGCTTCTACATGATTCAATAAGTGTTCCTTAACTCTGTTTAGTATTTCATGTTTGTTTTATCATCTATATTTCACCATCTAAAATTACAGAAAGGAAGAATAGTTTAGGATTTGCTTGGCAACACCTTGTGCTGAATTTCTGTGATTTCTACATGTTTTCATCAGGAATAGTTATGAACATGCATACTTAAATGACCATGTTTACACTGTTTCTTTCACATATGAATGTCAGTTTAGGAATTCTTAACTTCTCCTAGACAACCATTCATTCACCTCCCTTCTCTGTTAGTTGATGAAAGATTCTTAATTGCCTTTCATTTCTGAATTTCATCCCATCTTTTCAGCAATTGTTATTGTTTCATGTGTAGCTATCCTGCTCTATAATCCTCTTGTCACCAAGAAAACGCAACAGCCATCCTTAATCCATGACTCCATGCCCAATGGTTTGAAACTTATCACCCTATGCATGCCTCTTTGCTTAAATGTGATTTCCTTCCATTCAAACTCCATCCAAACTCAAACAAAACCCATTGAACCCAATAGATATCCTAAAATTATCATCAACAAAGCTAAATCATTAAGAGAGAGCCCTCTCTGATTGCAAGTGGGCTAGAACCTGCAATCCAAAGATTGGTTTGTGGTTACTTCGGTCATATCCCTTCAGGAGCTTAGGGACAACCTGAGTGATAACATAATGGCGACTCCACTGGGTAACTTCCTCAAATAATTTCACAAATCAAGTTGGAAAGCTCCACTGGAACAGAGTTAGACCTCCCTAGCCCAAAATCTTCAGGAGAGTCCCAAAAGAAACAATATACAAGTTTTCTGGGAAAAGTGCTCCTTTTCTTTAGAATTTTTCAAGTTTATTTCTGATCTTTGATGGTGGACAAAGGTCAGGCTCTTCAAAGATAAGACATCCACCTGGCGACTCCACTTCATTTTCAATCAAGACCCCGCTGGAGGAACGAACCAATTCTACAACCTAATAGTCCATGTTCCAAAGCATTAATAGTAAGACAGGATGACCAGGTTCGTGGAAAGTCTTTCATTTCATGAAGCTTTAGATGAATTCAGGAAGAGTTTATCAAAGTTTGAGCTTAATGAAGAATTTTTTAGATCGGTGTTGTTAAAAATAGTAGGACGCCCACATACTATTTTTCTTGATTTGGTCGTTGAAAGATATGAAAATGAAATTGAACTATTGCAATCTCAAATTCAATCATATAATTTTCGTGATCCTAAAAAAAATTTCCAAAATCTTCCTTCCCCAAGTCATGAGGAAATGGGATTTCCGTCTGACTTACAGATTGGGCACAATCATGCTTTCAAGGCAAAGGCTGAAGAAATAATGACAGGGTTTATTATCGAGGATGCAACTGTTCCATTAGACCAAGAAGGCCCAGAGAACATTATCCCACATGACATGCTTATTGATCCTATAGCAGACTACATGGAGCTTCTCCTCAACTCAAAATCTTTAACATGCTTTCTCTGTGAGGACTAGATACATCAACAACGGCCTTTCTATGTCCCAATTTTAATTATGGGGACACATGACCAAAAAATGCTTCCAGCTTCATTAACAATCAGTCAGCCAGTTCATTTCTCTCTACAGTTGCTTAAATGGCTGCATTGGTTGTTTCATTTCATCTAATCAGCTAAGGAAGTACTGATTAGAATAGGTAGGTAGGATTTCAATTTTCTATTTGGATAGCAACCTTGCTGCAGTTGAAGCCCGAAGTGAAGGCCTAAGCTCTTCAAGTCTGGTGTCATGTTCATAAATAAATTAGCCATCAAAGGAAAGGTTCAGAATACAACAACAATAGAACATCAAGGCAGTCTGACCTGTTGTTCTTGGCTTTTCACAAGGAGAAGCCATCCCCAAGTGGAGCCACTGTTAGCCTCCTGCTGCAGCAAGTTACTCATATTTCATGATTGACATTTGTACAGGCCAAATATGTCATACTTTGCATGCTACAATGCTCCATATTTGCTAACAGACACCAAAGAAGGAGGCCACGAAAGTGTGTTAGTCTAAGTTCAACTGCTGCATTCCAATTTTGAAGAGTTATTCCATTTTGTAGAATTTTCAGCTAAAGGGAGGTCCAAACAGCTTAATCTTGGTCTCCCTAGGTTTCAATTTCCTGTTTTAGAATATAGATAATGAATAATTTGTCCAAACAGCTTAATATTGGCAGATTCTTAGATAGGTAGGGAAGCAAGGGTGCTCAAAAGCCTAATCTGATCCCCTGGAAGAAATAAGTGTAGATATAGATAGGAGGACAGTGTAAAAGAAAAAGTTGAAAAGTTGCGTCTGCAAGTCTAAGTGCACCCAAACCAAAAGAAGAAAAAATGCTAGGTAAGTAGGCTGGGTAGGTAGTTTGGTGGTTGCAGAATCAATGATTGTGATCAGTTTTGCATTTTCAAGTGTTATATCTGTTCAAATCAGTATTGCAAGGCAAGAATCCTATGGAGGAGCTCAAGCGAGGCATAACTAACTTCCCCTTCTTCTTCTTCCCTAAATCATTTACTAACTCCCCCAAAGAGGTCAAGATCTGCTTGATATCTCTTAGATTCATCATTTTCCATAACATTTGCCTTGGTAAAGATCTGCTTTACTCGAGGAGGGTCCATACTTGCTCTACAAAGTTCTATCTCCCCTTTAAAGCCTAAGACCTCTGAGACTTAGCGCTTTCTTGTCATTTTCATATTAACTCCTGACATTATTATGTAAATCCCTACCTATTTCCCTTCCCCCTACTAAAACTTTGGTAATAATTCCCCTATGTAGATATCCCCTCCCTCTGGTTGAAACATAACCATAAATATCCCCTTGTGAATTACTAAGTTCACCTAGATCTTAGTAAGGACCCTCATCTCTTCATAAATCTCCCCTTCGAGGTGTTTGGACTCCTTCCAAAACACAAAAAACCCCTTCCAAATGCATTAACCAACCCCCGCGCATCACATTTTTGGGATTTATTAATTTTTGATTAATAAATAACCAAAGCGCCGAAACATATTAATCGTTAACCTAAAGTCCAAACCCACTCGCGGCCGCAAATATTAAACTTTATCGTGTGCGCTGTTTCATTAAAACCCGTGCATCTTCTCCTCCCGTCCATTGTCGGATCAGCCCTCCCAGATCCGATGGCCCTCATGCATATCGGGCACCCTTTTTTGATGGTTAGTTAGCACCCGATGTCAGACGGTTTTACCAACGTACACCGGGACAGCTGGTGGCATCCCATTGCATTGGGCTGCCCCTGACAAATACCACCTCCATACCAAAAGCGGTCCAACGCCAACCGGAAACCGCCTTCCCCTTACGTGACGTGGGCACCATGTCATCCTGCCGCGTCACCCTGCCACATGGCTTCCACCTCACCTCTTCTTGCATGCGCCTTGCTGACATCACCCTACCACCATGTCTCGCCATGTCATCACCCCGTCGTACTGCCACATCACCCTGCTAATGTCTTGCTGATGTCATCACCGTACAAGAGGACCCCACTGCTGATGTCATGCTGATGTCATCCACCGTACCGCCGACGTCAGCAGTTGAAAAAATGCGCAAGTGAAAAAATCAAGCTTCGAAGGCCCGGAATGAGAAACAGGGGCAGTTTTTGATGCACGATTAGCCGAATAGGCCAAAGAGGGGAATCTTTAGGGAATCTTTTGATTCCTCAGCCATTTTTGCACCAAAAAAGGCAGAAAAAGCCCGATTTTGCAGTTTTTAACATATCAGAAGAAGGAGAGAGACCCGGTTCAGATATTAAAGAGTATCAGAGCAAATGTGAAGCCAAAAACCATGTCAAAGAGTATCAGTGTTGCGGCAAAGTGTATCAGCAAAGATCTTCTCAGGGCTCGAGGCGAATGAATCATTAAAAGAAAAACCTTGAAAGTCAAGAAGCAGTTAAGGAACCATTCAAAGCTCACCAGCACAAATGACTGCACAATTAAAACCCACAGAAGATCAATGGACCAGAACTCAACGCACAGTTATTACAGGAGCACTGCACCAAGCCACAGAGGACACCACAATAACTCACTTTTAATCTAGCTGCCTCTGAAGGATATTTACTTGCATTTAGTTCTAGCACAAGTTTAGGTTTAAAAGATTTCCCACAGACATGTTTAGGTTAGTTGTAATAAATACTTTTAGATATTTTACCTATATATACCACCCCGAAAAATGTAATCAGGGTTGGTCTTTGTTGGTTTGATTGTTTCGCTTGAGTAGAGACTCGCACTGTATATGTGATAATTTCTATAATCAAAGATTGCTTAAGAGCTCGGAGAATGAACTATGTATTGTGTTTGATTGGCTGAAGAGTGACCATGGAATTCGTGTGCTTCTACATGATTCAATAAGTGTTCCTTAACTCTGTTTAGTTTTTCATGTTTTTTTTATCATCTATGTTTCACCATCTAAAATTACAGAAAGGAAGAATAGTTTAGGATTTGCTTGGCAGCACCCTATGCTGAATTTCTGTGATTTCTACATGTTTTCGTCAGGAATAGTTATGAACATGCATACTTAAATGACCATGTTTACACTGTTTCTTTCACATATGAATGTCAGTTTAGGAATTCCTAACTACTCCTACACAACCATTCATTCACCTCCATTCTCTATTAGCTGATGAAAGATTCTTAATTGCCTTTCATTTCTGACTTTCATCCCATCTTTTCAGTAATTTGTATTGTTTCATGTGTAGCTATCCTGCTCTATAATCCTCTTGTCACCAAGAAAATGCAACATCCAGCCTTAATCCATGACTCCATGCCCAATGGTTTGAAACTTATCACCCTATGCGTGCCTCTTTGCTTGAATGTGATTTCCTTCCATTCAAACTCCATCCAAACTCAAACAAAACCCACTGAACCCAATAGCTAGCCTAAAATCATCATCAACAAAGCTAAATCATTAAGAGAGAGCCCTCTCTTATTGCAGGTGGGCTAGAACCTGCAATCCAAATATTGGTTTGTGGTTACCTCGGCCGTATCCCTTCAGGAGCTTAGGGACAACCTGAGTGATAACACCACTCACAACTATAAATATGGAAGTGTTGTTGCCCCTAGTCTTCCACAACCTATAAAGTTGACACCACAGTAATTGGAAGAAAAGAGAGCAAAAGGGCTTTGTTACTGTTGTGATAGCAAATACACTAAAGGTCATAAGTGTGCTGAGAAGAAATTATTCTACATGGATTGTGAAGAGGAAGAATAAAAGGAGCAAGAAAGATCAAAAGAAGAGGATATACTCCAGGAACAAAGCCTAGATAAATAAGAAATGAATCTGACCATATCTTGTAATTCATTGGCGGGAATTACCACTCCTCAAACCATCAAGATAGAAGGACAAATCAAGAAGAAAAAGGTAATAGTGTTGGTTGATTCAGGAAGTACCCACAATTGTATTCATTGTAAGGTAGCAAAAGAATTGAATTGCTTCTTATATCCAGCACCAGAGTGTCAAGTGATGGTTGCAAATGGAGGAACAATAAATTGCTCTGGAAAGTGCCATAATATCAAGCTATCCATGGGCGAATATGTATTGACTAGCCCAATGCTTTCCATTCCAATGGGAGGTGCTGATGTTGTACTAGGAGTCCAATGGCTACAATCCTTGGGTACAATAACTTTTAATTTTCAAGACTTTTCATGAAATTTTCTGCAGAAGGAAAGGAAGTTGAATTAAGGATATGGCAGGGACCGAAGAATATACTCAACCTACGGTATTGACAAAGATTCTAGAAACGGAACAAAGAGGTGTTAAGTTCACCTCTATGGTTCGCGAGATCGTTTCACAATTGGATCATCTATTTCTCCAGATCTCCAAAAAGTCTTGACAATCATTCCAAGGTATTTGAGACTCCCAAAGGTCTCCCACCTATTCGTGATCATGATCATGCTATTCATCTGATTCCAGGAAGTGTTCCTCCAAACATCAGGCCGTACAGATATCCCGATGCCCAAAAGAGTGAAATTGAACGTATGGTTGCAGAAATGCTAGAAGCTGGTATAATTCAACCTAGTCAAAGTTATTTCTCTGCTCTAGTAGTGTTGGTGCACAAGAAGGATGGATCATGGCGCATGTGTCCAGATTATAGGGAGCTCAACAAGCTCACTATTAAAGATAAGTTTCCCATTCCTGTCATTGATGAATTACTGGATGAATTGCATGGATCAATTTACTTCACCAAGTTGGATCTTCATTCAGGATATCATCAATCAGAATGAAGATTGAAAACATTCCGAAAACAACATTTAGAACTCATGAGGGTCAT
>APFE030175613.1:149455-201649 GCA_000404065.3 Pinus taeda
AAAAGGGCCTAGAGATCCTTCTCTCCTCAGAGCAAACAAATCTGCAACCGGATCAGTAAGCAGGGCTGAGATAGGCAATATGCTTGATGAATTCAAAACTGATATCTTAGGAAGTATAAGTGAGCAACTAGACACTCTTAAGATCCATAATAAACAACAAGCAGAATCTGAAACTTTAGCTATCTTTTTCTCAAAGTGTAGAAAGAAACATGCTCTAAGGGAGTGTCCCTTGGATGCAAAGGTTGTAGAGACATGTGTGATCTGTTCAAAGAATCATGAAACCAAGGATTGTCCTTCAATCCCTGGTCTCAAAGATGTTTTTCAGGAAGATCCAAGTACCATTGAATCTCTCTGTTTTGTTACAAGGGGACCTTGGCAGGGGCAACAAAATCAAGGGTTTAACAACCCTATGAGTTTTCAACCTCCACCAAATTGGAATCCTTGGCAACAACCTTGGTCCCAACCTCAAAATCCTTTTCAAGCATGGATGCAAGGTATGCAGAATCCGTATGGGAGATTTGCTCAATTTTACCAATATCCTCCATCCTTTCAAAATCAGCAAGTTCCACAATTTCCAAATCAAAATCCACAATTATCATTGCCATTTCCACAACAACAACAATCCTCTCAAGAGAATTCAAATTCTCAACTCTTGCTTCAACAAAAGTCAAATCAACTTCCTTCTCAACCATTGCCAAACCCCAATAATAAAAATCCTCAAAATGCTTTCATGATGGAATGTCTACAATTTCAATTTCCTGCCTATATGATCGCTCCTCTTAATGATGTACAACTTAGATTGGGCAGAGTTCTGGATAAACCTTCCATAGATGTTCAAAAACAAAGCATTTCTGAGGAAGATCCTCTTGTAGCCAATAAAGGTTCTGAAGCATCTCTTCAAAACCCAAACATTCAGAAAGGAAAAGAAAAAGAAGTACCCCCCACAACTCCTATAGTTGAGCAACCTACATCTTTATCCACACCTCCTTTTCCTGAAAGATTACAAATTGATAAAGGAGTGGAAAAACAAATTTGGTTGCCTGACTATAATTTCCTAGATGAATTGAAAAATGTCTGTATCAAGATCCCCTTGTTACAAGCCATTAAGTAAATTCCTATCTTAGCGAAAACAATAAAGGAGTTGGCCTTAAAAGACCAGGAAGGAAACCAAGAGATACTAGAAGGATCCACCTGGTGGGGAAAATTGCAGATATTATGATGGGAAAAGTTACCATGCAGAAGTATGTAGACCCTGGAAGTCCAGTTGTCAAAACACATATCAATGGGGTAGAAATACCAAATACTTTGATTGACTTAGGGACTGCTATTAACATTATGAGTAGGCAGACTATGGATTAGCTCAAACTTCCTAATCTTCTTTTTACACCTACTTTGTTGCAACTGGCAGATCGCTCAATCATTAAACTAGATGGTGTATTAGAAGACATTCCTGTCTCCCTAGACTCTTGGGAATATCCCGTGGACTTCATGATTTTAACTCCCAAGAGTAATCTAGGAGGACATCCTCTTATTTTAGGAAGACCTTGGCTAGCCACAGCTGATGCTTTCATAAGTTGTAGGTCTGGGGACATGTACATTTCTGATGGTAATTCGACAAAGAAATTCAATCTGTATCCTCCAGCAAAATCAATCACAGAAATAGGAGACAATGAATGGATTGATGATGAAGAGACAATACAACCTGTCTTTACCATTTCTGAAATTAGTGAAGATAGTCAAATTCTGAATACTTTAGAAAATTTTGAACCATCTTCAGAATATGACTCTACACAATTTCAGTTGGATTCTGACATAGAGTGTCTCTCATCTAGACAAATGTCTCTTTTCTCTATGGAAGAATTTGGTAGTTCTGCCATTGAGATCTTTCCAGGAAAAACACTAAACATCAACAAAAATTTGGAAAGTTCACAACAGGAGAAGCTAACCAAACTCTTGGAAAGACATTCTACTGCATTTGCATGGGAGTATACTGATATGAAAGGGATTGATCCTAAGACTTGCATTCATCACATCTACATTGAGGAAAATAGCAGACCAATCAGACAACCTCAAAGAAGGATGAATCCAAATCTTAGGGAGATAGTAAAAGACGAACTCCAAAAATTACTTAATGTAAACTTCATTTACCCTATTTCAGATAGCCGATGGGTTTCCCCCTTGGTTATAGTTCCCAAAAAGAATGGTAAATGGAGAGTTTGCATTGATTATAGAGAATTGAACAAAGCGACCTTAAAGGATCACTTTCCTTTGCCCTCTATTGATCAAGTCTTAGATACTCTAGCAGGCAAAAAGTATTTCTCATTCTTGGATGGTTTTAGTGGTTACAACCAGATTCAGGTAGCACCTGAAGATCAAGACAAAACCACATTTACTTGTCCATGGGGAATTTTTGCTTACCGAGTACTCCCTTTTGGATTGTGTAATGCACCCGCAACATTCCAAAGGGCAGTACTAGGAATCTTTTCCGATCTAATTCATGATTGTGTGGATGTCTATATGGATGATTTTACAGTTTAT
Organism: Pinus taeda; assembly: GCA_000404065.3. Lineage (NCBI taxonomy): Eukaryota > Viridiplantae > Streptophyta > Pinopsida > Pinales > Pinaceae > Pinus > Pinus taeda. The sequence continues at coordinate 151,994 of APFE030175613.1, forward strand.
GGTGATTCATTTGAAGAGGCATTAGAAAATTTGGAAAAAGTTCTTATTAGGTGTAAAGAGACTAACCTTTCATTAAGTCATGAAAAATGTTTTATGATGTTTACTGAAGGGATTGTTTTGGGCCACCATATTTCAAGATATGGAATTAAGGTTGATAAATCAAAAGTTGAAGGCTTCTCCAAGTTACCAATTCCAAATTGTCAAAAAGATGTTAGAAGTTTTCTTGGGTTTACTGGTTATTATAGAAGATTCATTGAAAACTTCAGCAAAATAGCATCTCCTCTCTTTAAATTACTTACCAAGGACTGTGAATTCAAATGGGATCCTGACTGTCAATCTACATTTGAAGCTTTAAAAACTAGAATATCTGAAGCACCCATTTTGAGGGACCAAATTGGAAACTCCCTTTTCACATTTCAACAGATGCTTTCAAGATACAGCCTAGGAGCTTTGTTGGGACAAAAAGGATTTTAATTTCCTTATGCCATTTATTACACCAGCTAAAAATTTGACTCCACTGAGTTAAATTATACTGTGACTGAGAAAGAGTTCTTAGCCGTTGTTCATGCAATCAACAAGTTTAGACACTACACAACAGGCTATGAAACTTTTGTCCATACTGATCATTCTGCCATTAGATATCTCATGAATAAACTTGTTACCAATGGCAGAGTCACAAGATGGCTTTTACTTTTACAAGAATTCAACATTACTGTATTAGATAGACCAAGAAAACAAAATACAGTAGCTGATTTCTTGTCTAGAATTCAAAATACTAATGAGGATTCTCCAGTAGAGGATAAGTTTCAGGATGAATATATGTTTGCAGTAACTACTAAAACTCCTTGGTATGCAGATATTGCTAAGTATTTGGTTACAGGGAAGCTACCTTCACACTTATTTCCTAATGAAAAAAGTAAAATCATTTAGGAGAGCTCAAAGTATTCTTGGATTTCTAATGAATTGTTCAAAACAGGGCTAGATTGTGTGATCAGAAGATGTGTGTGGGAAGATGAGATGCCTGACATTCTTAAGGAATGTCATGATGAACCATGCGGCAGACACTTTGCTGACAACGGGACGGCCTATAAAATCCTTTCTTTAGGATATTACTGGCCCTCTCTCTTCAAGGATGCAAAGCAATATGTTAGAAGATGTGACAGCTGTCAAAGAGTTGGGAGACCAACTCCTTCAAATGAAATGCCTCTACAGCCATAGGTACTCATCGAACCCTTTGAGAAATGGGCTCTAGATTTCGTTGGACCTATTAATCCTCCATCCAAACAGAAAAAGTATATATTGGTTTGTACTGATTATGTTACTAAGTGGGTATAAGCCAAGGCATTGCCTTCTGCCACTGAAAATTTAGTTGTTCAATTTCTTTTTGAGGATATATTTACTCGTTTTGGTGTCCCAAGAGAAATTGTAACAGATCAGGGAAGTCAATTTACATCTAATGATGGAAAAGACTGATGGAAAGGAATACAAAATCACCGCTAAAGAAAGTCTACTCCATACCATCTCGCAAGCAAATGGGCCAAGTGGAAATCTACAAATAAAGTTCTTGAGAAGCATCATCACCAAGACTGTTCAATCTCCACAGAAGAGATTGGGCAGAGAGGCTCTCTGAAGCCTTGTGGGCCTATAGAACTACATGGAGGAACACAACAAGACATTCTCCCTATGAACTTGTTTATGGGAAAGAAGTCTTGCTCCCCATCGAGTTTCAAATCAAGAGCTTCAAGATAGTAGTTCAGTTGGGGATGAGCTTATCAGAAGCCAAAAAGCACAGAATGGACCAGTTAAATGAACTAGATGAAATAAGACAAGATGCAATTCTGAGGACCGATCTAGTTCAACACCAAAGGACCAAATGGCATGATCAATTTATCAAAGAAAAGAAGTTTCAAAAAGGAGATTGGGCGCTACTATTTGATTCAAAGTTTAAAGACTTCAAAGGGAAATTTCAAACTCATTGGCTTGGGCCATATGAGATTGATGAAGTCTTTAGTAATGGAGCAGTCTGAATCAAGACAATTGATGAATTCCAAACTCCTCTCATTGTGAATGGACACCGCTTGAAGATCTATCATAAGCCACTATCAAAAGAGGACTTTGTCAAAATATTTCAAGAAAGTTCTGCAATGAGGCTAGTGGAGAAGAATCCTTCTCCTCCATCAGCCTAATCTTTATTTCTTTCTGATTTAAAAAAAAAAAAAAAAATGTGTATAAGCCTGAAAACCAATCTTGGATTAGCAGTCTTGTGCAGAAAATATAAGGTGAAAATCAGGGTCACCTGACACTTTATATTTTCCAAAAAAAAAATCTCTCTTTCCACCATCATTCCATCTTCATTTCATTCTGCTTCACTCCATATTCCATTTCACTTCATTTCACTTCATTCATTTTTCACTTCATTCATTCCATCTCACTTCCACCAATAAAGTCCCTCTCAGGACTATTCCATTCAGATAAGTTGTTCTAATCATCTTTGTACAGGCAGAAAATTATTGTTGCAGATTCCGCAGCTCATACCGAGTTTCCGCAGCCAATACACTCTGTCCCTGCAAACAAAGCAATTCCGTGTCCAAAAGAAAAATTTTCAGAGGTATCATTATCAAAAGAGCAGCAGAGATACATAGCACCTACAAGGCCAGGAAGCAATCAAGAGTTAGCCACCATAATCAACAAGGGAATCAGATGCAAATATATAAAGGTATGTTCCAAAATTTCTAATCACCAGTTTAATATCATTTTTGCATAGTTTCAAATCATGGTAGGAGTCACTTAATGTAATGATTGACAAGATTATCCCACTCCTCATCCACGATCACGCCTAATCCACCTCATCACCCTCCTAATGGTTTCCTAATCCCTATTGATTCGAACTTAATATGAGCTGCTCTTCCATTAATCATTCGTACCTCAGTGACGTATACTGGTGTACCACGGCTCTCCATACGATCATTTCCACAACCAAGTGTATGCAGCCACTCAAGCTCATAAATTTGACCGTTGCACCTGCATGCATAAAAATTATAGCCGTATTAATCTCTCATACCATTGCTTTCATTTCCATTTTCATACATCACTCTCATTTCATCGTAAAAATCCCTCTCTGTTTTTCCTCACCTCGCTGTTCAAAACCCCGATCACAAGTTCTGCACCTCACTGTTCATTACATTACGGTTACTCTGTACAACCGTAATTCTTTTGTTTTCCCATAGAGTATTCTCCTCAAGCATCCATATCCCACTGTCTGAGTTTTAAGTACAGCCGAAGACTGAGAATGGGGAAATTATTAAGAGTAGAACCGGAGGGTTTGAAGTTTTTAGAGGGTTACCCGCAGGTCAGAGAAGCACTGCAAAAGGCTGAATGGTTGAAGTTCATTCAAAAATTTAACGGGTACCATAAGGAAGTGACAAAGGCATTTGCCCGGTCGTTTGATGGAAAAACCGTGGAGGTAGGTGACTTGCAGTTCACCATAACAGAGAGTACCCTGGCCACAGCAACTGAATTTCCTCAAACAGGAGAACGTTGGTTCAAAAATAGGACAGTGGAAGATCAAGAATGGAGAAAAATGCTTAAGAATCCAGGTATGGATACTTCCATTTTTACCAAGGGTATCCCTGTACGTGTCATTAAAGAGGAATGGACTTCATTACTGCTTCTTGTTCAAAAAAATTTAACATGTGAAGGCCGTTTCGGTGTCATGTATATATACCATACAAGACTCATGATGCATTTTATGGATGACCGAGCTATCAATTTACCCTGTTTCTTATTTGCTAGTTTAAAGAAAATGTGTACCACTATTCAGAAAAATGTGGGAAACATTGAACCCCATTTGTATCACCATGGGCTTATTAAGATTTTAATTGAGGAACAGTTGAAAATTAAAAAGGATACATGAGAGAAGTTTCTCATTAGGAACCATTTTCAAGAGGCAGCTGAAGCCTCTAGTAGCTCTCCTAGGATACCAAAAAGAAATAGGAGAGGAGGAAAAGAAATCATTGACCAGGAAACTGCTGAAGAAACTGCCAAAAAGACTGCTGTAGAAACTGCTCCAAAGACTGCTCAAGCAACTGCCAGAGAGGAAAGGAAAAAGGGAGTCAGCATTAAAATACAAAAGGGGAATAAAGGGAAAGCCATTTTACAAGAATCATTTCCTTCACCTGAGCCCTCAATAGAAGAAGAATCCCAAACACTAGCTGACATATTAGTGCAACTTCAAACCACTGCCCTCTCAAAGAGAAAACAAAAAGAAAAACATAGTGCCCAGCAAAAGAGCACTAATGTACAAGTAAGGAGAAGCAGTAGGTTGAAGGGAAAAGTGAGTGTGACCAAAGGGAAACAGTCCCATTTTGTTGACAGAGGCACACCTGAGAATACCCCAATTCAGTTAGATGTTGAACTAAGTCCTCCACGAGAGGAAAGTCCCTTCCAGCAAGAGAGAGAAGGCAGTTTTCAAGAATTTGAGTTCAGACCAAGACAAGCACCTGACATAGACCCTGATCAGCAGAAAGCATATGATTACTTGGAGACTTTAGAGCAATCTGCTTTCGGTCCAAGCACTATAGTACCTCATGATGAATAGGTCAGATCTCTAAAACAAGAGGTATTTGAGCTGGAAGTCTTGAACCGGCACATTAAGCAAGAGAATGAAGCCTTGAAAGAACAAACCAAAGCGGACAAAATGGTCCATGACAATACAATGCTTCACTTGGGTCTTTGGCAGAAAAAGAATAGAAAGTTGAAGAAGAAATGCAAGAAATTGAGCAGGGCCTTGATTAATTTGAGGTTTAGATGTTTGGTTATGAAACCAAAAAGAGTCAATTTGGCAGTAAGAAGAAAGAGGAGAAGGTTGGATGTCTTGGCAGAGGCATCTGAGCATATAAACTTAGAAATCATGACAAGTTTTGGTTGCATGAGGACATGCAACACCTTCACAGTGCGGGTATGTTGGGCCTCAAACCTGCACTCATTTACCCATCCTCCCAACAGCCTTTTCATACTCATTTCCTTCTTTTGCCATCATTTCCTTCATTAACTTGTTCAATTCATTGCATTATAGGACTTTTTAACATGATTTGCTAACTGTGCTAATGGTTGACTATTGGTTTAGATTTTTGGTTCAAGTGCTGCAATTCCGAAGCTATTACAGGTTTCCGCAACCGATCTCTGATTCCGCAGCCGATCCCAGATTCCGCAACTATTTTCTTGTTTGATATGATCCAGGTGTCTTCCAGAGAAAAGAGCCACATGGGCAAGTTTGTATGACTGTGTACATGGTACGTGTGCTATCAGCTCAGCCAAACTGGCCGACGACACCCCTGGTCAACGCGGAGGAAGCTCTGGTCAAACGGCAAGGTTGCAAATGGTGGCATGGCTCTGCGTGTTCAGTTGGAGCACGTAAGTCACAGCTGGCTTCTCCTTTAGCCATGAAAATTACAGGGGACGGGAATCCAACACCAGATTTATTAAACCACGATGACCGTTCCCTAGATCCGTGCTCGGTGCTGCTGGACGTGTACTTTTCCTAGCTGTTAGTTAGCCTAGTTTACGCACATGACAGTTGATGTTCTTGCTATAAATAAAGCATTTCCACACGCTGAATAGTTAGTCTGATTTAGTTAATATTTTGCTGTTGTAAACTTTGTTTTGAAGACCTTTTTATAAAGCGTTTTACGCTTCCCACTGTGTTTATTATGAGTTGATTTAATTTGAAGAAGACAGTTCTACTTCTATTCGTGTAGCTGATCTCTTAATTGGTTGAACTAGATGGAGGGCCCCTGTCTGCTACAACTATTGTACAGTAGCCTTTGAATTTATTTTTCTGCATTTCTTTTTCTTTACTTGATCATGTATATTAATGTACAGTTTTGAATTATGCTGCTTTACATTTCGGTAATCTTCATGACTGATCAGTGTGTTTTTACAGTTTTGATTAGGAGCCCAGGATAGTGTGCTTTTACTTCTTTTCAGTACTAGTGGCATCTGAAGTTGTCTTATCTGAACTGCTGACTTTTTACTGTGATTTTCATTAGTTTCTTACTTAGCTAGTTTTTTTACTTGGTTTACTTTATCAAGTTGTGTCAAGTTGCTAATCTCTTAATGGTTCTGTTTATCATAATGCACTAACTTTTATGGGACCAAAACATTATCTAACTGCAGCTTGATTTGTTAGTTTTAGACTCATATTGCTAATTCACTCCTAACTCTTCTTTTTCATATGATTAATTCAGCTAAAGGCAGAATGTTAAGGGAGAATAAGTAGTGTGATTTGTCATTTAATTTTTGGATTACTAGAGTAGTGTTTTTTTTTGCTTTCAGCAGAGTTCATGTAAATATCATTTTCATTTATATCAGTAGTAAAGGTATTGGACTAGTGCCATTAGTCTTTTGTTTAATGCTTTGTTTTCATTTGATGCTTTAATTCCATTTCAAGTCATTATTCAAGTTCTCTCTTTAGAATTTAAGAAGCATTTAGAAATCATCACATACACACACATTCACTTACTTTTTTATAACTTCATCACATCATATTAGGAAGATAATTTAGACATAAACTAAAAATGACAAAAATAACTAGGAAAGGCTACTTAAGTATATATTGTACACTTCACTTCATCAGCTTACGAGCCCCGGGTTGACAATTTATGATAGCAATTTAGACAACACTAAATTGACCAAACACACTTGCATTACATTCCCCTGAACATGAACTTCATTTGCCCTGAATACATCTCCTGCTAAAAAAACCTAAAAATAACCCTTTTTCCATTGGCGCGGTTCCATAGTGCAACACTCGCGCCAATGGGGGAAATCCTCCAAAGAGGGCATGCCAGTTGGTGCTCTGTCACAGAGTCGCACTCGCGCCAACCATAATCAGTGGTGTTTTTTAACACACAAATAGCGGAAGATTCATCCTAACAAATTCCTGGACTGAATCTATCTTGAGTTGGGTGGTTTGGCTACGATTTTCCATAGAGAGGAAGCGGTTTGCTGCCTCTCATGGAAGCTTCCTTGGTGATAAAGCCAATCCCATGATTATTGTGGATGATCCCAAATCCACAATAATCATATAAAAGCTTGTCCATTTTCCTTAGCAAGCTAGTTCCAGAGTTCCAGAGTTCCAGAGATGGAGAATTGTCAAGTTACCAAGAGCTTCATGCTGCAAGAGCCTTCTTCATTCCCATAAGGCCAAATATAAGTAAGGAGATTCTTGTCCAAATAACCAAGGAGAGAGAGGCTTGTTCCTATCCCCAACAAGCTTTACAAGACATGTGCTGCTGATCACCTAGCCAAAGGAGGATTTGATGTCAGAGCTATGGTTGTATTCTTCTTTGTGTATTATTAATAGATGACTATTGTTATGGTTCCACTTTCATTATTCTTTGTAATGATGATGAGTTATATCCTTTTTGACTGATATATATTTGCATTTATTGGATTTTATGCTTTTGTTTGTGTCGTTCTTTGTATGTGCAGGTGTCCATTCACGGAGATCGTGGGGATCATGATCTGTTGGAGCAAAGGAACGGGAGCGTCAACTCTTCCACAAGCACTAGCATTGGAATCCAAGTAGGTCCTCATCATTGGTCTTTAATTTTCAATTAGGAACTTGCGTGGTAGCGTTGTATGATTGTTGCTAGGTCTGCTCTGGGCTAGTAGGGATCGCCTCTGTTTGCATAGGGGATTTACCTCCTCAACAGGAAAAACGAGGAGAAGGGTCCCATAAGACTCTGGAAAAGGAGGCAGAAACTTCCCTCACTGTCCTCAGTACACCAATCAAGCCAAAGCAAAAGAGGAAAATGTAGGCCTCCATGTATTTTAGGGCTAGGAAGAGCACAAGAATCAAAACAGGCATACCTCAGTCGTCTTCAAAAGTGCCAATTACAATTGAAGATTCACCCTCTGCCAAAGGGAAAGAATCCCCTTCCAAGACACCTATCACATATGAAAGGGGGACTCCTAGATCTTCCACATGGAAGGAAAAGGTAGTACTATAGGACCCAAAAACAGTCCTACAAGAGCATAAGATAGTTCTACAGGAGACACTATCAAAACTATAGGAGACCCAACAACTTGAGGAAAAGATAGAATAACAAACATAGGGGAAGGAGGAAGAACCAGAGATACAAGAACCTAATCCCTAGCCTAGTCTGGCTTCCTATTATAGTCTGCATGAGGGAGGAAGGATAATTCCATAAAAGTTTGCAATTCCAGTATTCTTTGAATTAGGGAAAGAGAGAATAAGAACACATAGATGGATGAAAATAGCCAAATCCAAGGGACTTGAGGATGTTGGCCATATGGAAAACAAACTCAGAGAAATGGGCAGAGAGTTGAGTGATATCAGAAATAGGGAAACAACTACAAGGAGCCACCTTGAAACTAAAAATGAATTGTTAAGGAGGCAGCTGCAAGAGAAGGGTACTCAGCTGGCATGCATGGCCAACTTGTCCATGGAGGCATTGCAATGTATAACACCAGCAAAATCCTATGGCCTATATCTCAAGGACCAATGGTTACAATTCTAGATAAAGGCTTTGGCACAAAGATGCACCATGCCCTTCCAATATTACAAGCAGTTTATGGATTTGTGTGACCAAAGCACATCAGAGGATAAGGCAAAAATGGCAGAATTCTACCTACATAACATGACTCTCACAGACATGAATGTGTGGGACCCTAATTCCAAGATAGGGGACATGCAACTAATGGCCATGGCCTCATGGATGAACCATGAAGAGTTGAGGGCAGCAGAAATAAGAAGATTGATGATAAAAGAGCATAATGAGCCATTAATGATAAGAGCTGAGTCATCAAATCCCATGGCACTCATCAGCACACACAACCTGCTTGCCAATAATCCTCAGATTGCCCCTAGATATATAAGTGATTAGGCACAAGCCATTGCACACTTTGAGAATATGCAAAGGCTAATTGGGGATGACTGTGTGCATGCATGCATGAGGAAACATAACACCTTACCACATAGTTTGGAAATCAGGGAATATCATTCCCCCATGAGGATGAATGAGGCATTAAGAAGAGTTCCAATGTACAATTGCTTCATGCAAAGGTTGAAGGTCAACTAGATTGGCCTCAAACTAATTCCCCCACTGCTATTAGGCATGCTGGAAGGTAGAAGAGAAGAAGAAGAGGAGGAGCAGTGGGAAGAGATAGACAGGAAAGTAGGATTCTATGACAAGGAAGAGCAGACCACATCAAAATCTTGGGATGCTAGGGAGGCCACCAGGGCCATTAAAGATGAGGAGATGGACTAAGTTGCTCAGAGGACGAGCAACACTTTCAGTGGGGGGTGATGATGAGCCTCATAAATGGGTAATTATATGGGCTCATTTTACCTCCTAACCCATTCAAACCAACCATTCTCTTAGCTTATTACATGATTTTCTGATTATATTGATGCTTATAGACTGAGTTGAGTTAGTTATTGTGCCATGTGATCTAATGTGTATTTAATGCAGATGATTGATGATTTTCAAAGTCAAAGTCAAGGATCCAGTGGACAAATGGTAAAAATAACTCAAAGTGGACAGAGGGGAGGACTTATAGGATGGAATCCCCCTCATTTATTACTCCTCACTTTGAATTCCCCTTCATTCAGATCAGAGTACAAGTAGCCGAATCATGCACTAGGAGGCAGCCGAGCAAGTGAAGGATGACTAATGATTATCTCGAGTTTTGGGAATCAAACCTCCCTAATTTTAAGGAAGCTATTGGTAGATTCATTTGTATAAGTAGAGAGGTCTAGAGCCTCACTAGCGTCAGATTTGTGTTGGATTTTTTCTTATGTAAACTCTGCTCAACTTCAAGCTTATTATTTTGTGACAATTTCATGTAATCTTGCTATTGTTTTGGAAATAAAGATGGAACCCTTTTTGAGTTAGCACTGAGTTACCTCATACAGCTGAAGCTATTGGGTTAGGGCCCAATCCAAGTAACGAAGCTCCTCTTTACTTGTATTTTTATGTTTTATTTCAGTTATAGATTAGGTTGTTGTTAGATGTATTTCTTTTATGGTTAAGAATAGGTTGCTTTTGATGATTTAGTAGTTTGCTTCCATTTGTGCTTTGTATAGCAGGTTAAAAAGTGATCAACAAAGATTCAAAAGGCTAGCAATAGTGCCTTGGCCTCTCTTCCTCCCTTTGGGACCATGATTTGAGGCAAAGACCCTCTTGCTACCCCAAAAGCACAGATTTTCCTCCTTCATAGGACTTCTAGTGTTTGTAGCTTTTTAGAAGGTTAATAGTTCAGTCTTGCTTCACTTTAGATATTCTTCATCATGCTTACTTCCTAATTTTAAATAGTATTCTTTCATGATTTCCTTTCCAACAGTATTTCTCAGCATTTCCTTTCATAGATCATAGTTTAGACTAATTTGATGCAAAACTCTGTTTTTCTAGATGCACTCATTTCATTGCTTGGTTGATCTTATTGGTTGACTGTTAGTCCCTTTGTAGTAGATATCTTCTAGCTATAGGCTAGCCTATCAGCCATCACATCCTCCATCTGATCCATGCCCTATAGGTTGCCTAAACCTCACCTCAATTCTGCCTTAGTTTCTTGCCTTTTTCCTATAGCTTCTTCCTCTCTCCTTGAGAAAATCCAACCTTCTTTCTCTCTCCTGGTGGTTCATGGTAGACCATAGGCACCTTAAAACCTCATTCCAACCTTCATCCACCTTTTTCACCCCCTCTCACACCCTCAAAATAGTGAAAACTGCTCTCGGCCTCCTCTTGTAGGCCTCCTGTAGAACGTTGTTTTTCCTCCTGTAGATTTTCCTGTAGGCTTTCTTTTGAAGCCCGAGTGTGGGAAACGCCTCCAGAAGGCCACCTGAGACCTCCTAGGACCCATCCACACCATTCTACATCCCCTCAAGTACCAAAACCGCCCTCCAATGCCACCTATTCGTTGCCACACTCGCACACAATAAATTTACATGTATGTCAATTTCACATAAAAATCCAAAAATATGCTTTTTGCTTATTTACTTCCAAAAATAGCATAGTTAGATGTTGTTTACTTCCTTGAGTAGGTAGTGGTATTCCTTTCATGGTTTTCATATTGCTTTCTACAAAAGTAGAATTAGTTGGTTAATTAGGATTTACTAGGTTTGCTTTACATTTCAGTCTTTCTCCTTTCTGTAGTTAAAGTAGCATCTGTCGAGTGATCTTTCTCTCTTTTCATCACATATAAAGCTTCTTCTGGAATCCATAGAAGTTGGCTTGAGCTCCTAGTGATCTTGCACCGGCTGACCAAGTGATAACCTACAGTAAGAACTAGTACTTGTGCATACGACACTGATGCTTCCAAGTTTGTTACGAACTACCAGGTTGATAAGACTAAAGTAGGCAGCCCAAGGGCTGCATCATTATTGCTGCAATACTAGTGCTCACCACTTGTGGTGGAGAGCTTAGAGGAGAACACTAGCACACAACAATCTCTTCAAAACCCATAGGTTCGTAGAGAAAAACATAAGGTTGTTAATTTGGTTACAGAGCATCGAGAGAACATTCAGGATAAATGTTACGTCAGACAAACTCTCCAATCTCACTAAGAGGACCTTTACGGTTTGTTGGGAATTTGGACACCTAGACATTAAGAAAATGGAATGGGTGGACCCTGTGTGGGCACTAGTGATTTCTTATGCACCTAAGATGATTCTTTAATGAATCACATGTACTATTTTCATTTCTTATCTTGATAAGATGCGAAGAAATTCCATCGAAGGCTTTATGTCTATGAGAATTGTCTTTTGAGCCTACAAATATTGAATTTTAGATTTAACCTTTTTTTAGAAAAATCAAGAAAAAAAGAAGTGTGGGTCTAGTAACCTAGTTTGCCTATATGGACTCGTAGGGCTCTGAGGGGCATTGGGAATGAGATAGGTATTTTTATATATCTAGAATAAAAAATTTGGGGTATTGTGGACAAGAGGATGGTTTGGCTCCTAGTTGAGGTAAATTTCTTAGGTGGGCTCTTGGAAGAGATTGAGCTATGTTGGGAAGGGAATCACCATAAAAATAATATAGACTATTGGAGTATCCCATCTCATTATCTTGAATTCCACTAGACTAGACATGTTATAAAGATTTTCCCCTTCGTGGAAAGTGGGGTGATAAGTGAAAGGGTAGGAAAATGTCTTCACACCTTGTTGTGGAGATAAGTGACAAAAGGGTCAACTTTGTGTCATCTTCAAGAAAACATACATCATGAACTGACATAGGATACTTATCTTATTTACCAACTACTTGTCATGATATTCAACAACCTGGGGATAACATTAATGAAGGAACATTGTCTCCATATTTTGGAGAGGATGTGGGTTTCGCATCATATGTGCATAGTATTCCTTAGGAAGCGTTTGATAATATTTGTGTTGAGAATATATTTCAACCTCTCCATTACCCTAGTTCTTGTTTTCCTAATACTTCAAGCATGGTACAACCTAATGGAGTCGTAGGAAAACCTCAATCTGTTGATTTACAAGCATACCCTAATCATACACTACCATTACTTGTTGAGTCTAGTTGGTATGTTGAAATTCATAAGGAGGGACCCTTAAAAAGTACACATGGTACATGTTTTCTATCACAACCTTATTATCCTCATTTTGATGAGCATTGCTTTCCCTATAAGAATTTCAATCCACATCCCTGCCTATTTTTTCTACCATTTACTCCCCTACATATAATTCCCCCCACCTATGGAAACTTTCAATGTAATAATTCAATGAAATAGAAAGGCTAGGCAAACATATGATTTCTCTTTGGATGATTGTACTCTTGTATCAATTTTGGTACTACACATTTCAGACTCGCCTCACCCTCTTTCACATTCACATGATGAAAAGGCTCTTAAAGACTTTTCCTTTGTTTTGGTTTCCAAATGATAATTATTTCATTGAACATTAGAGGTTTGGGGGATGCTTAAAAAAATTCCCTTAAGTATCTGTTAAATTCAATAAAACCCTCTATAATATTTTCTCAAGAGATTTTGGTGAATGAGGAAAAAGCTCATTCTTATTTTCTATGTCTTTGTCTGGGTTGGCATCTTTGTCTAACTAGATCAAGAGGCTTATTAAGGGGATTGGTTTTCCCTATAACTCATGTACAGGTATTTTTTTAACAATTATGTTTAGGGGCTCAATTCATAAGCTCTATATCAATAATTATTATGGACCATAAGTGGCAGCATTAGATTTCTAGAACTAGCCAGTTATGGATGACCTTTTGAGTGTGGATTCTCTCCTTATATTGGGGGATCTAAGTTTGATCATGTCTTCTAATGACATTTTCGGGATAAAAGTATATTGGACCCTTATGTAGTCTTTTTCCAGAACTATTTTGTGCAGCATCACCTTGTGGATGTATCTCCTTTTCCTATTTAGCCAACTTGGAGCAATGGTTGTTCAGGTATTGATGGGGGGAAAAGTGTCTAGACTAGTTCCTATTGTAGATAATCTTCAAAGTTTGGGTGTATGTAGCTATTGGGTATCCTTTGCTGGCATCTTTGATCACCCCACGCCTCTCCACCCCACATCATAATACATTAAAAAAAAACATAATGTTTTATTTTGGGCCAGCGGGAATTGAACCTGCCTGGCCATGTGGCCTACCCGCACCACAGGCAGCCCAATCATGTACACACATAAACCAACGACCTAAACCGTGCAACAAAACCAATGCACAAAAAATTAAAGTGCCGACAAGCAAGGGGTTGCGGGAGTTATGGGGGCGGGCCACCCAATGCAGACCCAACCCCCCAAAACCAAATAAATATGAATTTTCAAAATTAATTGAGCATGCAAACAGAGGGATCGGGGTTTGACCACCCGACCTCATCAATATAATTTGGGATTATTACCAATCCACCTAAACAATTTTCATGATAAATCTACCCAGTAATTTATATATAAACCTCATTTTCACAGTGCATGGGACAGATGGAGGAACCAGGAGTAGGCACAAATTTCAAGACAGAGGAGGCAGAATCTTGGCATGTGGTTTGAGGTAGCATTTTGTAGGAAGGGTGAAATTTCACTATGCCAGATTTTGACAAATTTTATATGGTTTTAGCACTTCTCGACGCCAGTAATGCAATGGCGTTGTCCATGTCTCCATTAGAGTTCTACATTTTTCATCCATTTTCAATATGAGGGTGGAACCATGACTGCTGCAGAAATAGGGAGTGGAACCATGATCCTTGAAATTTTCCCGAGGAGGTAATTTTTTTCCATGATGGAATATAGTCAAGTTTACAGTCGTTTTTCATGGTTTTCCACAGGGATCGCAATAGCAAGTTCAGACTCAGCTTTGGAGTTGCAGATTTATAGTCCACCTATGGAGAAAAATCTTTGAGGAATCTAGGGGGAATCTAAAAGATTCCTTGAGCCCCATATTCTCAATTTCCCAAAATTCAAAAATTAGACAGTCGATTTTTCACTATTCGATGCCAGAAATCTGATGGTGCATTTAGATTTCTCATTTGATCATTTTATTCTTCAACCACTTTTCTAAGTGGAGTGTAAGGGTTGAAATTCATGTGCGAGCAGCCATTTCCATGTGATTGATGACGTGAGATCGATGGCACGAACAGCTTCAGTAGCTTGAGATCTGCTTCTTCAGATGGCCCTTTGTTGTGAGGTATATGCAGTGTTCATGTACTTATTTTGCTATGCATTGTGCTACACACGTCCTTGCTTGATGTTTGATGTGGGATCCTGTTTCTTACTCATTTTTACAATTCCTTGCTTGATGTGATACATAATCATCTATGTGTTGTACTTGTTGTCATGATTCGTCATGTTGTGTTTTGAGATCCCTTTGTTGTATGTTGATGGGATACTCGTGTTTTCGTCATGCATGTTTGCATTGAGATCCCTTTTATGCCATGTTGGCAGGATGCTCATCATGCATGAGTTTATGTCATACTGATAGGAGTCCTTTTTTTACTGAGAGTTCCTATAGCGTAACATATATTGGATCCACTCCTGTGTGAGGGCATTTTCTTTGTATGATAGTGACATCACCTCTTATGTACATCATCACTATTGACAACACTTAATGCAGTGGCCTACACCATCTTAATGCTGAGGTCCAGAGACGTAGTCTCGCTTCGACGAACTCCGTTATCAACAGCTTATGTTTTCATGCGTTGATGGTTGTCATGTTCCTCTTCTTTACAACATGCAGATGTATTCATTGATGTTCTTTAAAAAATGCAATTTAACACATCACGAAAGTAAAAGGTCTTGGAAGGGTCCTTTGTCACACTCGGACCTAGATCAAGTGGTATCAGAGTGGTCTTTTTGTGTATGTGAATTGCAGTGTGAACAATGGAATGTGCAGTGACAGAGGATGAAAAAGCGATGTACGAGACCATGCTCAAAATTTCCAAAAGATTGGAAATGATGTATGAAACTCTACAGAAAGAGACAAAGGATAAGGAGTGATTGTAACCTCAGTTGCAAGCCACAGAAGAGGCCCTGGAAGAACTAAAGCATAATAACCAAAGTCTTCAAATAGATAACGTTGAATTGAAGATGTGCCTACATGAAGAGAAAGAGGAGAAACATAGTTTGCTGCGACAATTGCAAGCAAAGGACGAGGCCTTGGAAAAGCTTCAACATGACCCATGTCAGGTCAAATGTAATCCTCTGAATTCATGTATGTGTCCTTATGATGATTTCTCTATTTTTGAAAATCATACCGCATGAATTGGCTCCAAACTATTGAAGAAAATGGGGTATGAAGGGAAAGGCTTGAGCATTAATGGCCAAGGCATTGTCAACCCCATCAAAGTAGAAGAATTACCCCATTAGGCAAGACTTGGGTATGTCAGAAAGGACGTTGGGTAATGCGCCAAGACAGCAAGCAAACCACCAACAATATATGATGAGAAGCCCTCATCAGTTCTTTCCAAATCGACAGAGGAGGTAAAATATGTTGATTTCCTTTCAGTTTCATTGTCACATAGTATGATTTCTGTTGGAGATATGGAGATCCCAATTACAGGGAAAAACATGAGGCTCCTTACCAGAACGAGGCATGAGGAGGAAAAAGAACTTCATATTAATAACCAATGCATAACTCAACCATTGGAGGGTGTGCAGAGACCTCAAATTGCAGCCTTGAGAGGCACTAAAGGAGAATGCTCGAAGGTGTCAGATTCATCTGAGACATCATTGAAATAGTCGAGGAAAGAGAATAATGGGAATACATCGCCATCATCCCATGGTAGTTTCCATTGCAGGGAAAGAGTTGATGCAAGCTCTCATCACCATACTTACACCAGAGACAATAAGGAAAGGTATAACCAGTTTCGATATTCGAATGGTCATTTCAATTATAATCATGTTTTTGAAGATGAATGTAAAACATGGCATCAAAAAACATGTACCTTTTGTGGATTACATAACCATACATTTTCTAAGTTTTGGAAAAGAATGGAAACACACAAAAGGATGAGGCGTGAAACACGCTCTCAATAACAGGTAAAGAAACATGTTAAATAGATATGAAGGAAGAAGACCTATTGTGGTCATTACGACAGAATTGGCCATTAAAGAGCCACTTGTTGGAGACTCCATCTAGAGCAGCGCCTTAAAGACAAAGCGTGGGTGCATGAACCAAGAGAAGCAGTTGTTCGACCATCGAATGCGCCACAAGGAGGTGACCCATTCACCTTGATAAGTGAAAAATGGTTTCTAGATATGTTAGCATTTCATGGTCATCATTTTGTAAATCATTTGTTGCATTTTAAAATGTAAAAGTGATGATGTGTTTCTATCACTTGTTCAACAACAATGATGTTTGATATTATTTTGGGTTGCATGCTAAACCTTGAAAGTGATGTCGTGTTTCCATCACTTGTTCAGAAAATAGTGTTTGACCTTATGATTGTAAATCATGTGTTGCAGTGATGATGTGTTTTTCCATGACTCGTTGAAGCAACAATGATATGTTGGCCTTATTTTCATAGCGCAGTATTGTTTCCATTTTGATGTAAACTTGACCGTTGAGTATGTGTTATAAAATCATGGCAAGTGTGAGATGCTTGGGTCATTAGTTGGTCATGAAAGTAAAGCATGTAATTTGCAAAACAATGTACTATAGGTTGCAGAGGTTGCACGTGTTGTCTCATCGCTTAAGGCTCTGAACAACAAAGGTGAAGGAGATGAAAGCGATACCTTTTCAGGACACTTGTGATGCAGACAAGGTACAAAGAAGTTGCAGATTATTTTTCATGCTTTTGGAGGACCAAAAGCTCCTCAGTGGGGAGGATTGATCCAGATGGCTCTAGAGAGTCACACAGGATAAAGAGGACTCATGGAAGCTCAAAACCCAAAGTGTTCAAAAGTTTCTCAAACCAATTTCAAGCTATAGATCTCATCATCTTGATCACAACGGTGTGAACGGTTTGTCAAACTGAGTCCGTATGGAGAAGTTAGAGCCAGTCAAATTTCAGGGTTGAATTGCTCACAAGGCAAGGTTGAGGACACATTTTGGACAAAACATGGCCACCAGATTCTAGCTAGCTCTCGCTAGATTCTGGGCAAATTTGTCGCCTCCTTAAAAGCACTCCTTCGTCCAAATTTTCAAATTTTCGAAAATGAGTTGTTAGTATTAAAAATTTTAAAAATATATATATATATATCAAAGAGTGGGGTGGTGGGCCACCACCCCCACCACCCCACGCCTCTCCACCCCACTTCACAATACATTAAAAAAAAACACATAACGTGTTATTTTGGGCTGGCAAGAATTGAACCTGCCCAACCACGTGGCCGGCCTGCACCACGAGTAGCCCAATCCATGTACCACACATAAACCAACGGCCCAAACCGTGCAACAAAACAAATGCACAAAAATTAAAGCATCGACAAGCAAGGGGTGGCGGGAGTTATGGGGACGGGCCACCCAATGCGGACCCCTGACCCTCAACCAAATAAATACAAGTTTTCAAAATTAAGCGAGTGTGCAAAGAGAGGGGTCGGGGTTTGACCACCTGACCTCCTCAATATAATTCGGGATAATTACCAATCGACCTAAACGATTTTCTTGATAAATCTGCCCAGTAATTTATATATAAACCTCATTTGCATAGTGCAAGGGACAGATGGAGGAACTAGGAGTGGGCACGGATTTCAAGACAGAGGAGGTAGAATCTTGGCACACAGTTCGAGGTAGCATTTTGCAGGAGGGGTGAACTTTTGCTTTGTCAGATTTTGACAAATTTTATATGGTTTCAGCACTTCTCGATGCCACAAATGCAATGGTGCTTTCCATGTCTACATCAAATTTTTGCATTTTTCAGCTAGTTTCAGTATGAGGGTGGAACCATGACTACTGTAGAAACAGGGAGCGGAACCATGATCCTTGAAATTTTCCTGAGGAGGTAATTTTTTTCCATGTTAGAATATAGTCAAGTTTACAGTCATTTTTCATGGTTTTCCACAGGGATCGCAATAGTGGGGCCAGATTATCCTTTGGAGTTGTAGATTTCTAGTCCACCTATGGAGCAGAATTTTGAGGAATCTAGGGGGAATCTAAAAGATTCCTTGAGCCCTAGATTCTCAATTTCTAAGAATTCAAAAATTGGCAAGTCGATTTTGCACTATTCGATGCCACAAATCTGATGGTGCATTCATATTTCTCATTTTATCACTCTATTCCTCAACCACTTGTCTAAGTGGAGTGCAGGTGTCGACATTCATGTGCGAGCAGCCATTTCCATGTGATTGATGTCGTGAGATCGATGGCACGAATAGCTTCAACAGCTTGACATTCACTTCATCAGATGGCCCTTGGTTGTGAGGTATATGCAGTGTTCATGTACTTCTTTTTCTATGCATTGTGCTACACAAGTCCTTGCTTGATGTTTGATGTGGGATCCTGTTTCTTACTTGTTTTTACGATTCCTTGCTTGATGTGATGCGGAATCGTCTATGTGATGTACTTGTTGTCATGATTCATCATGTTGTGTTTTGAGACCCCTTTGTTGTATGTGGATGGGATACTCATGTTTTTGTCATGCATGTTTACATTGAGATCTGTTTTATGCCATGTTGGCAGGATGCTCATCATGCATGAGTTTATGTCATACTGAAAGGATTCCTTTTTTACTGAGAGTTCCTATAGTGGAACATCTCTTGGAGCCACTCCTGCATGAGGGCATTTTCCTTGTATGATAACGACATCACCTTTTATGTAGATCATCACTATTGACAGCACTTAATGAAGCGGCCTACACCATCTTGACACCGGGGCCTAGAGACATAGTCCCTCTTGGATGAACTTTGTTATCAATGGCTTATGTTTTCATGTGTTGATGATTGTCATGTTCCTCTTCTTACATCATGCAGATGTATTCATTGATGTTCTTTTAATAATTCAATTTAACACATCACGAAAGTAAAAGGTCTTGGAAGGGTCCTTTTTCACACCCGAACATGGATCAATCTTGGATCATTATCCAATCTTTCTTCAATGGAAGGATAAATCCTTTCATCAAAATTATCCCTACAAGTTTAACCATGTGTGGTTGTACGAGGTGGAGATTTGGTACAAGATTGTGGAACCAACAAATTGAGGAGGTATATTTGGACAATATGTATAGAATTTGTAGAAAACTGGGAATTATTGAAAAAGAAGTCAAGTTATGGGAAAGGAAGATAAAGAAGTTTCCTTCATTTGAGTTGGAGGAAATAAGCAAAAGTATGGAACACGTGGTAGTTCCAAAAAGGGTAAACATTTTCTCAGAGGACATCCAGCTGAAATTATTGGATCTTGAAAAAGGAATACATACATATTGATTCTTTAGGAAGAGGAGTGGCATTTGAAAATTTGAGCTATTTGGATTTATCCAGAGACAAAAATACAAAGTTTTTCCATGAATTTCTCTTAGAGAGGTATAAGGACAATACCATCTACGAGATTCACATGGAATATGATAGCCTTACTCAAACTTTAGAGTATCTTCAACATGAAGTTGTTAGATATTTCAACAGTTAATACAAGGCAAGGGACTCTACTGATATTGACCTACAAATCCAAATTGCATAAACCTTGCCATGTATTTTCAGTCATCAAGAATTAATAGACATTGGTAGATTGATTACTCTATTGAACGTGTAGGGAGTCTTAAAATCATTTGCCAAGGACAAGATCCTCAACCCTGAAGGATGTTCAATCGAACCTTTTACCTTCTTCTTCCACCTTATGGGGTCGTATTTTTTACAAACAGCCGAGGAATATAGGACTACTTTGAAGGTATTAGGTACATTAAATTCTATATGTGTGGCTTTAATCCTTAAAACATTAAAATTGGTTGCTTCTAAATATTTCCACCCTATTTCATTATGAAATGTCTTGTACAAGTTGATCATTAAGTTCATTCCATATCAATTAAGAGACAATTTTTCACTCATTTGTCCTTGTAGTAGTTCAAATTTCTTAAGGATAGGTAAATCCATGATGCAATTTGTATTGCAGAAGAGTTTGTCCACTTGATAAAGGATAGATAATTGAAGGCTATAATCCTTAAATTGGATCTTGTTAAGGTATATGATTGTGTTGATTAGACTTTATTACACATATCGTTGTAAATGATAGGCCTCTCATACAAAGTTTTGTGGTGGATTATGGTGTGTACCACTTTTGTGAAATTTTTCTCTTGTTATTAATGGAATTCCATCACTTTTTTTCAAGGCTTCTCGATGGTTGACGCAAGGTTGCTCACTCTCACCCTTACTATATGTGATTGTGATTGAAGACCTCAAGAGAATGATTATGGTGGAGAAGAAGAAAAATAAAATTAAGGGAATTGAAATATCAAGAAATAGTTCATTGACACATCTAATGTTGATTGAAGATGTGCTACATTTTGGTATGGTGGTTTCGTAGGAATGGGGCTCCTATTTTTATATTATTGAGGTTTTTGAGAGAGCGATGGGGTTGTTGGATAGTAGAGAAAAGTCTTTATTTATTTAGTCAGATGTGGATGAGGAGGTATTGTAGGGAATCACTGAGTTGATTTCTTTCAAATGTTAGCCTTTGAAAAGAGACTTTACCTACTTGAGGTTTCTATTTTAGGCCTCAAATTTCCAGATTTTAGAATGGATGTGGCTGGTGTAAAAATTTGAAAACAACTTTGGAAGCTAGAGTTTGAGGTGGATAATTTGGTAAGGGATTCCCTCCAAAATCTTCTAGTATATTACATGCTCATTGCCAAAATTCCCAAAGGCATTATGAATAAGCTAAACTTTATTTTAGCAACTTTTATTTGGTCAGATTTAAAGGAGAAGAAAAATATCCATCTTGTCATGTTGAGGGATATTACTAAGTGCTAATTTTTTATAACAATGGTATGTTCTATGCTTAATCGAAATTTACTTCAATTTTCTTATTAGCCTAATATCAATTTCTAGACTAGAAATCACATTAAAATGACAATAAATGCAAATAGAACATAAATAAAACACTAGAAGACAAGCCAAGATAGGAGGACAACGGATATGGTGCTAGCTAGGGACAAACCCCAATGTGGGGAAACCCTTTGATCAATTCTTCTTATTATTCTTCAAAATTTCAACAAAGAGAAAGAGTACAATATCTTTCCCAGTCAAAGTGAAATATGTCGAGTCAAACAGTAGCCATAGAAAGCCCTAACGAGAACATCAACGCTAGTCCACAAGGAAGAATTTGACCTCCAAAATAGCTTGGTCAAACCCAATCACATCAAACTCCAACAGTGATCTGAATCATCCCAAAATAGTTTCTAAAAAATCAATCAAACTTGGTCAACATAGGTAAACGTTGCAGTCAATCCCTTCTGCATTCAACACTAGTCAAACAATATGGATTGCCTCGATTTCTATGACCATAAATGTAGCATGTCCAAAAAAAAATTCCCCTAACAAAAATGTAGTCAAACAAGTCAATGTTGGCTGGTAAACGCGGGTCAAACCCTTCCTGAAATTCAGTCAATGTCCAAAACAAAAAACTGTTGTCCTTTCCTTCGCGCATGTGGAGAGAGAAGTTGCATAGAAATTCGTACCCAATCAGATGAGGAGAGAGAGATGTTTGAAGACAAGTGAGAAAGCAAGGAAGAGGCTCCTTCTAATTATATGCAATGTTGAGGATGAATAGACATGATTATTAGGCTTTTGATCCTACATTAGTTTGTTGGTCGACCTACCATTTTTCCATAAATAAAATAAATTCATAATTTGATGTAGGTGGATGTTGGTGGCCACCCACCTATCCAATTTGGACCCCCACAACTGTCTCTTTCAGTTTTTCATTTTCCCTAATTGTAGCACAATTTACTATTTTTAGCAGTTTTTTGGGTCCTGAACTTCCGGAACTGTTTTGAGGCCCTAAACGACATTTTTTGGGAAATCTGGGGGAAACATGTATCCATGCTCCCAAAGTGATAGTGCTTGGATAGATCTTTCTAACGATCTATTGTACGTGTCAAACAGAGATTGTATGCCAAAGTTACGACCCCGGGAAATTGATGTACCAATTTACCCAAACGAGGCCCACAATTTGGCATTTCATCTTCTAGGGTTAGGTTTTGGGATGTGAAGGGTTTTCCACTTTTTCTCAACAATAAATAGGCCTTCGAGCCTCATTGTAACATAGTTCAAAGGCATGTAGCCGCCACATTTCTTCTTAGAGATAAGCCACCATCACCCTAGCTGGTTTATTTCCATTTCTGTTTGTAAGAATATCTCAGTATTTTACATTAATGAAATGAAGTATTATTTCTGCTGCATCTTTGTGTTTATGGTTATCTCTGTAATTTTTTACATTACTATTTAAATCTGGATTAGTGGTATCAGAGCGGTCTTCTTTTTCTCTGTTTTTCTTTGCATTTCCCCAACGAGGTCGAGATATAAGGAGTTAGGGCTTGAACTGGTCGAACCTTTGCAAGACCAGCCTTGCAAATCCCGACGGCCTCCCATGGCGGATGAGAAGAAAGCTGAGGGGGTAGGAGATCCTATCAAAATATTTCTCGAAGAAGCCCTCAAGCGACAAAGGAATGTGATGATGGATAGCTTTGTGCAGATCCTTCAACGACTACCCAGAGGCGACGCATCGGCT
This sequence comes from Pinus taeda, assembly GCA_000404065.3. Taxonomy (NCBI): domain Eukaryota; kingdom Viridiplantae; phylum Streptophyta; class Pinopsida; order Pinales; family Pinaceae; genus Pinus; species Pinus taeda. The sequence goes on from APFE030175613.1 coordinate 175,138, forward strand.
TCCAACAGCTACTCTGGAAATGCCACATCATTTAAGGTACAAGTTAATTTTGAAATCACCATATTCAAGGGTCAGATAGATGTAGATGTCGTAGATAAATGGTTAAATTTGTTAGATGGGTATTTTTCTGTTCATGAATTTTCGAGTCAGGAAAAGATTGTTTTTTCTCTTCTCAATGCAGCCCCCCATGTCAACGATGGGTGGGAAACCTATTGTGAGCAAAAGGATGAAAGCACAACCTCACTATGTTCAGCCACACCCACTTGGGATTCATTCCTGGATGCCATCAAGGAATAGTACTACCCTATCAAAAGCTACGAGGACAAATACATAAAGTGGACCACATTGCTGTAGGGACGGGACCAAGATGTGCCAGAGTTCACAAACTTTTTTCATACTCTTCACACACAGCTAGGTATCAAAGATTTTGAGCTGCAACTGGTACTCAAATACCGCAGCTGCCTACATAGACACATCTAGGAAGAGATGGAGTTCCTGAACATCTCCTTGCTCGACACTACGTACCGATACGCTATCAAAATCGAGCAAAAGTCCAAACAAAAGAAGTGAGACTTTGGATCTGCAAATCCAAAAACCAAAGGACAAAGCCAAGGTGAGGTGACTGAAGACAACCCAGCCACAAGGAAAAAAGAAAAACACCACGAAGTTGAAGAAGGACACAAGAAGGTGGTGTGAGTTCCACAAGAGCCCCACTCACAACACGAGTGTCGGACCAAGCAGTCGTTGGTCGTTGAGTTGAAGGATTTCGAATCAAATGCATGTTCTGACCCTAAGCTAGAACCCGATAAGGGGAATGGCAAAGGGAAGCAAATCATTGATGCGGATCCCAACGCCACTGTTGCCACCACTAAGATCAAGAAAAATGAGCCCGAAAATCTAGAGGAAGGGGAGCATCTTTTGCACTCACAGATGTGGGTGAAGGGTTTGTCGCTGCAATTCATTATCAATAGTGGCAGCCAAAAGAACCTCATTTCAACAGAGGTCGTGAAGCGGTTGGGCATACAGACTTCACCACACCAGCAAACATACAGTATTGGGTGGCTTCATGAAGGATGAGATCTCAAAGTTTGCCAGCAGTGCCACCTTCCTATAGTATCAAGCCTTTCGCAGACGAGGTATTGTGTGATGTTACACCTCTAGATGTTTTTTATGTACTATTAGGCCATCCATACTTGTGGAAGCGACATGCTATGTACGAGTCAAGATCTCGTGCTGCCATTATTTCTTTGAATAATTCATTATACAGGATACCGGAGGTAGCCCCACCTACTGCCACCTCTTTGATCACTACTAAGAAAGGCAACAAGCTCATCTCCTAGACCAGGAAATTCATCTGTTTGGTTCACTCCCAAAGTAAGGGGAAGATCACCACCACATCCATGACCCCTGCGAAGGGTTCCTCCATGCAACAATAGCAACAAAAAAGGGATATGGTCATGATAGAACATAGGAACAACTTCTCCTCACCCACAGGGGTACCACACAAGTTTCAGGTGGGTGATAAAGTCTGGTTACATCTGCAGAAAGAACACCTTACAAGAGCCCATCAGAAGCTATGACCACACCAACATGGTCCTCACACCATTACCAAGGCTATGGGAAATAATTCTTTGGAGCACAAAATTCCTCCATTCCTTCGCTTGCACTGAGTGTTCAATGTGGACAATTGTCAACCATGCTTCCCACCATTACTAGACACATCAGAGATTGCAGAACAACTCACCAGAGACCCAACTTAGCAAAAGCTTCCTCATCTCAGGGAGAAACTCAACATAATGGGGTCCATTGCTTCCTAAGGGGCGAGGAATGATAAAGGTGGATATTGGTGACCACCCACCTATCCCATTTGGACCCCCACAACTATCTCTTTCAGTTTTTCAGTTTCATTAATTGTAGCACAATTTACTATTTTTAGCAGTTTTTCGGGTCCTGAACTTCCGGAGCCATTTTGAGGCCCTAAACAACATTTTCTGGGAAATCTGGGGGCAATATGGGGCCATGGACGCATGTTGCTTTTCCTAGAGTGGTAGTGCTCGGATAGATCTTTCTAATGATCTATTGTACGCATCAAACAGAGATTGTATGCCAAAGTTACTACCCCGGGAAATTGATGTACCAATTTACCCAAACGGGGCCAACAATTTGGTGTTTCATCTTCTAGGGTTAGGTTTTGGGATGTAAAGGGTTTTCCATTGTTTCTCAACAATAAATAGGCCTTCGAGCCTCATTGTAACATAGTTCAGAGGCATGTAGCTGCCACATCTCTTCTCAGACATAAGCTACCATCACCCTAGTGGGTTTATTTCCATTTCTGTTTGTAAGCATATCTCAGTATTTTACATTAATGAAATGAAGTATTATTTCCATTGCATCTTTGTGTTTATGGTTATCTCTGTAATTTGTTGTGTTCCTATTTAAATCTGGATCATAATTCCATTTGTACATTTCAGAATGGGATGGTGTTTAGATCAATCCTACACCTCTCGAAGAGAGGAATCGAATAAAAATATTAGTTGCATCATATGATTTGTTCAAGGTGGAGTTTTTCCCTAGTTTCCAAATTTAACACTCCCTCTCAACTAGGAAGAACTCCACCTACCAAACCATTTGAAAATAAATACCATCCCTACTCTGCTCGGCTGAACCATGAAGAAATAATGAAGAAGAAATGATCGAGAATGTTTCATATCATTCTCCAGTGACCCAAAGTCAGTCTCAATTGATGCCAGATCAATATTAGACATCCTAGAATTGGGAGTACGATAGTACATGATGTGTCCATCGGTAGTAATATGGTCCCTATCCTCATTTCCCTACTCATTGTCCAGATTAGAGGTACTTCCCATGAGTCCCAGACTTCATGGGCAGGATGTACCAGCAGGAGAAGGTGAACCACGCGTCCTGTTCATATGCCACAGGAGAAGGTGAACCACTCATCCTATGCATATCTCAACATGAGGTATCAAAGGGGAAGGTGAACCACTCACCCTCTACATCATGCACCACTAAGAGAAGGTGAACCACTCGACCTATGGTTGCTTATTGCTCCAAGAAGTACCTCAAGCCCCCCCCCCCGAGCTCTTGAAGACCCCGGAGCTCAACATCGATCTCATACGGGATGATCCAGGTGGATATTGGTGGCCACCCACAAAGTCCACTTGGACCCCCACCATTGTTTCTTTCATCTTTTCAGTTTCCTTAATAGTAGCACAATTTATTATTTTTAGCCGTTTTTCGGGTCCTAAACTTCTGGAGCCATTTTGAGGCACTAAACGACATTTTTTGGGAAACCTAGGAGCAACGTGGGTCCATGGACTGATGTTTCTCTTTTCAAAGTTGTAGTTCTTGGATAGATCTATCCAACGAGATATTGTACATGTGAAACGAAGATTGTATGCCAAAGTTACGACCATGGGAAGTTGATCTACCAATTTACCCAAATGGGGCCCACGGTTTAACGTTTCATCTTCTAGGGTTAGTTTTTTGGATGTTTAGGATTTTCCCATGTTTCTCAACAACAAATAGGCCTTTGAGCCTCATTGTAAGATAGTTCAAAGGCATGTAGCCGCCAAATCTCTTCTCAAAGATAAGCTACCATCACCTTAACTAGTTTATTTCCATTGTTGTTTGTAATCATATTTCAATATTTTACATTAATGAAATGAAGTATTATTTCCATTGCATCTATGTTTATGGTTATATCTATAATTTATTGCGTTCCTATTTAAATCCAGGTCAATGGTATCAGAGCGGTCTTCTTTTTCTATGTTTTTCTTTGCATCTCCCCAATGAGGTCGTGATATAAGGAGTTAGGGCTTGAATTGGTCGAACCTTTGCAAGACCAACCTCGCAAATCCCAATGGCCTCCCATGGCAGATTAGAAGAAAGATGAGGGGGCAAGAGATCCTATCAAAATCTTGCTCGAAGAAGCCCTCGAGTGACAAAGGAACGCGATGATGGATAACTTTGTCCATATCCTTCAGCGGCTACCCAGAGGCGATGCATCGACTTCCAACAACTACTCTAGAAACACCACACCCTTTAAGGTACAAATTAATTTTGAAACCCCCATATTCAAGGGTTAGATAGACATGGATGTCATAGATAAATGGTTAAATATGCTAGAGATTTAATTTTCTATTCATGAATTTTCGAGTCGGGAAAAGATTGTTTTCGCTCTTCTCAAACCAGCCCCCCACGTCAAGGACTAGTGGGAAACCTACTGCGAGGAGAAGGATGAAAATACTGGCTAACTATTTTTAGCCGCACCCACCTAGAATTCATTCTTGGATGCCATCAAAGAGCAGTACTACCCTGTCGGAAGCTATGAGGATCAATACATAAATTGGACCATGCTGCGGTAAGGAAGGGACTAAGATGTGCCGGAATTTACCAATATTTTCCATACCCTTTGCACAAAGTTGGGTATCAAGGATTTAGAGCAACATTTAATACTCAAATACCATGACTACCTGCACAAGTACATCCAGGAAGAAATAGAATTCCTGAACATCTCCTCGCTTTGCACGACATACTGATATGCCGTCAAGGTCAAGAAAAAGTTTAAACAAAAGAAGTGAGACTTTGGATTTGCTAATCTAAAGCAAGCAAAAGGTGCCCCCAAGCTGCAGAACAAAGGATAAAGCCAAGGTAGGGTAGCCCAAGACAACCTGCCAAAGTTGCAAGCAAAGAACAGTGCCGCAAAGCCGAAAAAGGACATGGGAAAATGGTTTGAGTTCCATAAGAGCTCCACTCACAACACAAGTGAGTGTCGGGCCAAGCAGTCACTGGTGGCTGAGCTAAAGGTTTCATAATTAGATGCATGTTCCAACTTTGAGTCATAACCCGACAGGTGGAATGACAAAGGGAAGTAGATGATTGATGCGGAGCCCAACGCCACCGTTGCCACCACGAAGATCCAGAAGGAGGAACCCGAAGATCTAGAGGAGGAGGAGTGTCTCTTCCTCCCTCGGATGTGGATAAAGGGATCCCCACTATAGTTCATTGTCAATAGCGGGAGCCAAAAGAACCTCATTTTGGCAGAGGTCGTGAAGCGACTGGGCATAACGACCACAACACATCCACAACCATACACCATCGATGGGCTTCACCAAGGACAGGTTCTTCTTGTGAGCCAGTAGTGTCGCCTTCCATACAACATCAAGCCCTTCACGAATGAGGTATTGTGTGACATTGCTCCCTTTGAAGTTTTTCATGTACTATTAGGACAACCATACTTGTGGAAGTGACATGCTATGTATGAATCAATGCCCTGATCCATTATTATTACTTTGGGAAATAAGTTGTACACGATACCGGAGGTAGCACCGCCTACCACCATCTCTTTGGTTATTGGAAAGCAATGTAGTAAGCTCATTTCTAAAACCGGGAAATTTGTCTCATGATGATACACACTGAAGGAAAGAAGAAGTCAGCCACAACCCCCAAACAAGGCCCCTCCGCACGACAAGTACAGATGGACAAGGTCGTGGAGGAGTACAAGGACATCTTCACCTCCCCCGCAGGGGTTCCTCGGCACTGTCGGGTCAAGCACTCCATCGATCTGACCCTAGGTTCGCAGCTTCCCAATGGACTAATCTACCAGCGCTTCATTCTAGAGAACGATGAAATAAACAGGCAGATTTAGGAGATGTTATAGAAAGGTCACATCCATCTGAGTTCATTGCCTTGTGGAAGCCCGATCATGTTGGTATAGAAGAAGGATGGGACTTAGAGACTTTGTATTGACTATTGGCTGTTAAACAAGATCACTGTCTGTAATAGGTACCTGATCCTACGGATTGATGACCTCCTAGACCAACTGAAGGGGGGCAAAATATTTCAGCAAGATCGATTCGAAATCACGATATCACCAGGTACCAATCGAACACTTCAATGTGTGGAAGACTACTTTAAAAGCCAAGGAAGGCCTTTTCTAATGGTTGGTTATGACTTTCGGATTGATGAATGCTCCTGCAACCTTCATGAGGCTAATGGATGACATCTTCGGGCCATTCACCAACTCATTTGTACTGGTATACTTGGATGACATCTAATCTTCAACCAGAGCCGGGAAAAACACCTCCACCACATCTGACAGGTTCTCCAAACACTATGGCAACAAAAGTTATGTGCTAATTTGGAGAAATAAACTTTTGTAATGACCCAGGTTCAGTATCTGAGATACATTATTGATGAACAGGGGGTGCATGTCGATCCAGCCAAGATCCAACTCATTCGGGATTGGCCTTCTCCAACCACTCTAATAGAGTTCCGCAACTTTCTAGGTCTTGCCAACTTCTACCATAGGTTTGTGTTGGGATTTTCTCATATCACTTGGCCCTTGAGTCAAGTCACCAAGGGAGGAGCGAAAGAAAAATTATTTTTGTCTGAATCTGAATAGAAAGCATTCAAAGAGTTGAAATATTCCCTTTACTCAGCGCCAGTGCTTGCATTGCTAGACTTGCATCAACCATTTGAGGTCAAGATATATGCTATTGGGGTAGTCATTACTCAACATGGGCATCCAGTGGCATATCACAATGTGAAACTTTCAGACACCGTCCAAAAGTATCCCACTTATGACAAAGAGATGTATTCCATTGTGCAGGCCTGCCGACAATGGAAACATTACAATTTGGGGAAGGAAACGGTCATCCACACAAGCCACTGATCCCTACAGTTCATACAGACGTAAGGGAAATTGTAGAATGATCGCCATTAGAAGTGGTCCACATACCTGCAACAGTTCCATTTGAATATCAAGTATAAGAAGGGAAACACCAATAATATTGAAAATTGCCTCAATCGACCACTGGTCATTGCATTAACCACCGTGCTCAACTCTTGTGGGCATGAGACTTCTGACTGGCCACTTCTCTACAAAAGCGACCCAGAATTCAGCCACACATAGCAAACACTCTTCCAGATTTTCACCTCCAGGATGCCATGTTATGCCACCTAAGTCACCTTTGTGTTCCTTCAAGCAAGTGCACCAAGATGATTTGGGAAGCACACTACAGTCAGGCAGCTGGGCATTTCGGGGTCAAGAAAACGGTTGCAGTACTGTAGAATTATTTCTATTGGTTGAATCTTCAATAGGATGTCAGGAAGTACATCAGATCATGCACTACCTACACCATTTCCAAACTGACCGTCAAGAAGCAAGGCCTTTATACCCCGTTGTCTACCCCTAGTTGACCTTGGGAATCCATCTCCATGGATTGCATGTCAGGCCTTCCTTCCATTAAGCATGGAAACAACTATGTTTTTGTGGTCGTTGATAGGTTCTCGAAGATGGCCATTATGGCGGCCTACAAGAAGAATATCACAGTAGAATCCACTGCTAAACTCTTCTTTGAATGAGTGTGGGTACACTTTGGGATCCCACAGTCTATCATCTTAGATTGGGATAGCAAGTTCCTCAGTACATTTTGGTCCAGTCTCTGGTCGATGTTGTACACCAAACTCACTAAGTCCACAACCTCCCATCCTCAAACTGATGGCCAAACAGAGGTTGTCAACAGCATGATTGTACACATTCTGCACAAGTACAACTCAAATCATCCACGCACATGGGACGAGAGCCTCCTCTATGTTCAACACAGCTACAACCGGTCTCTCCATAACTCAACTGGCCACAGCCCTTTTCAGGTGGGCTTGGGATTCCAGCAACTATGTCCCATTGATGTTGCCATGCCATTTGCAGCTACTCATGCAGATTCCACTCATGTCTAGTTCAAAATTGATAAGGCAAACAATGTCATTGAGCAGATCCAACATATTCGCGAGTAGGTCCATGACATTCTAGAGAAATCAAATTCCAAGTACCAATAGCGACATGATCAACATCAGGTGCCACACAAGTTTCAAGTGGGCGACAAAGTCTAGTTGCATTTATAAAAGGAATGCCTTATCAAAGCCTATTGGAAACTTAGAGCACTCCGATATGGTACTTACACCATTACCAAGGCTGTGGGAGACAATGCATTTGAGCTTAGCATTCCCCCATTCCTTAGCTTGCACCCAATGTTCAATGTGGACCACCTTCGACCATACTTTCCACCATTACTAGACACATCCGACATTGCAGAACATCTCACACCCATAGAGTTAAATCCAGACTGCATGGAACAAGCTGCAGCTAATCGGATCATGGACACATAGATCAAGCACACTTGCCAGCAGAATATCCAACTGTATCAAGTTGTCAAAGCAGGCGAACTCCTTCACCACGGAAATTGGCTCACTAGGGACCAAGTTCAGCAGAAGTTTCCTCATCTCATGGAGGAACTCAATGCAATGGGGACCATTGCATCCTAAGTGGGGAGGAATGATCCTAGTGGATATTGGTGGCCACCCATCAAGTCCACTTGGACCGCCACCATTGTTTCTTTCAGCTTTTTAGTTTCCTTAATTGTAGCACAATTTACTATTTTTAGCAGTTTTTCGGCTCGTGAACTTCCAAAGTCGTTTTGAGGCCCTAAATGATGTTTTTTGGGAAAACTGGGAGCAACATGGGTCCATGGACCGATGTTTCTCTTCCCAAAGTTGTAGTTCTTGGATAGATCTTTCTAACGAGATATTGTACATATCAACTGGAGATCGTATGTCAAAGTTACGACCCTGGGAAGTTGATGTAACAATTTACCCAAACGGGGCTCACAGTTTAGTGTTTCATCTTCTAGGGTTAGGGTTTTGGATTTTTAGGGATTTCCCATGTTTCTCAACAATAAATAGGCCTTTGAGCTTCATTGTAAGATAGTTTAGAGGCATGTAGCCGCCACATCTCTTATAAGAGATAAGCTACCATCGCCCTAACTGGTTTATTTCCATTGTTGTTTGTAAGCATATTTAAATATTTTACATTAATAAAATGAAGTATTATTTCTACTACATCTTTTTGTTTATGGTTATCTCTATAATTTATTGCATTCCTATTGAAATCCGGATCACGAGACCCTCATAAGATGGTTTCTCCACAACTCCAAGTCGTTCACGGAAGGTTAAGGATTTGACCTTCCCCAAGGACTTGGTAAGAATATCTACTACTTGATCATCAATCCCAATATGACGAAGTCTTATTGCTCCCCGTTGTAACATATCCTAGATAAAGTGGTACCTGATATCAATATGCTTGGAGTGATCATGAAACACAGGATTCTCAGAAAGACGAATCCTACTTCGGTTGTTGCAATAGATCACAGTGGTATCGAACACATGTCCAGACGGCTCACTAAAGAGCTTTGTCAACAAAACAGCTTCACAAGAGGCCATACTAGTAGCAATGTATTTAGCCTCAGCGATGCTCAAAGAAACTAACTTCTACTTCCTACTCATCAAAGATATCGAAGTAAAACCTAGAGAGAAGCAATATCTAGACGTGCTTTTATGACCCACCACAATGTCAACCTAGTCAACATCAAAATAACCATGGAGCCTTACATTACCAGTAATGTATCTCATTCCGTAGGTGATTGTGGCCCAAAGATATCTTAAGAGATCCTTGGAAGCAATCCATTGTGTGATGAGGCTCGAACATAAACTAACTCAATGTGTTCACTGCAAAACATATGTCCGAATGGGAGTTCACCAAGAACACCAAGGCCCCCACAAGTTGACAATACTTAGACGGATTTCCCAAATCGGGTGCAGCAACACTTCCACATAACTTCTTAAATTTAAATTCCATCGGAGAAGTCACAGACTTGCAATCCACCATCCCAAATATTTCAAGTAGCTTCACGATGTATTTTCCTTGAGAAAGGAAAATCTCACCTACCTTTTGCTAGACCTCCAACACTATGAAGTAATGCATCAATCCTAGTTCCTTCATCTCGAATTCGGAAGCCAAATCCCTCTTACATTCATGAAGAAGATGGTCTACACCAGTCAGAAAGAGATCATCCACACAAAGTACCAAGATGAGATGTCTATCATTCTCAACCTTAAAATAAAGGTTTGGATCCAATTCACTTCTCGTAAATCCCAGCTTCATCAGATAGTTGTCAAACTTCTCACACCAAGCTCGAGGAGCTTTCTTCAACCCATATAGGGATTTCTTCGACCTGCATACGTGTGTTGGATGATATTGAACTTCGAACCCCTCAAGTTGTTCTGCATAGACTTCCTCCTTAATTGAACCATGTAAGAAGGAAATCTTGACATCCATCTGATGTAGATTCCATCCTTGCAAGGCAGCAAGGGCTATAATTGAATGGATGGTATATTAGGCAACAAGTGCAAATATCTCATCATAGTCCACACCTTTCTTTTGAGAGAAGCCTCGAGCAACAAATCTAGCCTTGAAATTTTCAGCACTTCAATCCGTTCCATACTTGATCTTATAGAGCCATTTCGAGGTGACAACAAATTTGTCCTTGGGTCTAAAGACCACATCCCAGAAATCATTCTTTGTAATCGACTCATAATCTTCATTCATACCATCGTTCCAAACTTGGTTCTTCATAACTTCTTCGAATGTGCAAGGCTCAAATTGAAAAATGGTGCTCATGGTAGTTAAGTACCCTATTCAGCTTCTTACTTTCACAAAATGTCCCCCTTGGTGAAACATGTCTCTCAAAATGTTCGAGAGTTTCCCTAAGCCATGAGGGTCTCCATTTTAAGGAGGAGGTTCATGAGGGGGTGGATCAATGGGATCCATTGGTCCTTCAACATCAAAATTCGACTCGTCCTATGATTCTCCCTTTTTTCCTAAATATTCTTCTTTGTCATTCCTTGGAATAGGAATGTTACTAATCTTTCCAAGGACAACATCTTCGTCGAAGGTGACATCATGAATTATCTCCACTTCTCTTTGAACAAGAATATAGATTTTATATTCCTTAGAAGTTTCATTGTACCCCACAAATGTTCCTTTCTTCCCATAAGCATCCAATTTGCTTCTCTTTTCTTTCCACACATAAAAATACATGGAGCTACCAAAAATTCTAAAGTGAGAAACATGAGGTTTCTTACTGGTGAAAACTTATTCGACAGTTTTGGAGTCCAACGCTTGGTGACGGAATCTATTTTGAACATACACAACAGTGTTTGTAGCTTCGACCCATAACTTCAGAAGGCTTTGATCATGAAGCATGGCCCAAGTGGATTATATAATACAACAATTCCTCCTTTTAGAAACTCCATTTTTCTCAGGATTATATGTGGTAGTGGTCTCCCTCTTAATGCCATCTTCTCTATAATAGTTATTGAACTCATTTGATTCATATTCGGTCCCATTATCGATCTTCAATATTTTTATCTTCTTCCCCCGATTTGATTTTTTACCAAAGCTTTGAAAGAACGGAACCATGAGAATACTTCATCCTTCTTATTTAAGAAATAAATCCAAGTCTTGTTGAGAGAAATCATCCACAAAGATATCATAATGTAAATATCTTCCCAAAGAGTTCACAGGCATCATACCACATAGATCAAAATGAACCAATTGCAATGTGTTAGTAGTCTTGTTATCACTGGAGGGGAATGGTCCCCTTGTATTCTTTCCTTCGGAACACTCCTCGCAAACACCTTCATGTTCGACTTTAATTTCAGGCATACCCGTCACCATCTTCCTCACATCGGGCAGAGCCTTATAATGTAGATGGGCAAACCTCCGTTGCCATAATTCAGATTAATGAGATGTGTCGCAAGACATAGCTCCCAATGGACTTCCTTCAACTTGATATAGGATATCAACCCTGAATCCAAGTGTAACTGTGTCTTTGAAATTTTTAATCCACACACATACCTTTCCATAGATGAATGCCACCTTGAATCCGTTGTCTTCCATTATCGAGATAGATACCAAGTTCTTCTTTAGATCAGGTACATATAGTACTTCTTGTAGATGAATGGTGTTTCCTTGATTCAATTGAAGAGTAACATTCCCAACTCCCTTCACGGGATAGGTGGCCTTGTCTCCAAGGATAATTTCAAGATTTGTATCCTTTTCAATCAGATTTGAAAGAGCTTCCTTATACCCAGTGAAGTGACTTGAGGCACCACTATCAATCAATCCATTTCCCAATGTTTCTGGAGGAGATGCAATAGAGAGGGTAGATATAAGATAAAATTATTTTTTCTTATTATCAACAAAATTATATTAAGAATATCTAGAGTTTTTTGATGTCTTGGGAAGGCAATCATTTCCATGTTGAGTAGCAAGAGCATTCCTTTTTGCTCTGTTGTTGAATCTATCATTCCTTTGATTTTTTTTGCCCCTGAAATTTTTGTTGTTGTGATTATCATCATCATGAGGTGTATCCCTTCTATTAGGAAACTCCCTAGCATAGTGGCCAAACTTGTTGCAAATGAAGCATCTTCCCTTCATTCCATTCTTGAAACTCGGTCTTCCTTGACATTGCTTCTTTAAACCTGCATTATTCATCTTTTTAGCATGAGAAGAGAATGTAGTAGGATCATTCCTATTTGAATACATATCTAGTTCCCTCATCCTTGTTTCTTCTTGAGAACATCTAGTTAGTAATTCTTCAAAACCTGGAATCATGTTGTTGTTAAGAAGAGTAGTGTTGAACATGTGCCATTCACGAGGGAGTCCTCCAAGGGTAATGAACTTGGCTTGCATTTCTAGCTTTGAACATGCCAACCAACCTATCATATATCTCCTTTGATGTGTTCAAATCACTGACATAAGCAACTAAATTATTATGACTAGAATCCCTGATGATCTTCTTTGCTTTGACTTTACCCTTCTTGTACTTTGTCTTAGCAACAACCGATGCATTACAAGGAGGTTCAGAAATATTTCTCTGCACATAGTCCATAACATCTTTATATTCTAAAGTCAAATCAAGATATATATTCCATGCATGATAATCAGAATTATCATGAAGCTTGTCATCATATTTCAAGTAGGATGTGGAGGCCATTGAATCTTGTCGTTGTCCAACAAATCTTAGTGATTTCTCTTCTTAGTGGTTGGTCTTTTCACTCTGATGCCATGTTAATTTTAGATAACAATGGTATTTTTTATGCTTAACAAAAATTTACTTCAATTTTTTTATTAGCCCAATATGAATTTCTAGATTAGAAATCACATTAACATGACAGTAAATGCAGATAGAACATAAATAAAATAGTAGAAGACAAGCCAAGACAAGAGGGCACTGTTAGCATATTCCGACACATAGGAAATAGGTAAGTATAACTTGGTCTAGTGTAGAGTTAGGTAAAGTGTGTTTCTCTACTATGTACATTTGTAACATCTGACGGTCATGATATGTTCTAGACATGAAGTGATCTAACAGTTCATTCTCTCCTCAACATTACTGACACTTGATCTGTGGCTTAACACCCGATTGGTCCATGATCTATATTTAAAGAGCATGGAGGGTCATTTGTAGGGTGACCATTCATAATAGAAGCTTATGTAAATTTTATCTCTTTTATTCATAAATTGCCTGAAGTGGCCGCGTTGGCTCAGGCCGTGGACTGTTTCCCTCTTTAAGGGTTTTAACCACGTCAAGAATACTGGTGTATTGATGTGTGATCTATTTGTGAGCAATGTTCTTTGGTATTCTATCTAAGGAACTTACCCTATAAATTCCTACATGGTATCAAAGCTATTTGAGGGCCCATCCATTAGTGATCTAAATCTGAAGCCGGTACAACTGCATCTGAATGTCGTTTCCTAGATCTATTGTTTATGACTGCTTCCGAGCCAATAGGACTGCTCTATTGTGTTAGGAGCATCTATTCCAGTGAGGAAACCCTTTCATTTCACACAAAAAGGTTTTCAGTAGCCCTAGCTATGTCATTTTTAAACTCTGGAGGTATATAGTGTTTATTTGCATTTTTTAGTTATTTTCTCTCTATTTATTTCAGTTTATTTATCTCTCTGATTTTTATTATTGGATCTATACATTTCATTTCTGTGTATTCTCTTTGCCCCGTGACTCTGTGTGATTTGGGAAAATCAAAAACAGAGAGGAAGGATTTTTCTCATGCATATGCTCTTTTCTGCCGCGCCTTAGTGTGATCTCAGAAAATTAGAAAGATTGAGGAAAATTTTTAGTTTTCGGCTAAAGCTAACTTCAATCCATAAGGTTTGTTTTTTTTTTTGTATGTCCGTGTTAAGTTTTGTGGTTTTTGTTTTGTAGGCAAAAAATAGCTTTTTCAAGTAAGCACTCACCCCAAAGCTTCAGTGACAAAAAAAAAAAAAAAAAAAAAAAATCCTCTTTTCCAAAAATTACTAACTCTTTAAACTAGCTCACTTGGTCCAAAGTTACTTTATGAGAATAAAGGCCTTGAGTTCAAGTCTTTCTTTTTGTTGAGTTACTTTTTCAAAAAGCACATGTAACTTATGTTTTAAAATTACTTTATGTAAAAGTGTTCTCACCCATTATAAAAAGTGAGTCACTTATAATTTTAAAGTCTCTTTATCTTTTATTTAAATTACAATTTAGTGGGTAACTCATAAAGTACCAGTGTAAAAATGATTTTCACTTATTTATAGAAGTGAGTCACATAAAACCTTTTTTTTAAGTGATCTAATTATATTAAGTTTGGAAAGGGGTGGAGAGAAGGGGTGGGGGATTTTTTTTAAATATAACATTATCATTCACTTCCACACATTCGCATGCTTCATCCGCATCTTCAACAATTTTTTTCAAAAAGTCATAACTTCTTCATCCGGAAGCCGTTTTTTGAGCCTTTTTCTAGTCAGCCTAATTTTTGAGATCTTTCCATTGGAACATTAGTTTCAGGATCTACAACTTTAACATATGTTAAAATGGAAATTCCATGCAAATTTATTCTTGAAAACACCAACTACTTCGAATGGTGGTCCTACATTGTGGATTTACTTAGAAGTAAAGGCCTTTACAATGTAGCTTCAGGCCAAGAAAATAAACCTAAAGATGAAGATAAGCCAGCCAAATGGGAAAATAGGCAAGATCAAGCACGTGGGTTGATAGGGATGTCTATTTCTGCAGACCTTAGATTCCATATCATAGAACTTGATACCCCTAATGAAGCAATGAAACAACTCACTAAAGTTTTTGGAATAAAAAATGAAATTAGAGCCCATGAACTTGAAAATGAGTTGCTTATGTTGGACCCCAATAACTTTTCTTCCATTAAATATTTTTTGTCAAAGTTCAAGGCCCTTAGACTTCTCTTGGTAGGTGTTAAGGTTAAGAAAGAAGATGATAGCCTTATCTATTCCATTCTTCCTACGTTGGGACCAACGTACTCTGTGTTTGTTTCCACCTTCCATTCTACAAGATAAGCCTTTATTTCTCAAGGACAAGACTACAAGTCCCCCTTCCTTTGATGCCTTTTGTGATTCTTTAATAATAGAACAAGAAAAACTCTTACATCTTAGTCTTCTTAATCTTGGAAACTCTTCTAAGAAAACCCTAGCCGCCTAGCAGCGATCAAATTCAAAGAATCCTAAGAAGCAATTCCTAAAAAGAATGGTCCTAAACCAAACAAGGTTCCTAAGAAATTTCAGTCTCAAAATGAAAAATTATTTCAACAAAATGATAAGGAAAATAAAAATAAAGGGAAGAAGACTCATAGACATTGCCACTTTTGTAATCGAGATGACCACTTAGAATCCAAATTCTTTAAGAAGATGGAAGCCTTGGAAGCAACAATGAAGAAGCATAACATCCATTTGGAGCACTCTTCAACTTCAACTTCATCTTAAAGAATAACACTTTCTACATGTGGTTGTCAAGCATCTCAGTTTGGTCATGCACTAAATGTGTCTTCTTCTTCTCATTCTCATCAGTGGTTCATTAATTCTAGAGCTTCTTATCACATGGCCAAAAAAAGCCATGTTTTATTCTTTAAATGATTGTAACACCAAGGATATATATGTTGGTGATGATAGATCTCTTAGTGTTGTAGAGACTGGAACTGTTCATCTAAACAATGGTCAATTTAATGATGTATTATGTGTTCCAACCTTATCCTGCAACCTTCTATCTATATATTAGATAACTCATTTAGGTGAAGGTAAAACTGTTGAATTTTTACCTCACGATATTGTAATTAAGGACCTAAAAGATCCTAAATAGATTTTAGCTACTGGCAATGCTGATGATTCTACAAGGTTGTATAATTTTAAAAACTTTGGGTCATCAACTCTTTCCTCGGTATTTGTTGCTCATAATGATGAAGTGAGAAAACTTTAGCATGAGAGATTTGGTCACTTAAACTATCGCTCCCTTCAAAATCTATGTAAAGCAAATATGGTGACAGGTCTTCCTATGGTATCTTGCAAAAATGGTGCTTGTTCCGGATGCGTACTCAGAAAACATCATCGGGATAGTTTAGAAAAACATGCCTCTTGGCATGCGTCAGCCCCTTTACAACTTATGCATAGTGATTTTTTTGGTCCACTTCCAATTGTTTCATTCTCTGGCTACACGTATTTCTTAACTTTCATTGATGATTTCTCCAAACACACTTGGGTATACTTCTTAAAACACAAGAGTGAAGTATTTAACATGTTTTTGGCCTTTAAGGCCTTTGTTGAAAAACAATCTGGACATCAAATTCTTAAGCTAAGATCTCATAATGGCGGAGAATATGTTAACAACAAATTCATCAACTTTTGCACTAAGAATGGAATTCAAATGCAACATATTGTTCCATATACTCCACAATAAAATGGTGTAGTTGGAAGGAAGAATCGCACCTTAAAGGAAATGACTAATTGTATGCTTCAATCTAAAGGACTTAGTCTTAATTTTTGGGAAGAAGCAATTAACTATGCAAATTACATAATAAATCACACTCCCACTAATATTTTAAAGAATATCACTCCAGAAGAAGCATGGAGCTCAATTAAAGAAGATGTAAGTCACTTTGGTATTTTTGGAAGTGAAGCATGGGCCCATATTCCAAATGAGAAACATAAAGCTTTAGAACCTGAGAGTGAAAAATGTATTTTTGTTGGATATTCTGAACATGTCAAAGGATATAGACTTATTCCACTTAAGCCCAAAAATGTTATCATTAGAAGAGATGTAAAGTTTGTTGAAAATATATCATCCTACGAGCCTAGTTTGATAGATATGACACCTCTCTCTATCCCTTCTACTTTTGAAATTATTTCTTCTTCAGATGATGACAGTGAGGATGGAAATCCTCCCCGACCTTCTCGAGGTTCTCCTTCAGCTCCTCAGCGTCCAAAATGGGTTCGTGCTACTCAGGATGCAGCAGGTGCTCTTGCAGGTGATCCTACAAATCAGCGACATACACATTCTCAGTTTCATAGAGCCTCTTATTGACTGGCTCAAGCTTTAGCGAATTATGATCTCGACACCTTTGTAGAAGCAACGTACACGTTCTCAGTTCGATAGAGCATCTTCTTGACTAGCTCAAGCTTTAGTGAATTATGATCCCAACACCTTTGCAAAAGCTTCAGGCCATCCCTATTGGGATGTAGCTGTGAATGAAGACTATCGTTCATTATTGGAAAATGATACATGGGATCTTGTTCCTCTTCCAATGGGACGAAAACTTGTTATATGCAAATGGGTTTACAAAACCAAGTTTGGACCAGATGGAAAATTTGATAAACGTAAAGCTCGTCTTGTTGCTAAGGATTTTTCACACATTGAAGGCATTGACTGTACTGAAACCTTCTCCCCTATTGCCAAAATGAACTCTATTCGCCTTGTTCTTTCCCTTGCTACCTCTTTCAAATGGGAAGTCCATCAGATGGATGTTAAATGTTCCTTCTTGCATGGGGCTTGCATGAAGAAATCTATATGGAACAACCTCCTGGCTATATATAGACAAACTCCAACCTTGTATGTCGGCTTAAAAAATCCCTTTATGGTCTCAAGCAAGCCCCTTGTGCTTGGTATGCCAAAATGGATAGCTTTCTTTTAGATACTTCCTTTTCTAAGTTTCATTCTGACAATACTGTCTACACTAAGAAATTGGGTAAGTCTCTAGTCATTCTTGTTCTTTATGTTGATGATCATATCCTTACTCGTAGTGATCCAAACCTTATAAACCATGTGAAGTCCGGCCTTAAAAAGAAGTTTGAAATGAAAAACTTAGGGCACTTGCATTATTTTCTTGGTCTTCAAGTCTTGCAAACCAAGGAAGGTATTTCCCTTTCCCAGTCTAAGTATGCATGTGATATTCTATTCCACTTTCACATGGAAGACTGTAAGCCAACCCCTTCTCCCTTTTAGTCTAGAGTCAAACTTTCAGTCACTTGTACTTCCCCTGAAGTTGATGCTACCTTATATCGTCAGCTTGTAGGAAAAAACATTTATCTGACCCATACTCATCCTGACCTTTCCTTTGTTGTTGGCCTTCTTTCTCGATTTATGCAAAGCACACACGGAATTCATTGGAAGCAGCTAAAAGAATACTTCATTATGTTCGAAGTACAGTTCAGTTTGGGATTCATTACAGTGTTGAAGCATCTCCTCTATTGGTTGATTTCACTAATTTTGATTCGGATGGTGACCCTGATGATCGGAAGTCTACTACAGGTTATGTGTTCACTCTTGGTTCTAGACCTATTACATGGGATTGCAAGAAACAAAGTGCCATTTCTATTTCTTCCGCAGAAGAAGAGTATAATGGCATTGTAGAAGATAGTAAGGAAGCCATGTGGCTTCGTCAAATACTATCAGAGTTTGGTTTTCAACAACAACATCTGACTACACTTTGGTGTGATAATAAAAGTGCCATTCAACTATGCAAAGATCCAGTCCAACATTAGCATAGAAAACACATTGAATTACACATGCACTTCATCAGAATTCTCATTCATGACCATGTTCTTGAAGTGCAATATTTTTCAACTAATGATCAAGTTGCAGACATCTTTATAAAGGCTCTCACAAAGTGCAAAGTTTTCTAAACTTCAATTTATGGTTGGAGTTCAAGAAGTTGTCACTAAGGGGGGATAGGCTCTAATGCCTCCTTCCTTCTCCCATTGTGTCATATTTGTACATCCTTCAATCCTATCCCAAGTTGTTCTTAAGGGGGGATGTTAGGATATCCCAACACATAGGAAATAGTTAAGTATAACTTGGTCTAGTGTAGAGTTAGGTAAAGTGTGCTTCTTTACTATGTACATTTGTAACTTAGAATTTGATAGTCATGATATGTTCTATACATGAAGTGATCTGACGATTCATTCTCTCCTCAGTATTACCGACACTTGATCCGTGGCTTAACACCCGATTGGTCCATGATATTTATTTAAAGAACATGGAGGATCATTTGTAGGGTGACCGATCATGAGAGAAGCTTATGTAAATTTTATTTCTTTTATTAATAAATTGCCTCAATTGGCTGCGTTGGCTCAGGCTATGGAATGTTTCCCTCTTTGATGGTTTTAACCACGTCAATAATATTAATGTATTGATCTGTGATCTGTTTGTGAGCAGTGTCCTTTATTAATAAAAGAGAAAGATATGGCGCCAACAAGGGACAATCCCCAATGTGGGGTAACCCTTTGATCAATTTTTATTATTATTATTATTCAAAAGTTTAGCAGAGAGAAAGAGTACAATATGTAATGTTCACTTGCCCAATGAAAGTGAAATCTGTCCAGTCAAAGAGTAGCCACAGAAATCCCGAACCAGAAAGTCAACGTTGGTCAACAAGGAATAATTTGACCTGCAAAACATCTCGGTCAAACCTAGTCAACTTGGCCTCCAATAGTCATCTAAAGCGGGCCAAAAACGTTCTAAAAAAATCAATCAAACTGGGTCAACGCTGCAGTCAACACTAGTCAAACAATATAGATTGCCTTGATTTATGTGCCTAGAAATACAGTCTGCCCAAAAATAATTTTCCCCAACAAAAATGCAGTCAAAGAAGTCAAGGTTGGCTGATAAACACTTGTCAAATCCCTCTCGAAATTCGGCCAATGTTGGTCAACGTCCAAAAGAGAAAATTGTTGTCCTTTCCTTCACATATGTGGAGAGAGAAGTTGCCTAGAAATTCGTACCCAATCATGAGAAGAGAGAGATGGTGAAGATGAGTGAGAAAATGAGGAAGAGTCTTCTTCTATTTATATGCAACATTGAGGATGAATAGATGTGACTATTGGGCTTCTGAGCCTACATTAGTTTGCTAGCCAACCTTGATAATTTGTCCATAAACAAAATAATTTCATAATTCCATTTGTACATGTGAGAATGGGATGATATTTAGTTCAATCCTACACCTATCGAAGAGAGGAATCCAATAAAAATATCAGTTGCATCATATGAGTTGTCCAAGGTGGAGTTTGGCCTTAGTTTCCAAATTTAACACTAATCCTATGCACGATGGAGGATGGGGGATAAAATACTTGAATTGTTTGGATGGGCGTTTGTGCTAAAATCTTTATTGAGGGTTAATTTAGGAATGGCCATTTGGCATGAAGTCATTCTTCACAGCAATTTTAAGAATATAAGGATTTATGAATGAATTCATTCATGAGCACATCAAAGGAGAGGGGCATCATACATTTGGAGAAGCCTATTAGAAGTCAAAGTGTAGATCTTTAAAAGGTCACAATGGCATATATGTTTGGTTCAATTGGTAAGAGTGGGAGTGTAAGATTTTGAAGGGACTAAAGGAAATTATAGGTTTTCTACACAGCTTATTAATTATCTTCATGAAAAGGACATTTTCTTCTTAATTCAAGCTACAAAGGAAAATGATTCCTCTGTTCTTATTCCTTAGTGGGTCATTGCATCAAACTTGGGTTTAGAGGAAGATATTGCAAAGTAATGGGAAACATACAAGGAGGACTTGTACGAAGTGAGAATCTCATTGTCCTCACATGACGAAACTTTAATATGGAATGAAAAGGGTATTTCTAGTAGGGTATCGACAAAGGATGCCTATTGTTTTATTGCAAACTCATTTGGTTATGAAGATAGAATGTGGTGGTTCAAAAAGATCTAAACTTGTAAATCATTGTTGAAACTCAAAATATTTACCTGGTCCTTTCTGAAGGGTTGTACTATTACATGGGACAATGTGAAGAAGCAAGGTATTAGTGGCTCTATCAAATGTGCCATGTTTTCAGCTGAGGAGGAATCAATTCAACATTTATTCTTACTTTTCCCTTTTGCTAAAAGTATTTGGGAAAGGGTGTTATATCTTCTTGGTATCAATTCATTTTGGGTTTCAACCTCTTTTCGTGATAGTTTGTTGGATTTGATGACTAGACATGATGCTTACAAATAACTTCTACTGTTCATTTTTCAGTGCATATGGAGAAGAATAAACTCATACATTTTTAGGGGAAGGTGCCTTATCTCCATTTAAGTTGTGTGCAAATAGTTGCTTAATTGATAAAGTTTGGTCTAGAGGATAAACATAAAAATACTAGGAGGACCTAGTCCCATGAACTTGCTAATTCTTTTCAAATGCTTATTTTGATGGGGCTTTAGAATTGTGACACTATAGGAATGAACAAATTATATTTTTGTTAGAGAATCTGAATTACAATTTTTTTGGGAAAGTGGAGAGGGTACAAATACCCACAAAAAATTAATTTCTCTATTGGATATATTATTCTTTGTGAATAAGAAAACAATTCCCTCTTTAATAGTGTTTGGATATTCCATAATTTTATATTTATTGGGTAAATGATAGGGTGTCACTTGAGGCATCATTTGTCCATAAGTGGAAGCAAAACGTAAAGACCTTGGCATCGTTTTTCAATAATATTACCTTCCACCATGTATACAGGGAATTAAACAAGGATGTTGATCTATTATCAAAGTGGGGTGTAGGTCAACATAGGAATACAAGGAACATGTGTTAGTGGGTAGAGTGAAGATGTCATTAACAAGAAACTAGCAATACGAGTTTTATAAATAAATTGTGAGTTATTATCACTCGTTTTTTTGAAGAATTATCTGAACAATCTCTATATATATTATGTAAATAGAGGTGAGAATTGACACTCTTTTTTATTGATATAATCATTGCATATAGATATTTATATATAGACATATATAAACAATTTTCGTTTTTAATGAAAAATATTAATTTTTTCTTCTTGTGGGAAAAAATGCATTTTCACAAACCTTAGGGAAATTGGAACGTAAAATCTCGGTAAATACACTCCATTTTCATGAAACTTCTGAATCAAAATGCCTAAAGAAATATTAAATAAATTATTATATTTCTTAAAATTGAATTAAAATAAATATAAAAAATAATGAAATATTATAAGTATAAAACTTGATAATTTTAATTTTTATAATTATTTATTTTAAAATATAGATAAGAGCATATACGAAAAATGAAGTGCGTTGTACAAATTAATATTATAAAATATATCATTGTAAATTTAATTTTTTTTAACATTCGATGAAGTAGATTGATATCAATAAAATGAGTTTGTGAAGAAATGAGGTACACTGTTCCTATGCATAAGACTGAACGTTGTTGTTATCATATCATATTTATTTAAAATGATTATAAAGAAATAATATTTTGTAATAAAATATTACATTTTTTATTTTTGAAATGTACATTGTAATGATAAAATTGAGTTATATTGTTTTAGAAATTAATAGTTAAAATTAGTGAATGATCATAAAACTATGATATTTTCAATTTACAATTGAAATTGAATAGGATGATGTTCCATAATTAAACCTTCGTAAATAATCAAAGAACATATTAATCAAAATTAAATATAATCATGGGCCTTAATTCAATAAAATAGAACTTTAACCATGGTAGTTAATTCAATAACATTAAGCTATGTGATTTTCCATTTATAAATATAATTATGATAATTTATGCAATAATATAATCATGAGATTTAATTTAATAGATATGATTTAGTTATTGAAGTTAAAAAAAAGTGATTTAAATAAATATTTATTGATAATGAGAAAAATAAATTAAAAAAATTATTAAAAATTTATTTTAAATGTTGATTAGAAATTTCGGTTGATTATATTTTTTAAAATAGTTTTATGATATAATTTAAACAAAGCAAGTACTATATAGTATCTTATACTTGTTGTTTAGTTTAAATATATAGAGAATAGTATTTCAGATTAATTAGATTGTAAGGATTGGGTCGATTTTTTGACCCAATCCTTAAAATAAATTTAATAGGTATGATTTAGTTTATTATTTAATAGATATGATTTAGTTATTGAAGTTAAAAAAAATGATTTAAATAAATATTTATTTTTTGCTGAAGCAAGAGTTGAGCCTTTTATGTCATTAAAAGAGAAAATAAATTACATAAAGTACAAAGCCCATGAGGGCCTGAGGGCCAAGGGAAGCACCCTGTATGCCCAAAAGTCAAACCCTAACAACAAAAATTTAGACTAACCAAAATGAGCATGCCTCAAGCGCCCACCTAACCTTTTACAAACGGTTCCTAAACGAAAAGGAAACATGTTCTAAAAGGATATCAGGTTCATCTATTAGCCATACTCAAGACAATGAATCCCGCCAAGGTTCTATTACTCATCCCACCTTTCCTCTTTAATCTCAACTGTTCAATCTTCTCGCCAGATCCGACGGCCATGGAGAAAATCGTGGAACCAATCGGCCCGACGCTTAACCCACGGACAGACCGACGAGAACACTTATTCCAGACCATCAATCCCCCATGAAAAATCGAACGGTTAAGAATCATATCGCATGGGTCAAGTGGACCGAACAATAATGCGCGACGAGGGCGGAATTTGTTTCCTCTCCTTGGCCACGTGTCAACATATGTATGGAATCACTCCTAAAACTCTAAAACTGCTTTCCATCTAGAACTCTTGCAATACACCATAAACCGCTTCGAGGGTGGTATGTTGTCCATTGATAGAGAACCTGAGTTATTCAGCCTACCAATAAAACTTGGATTTCGCCACTTTGCCCTAATCTGACCATGCAGATCCTCCCGCCAACATTTCCCGCACATTTGTCTTTTGCGGCAACTGTCTCCGAAAATATCTAGGATGCAGAGACCAACTGTGCGTTGTTGTCTGTAAGGCCCAGCCTGAGAGATCAGTCTAGAAACAAAATGAAACCTAATCGTCTAGAATCAGCTTCCATGGCTCTGAATTGATCCATCCTTTGATCATCCTTAGCTTGATCATAACGAAACGCCTTTAATCTGCTATGAGGCATATCTTGCCACTCCATTTTAACCTTACCCTCTAAACAAATTACTCCTTGGTTGGCCAGAATATCTGCCAATTTATGGGATGATCTTCGCACATGATTAAATCTAACTGTGCGGAGGCACTGGAGGTGTTGTTGAATCCTTTCAAAGACCTAGATCAGCCTCCAATGCTTGGAGACATTTTTCGATGCTGAGCCATGGCTGATTCTATTGACCAATTTAATAATTAGCTTAGAATCCACTTCAACTATCACATTCTGGGGGTTATCCTACTTTAGAACATCAAGAAACTATTCCATAGCCATGAGTTCCGCCATATTGTTGGTGGATCTTCCTAAATGGTAGTGAAAGATGACCATAATGTTGCCATTTTTGTCTCTCAACACCCCTCCAAAACTGACAGTTCTCGGGTTACCTTTTGAAGCTCCATCGATATTGAATTTAAAGAAAACCTGTGGGGGAGGGTGCCAGATATCCCGGTCAATGACCATCTGAACAACCTTCTTATCATGGTCCTGAGAGATGAGCCTTGTAATCCTAGTCGACTAAGAATTCTCAACTCAGCAACTGAAGGAGGGTTCATAGGGGGATGTTGAATAGTAGTGCCAACCGTTTCCTTTGTCTATTTTAAGATCTACTCAAATAGTCGATGGGGGTGACATTTTTCATTCTTGAAGACTCTTTTATTCCTTTCATTCCAGACATTCCATATTATAAAGCCTAGTAAAAGAGCCCAAGCCACATCTAGAAATTCATTCTCTCAGAAGTTACGCCTCCATTTGGCAAGTGTGTTGATAATACACCCTTGGTCTTTATTAGTCTACTAGAATATGGCAGCAAACGAATCCCACAACCAGGAAGTAAAAATACAATTATTAAGAAGATGCTCCATAGTTTCTTCTTGTAAACCATAGAGCTAGCATCTAGAAGACCCCAAAACACCCGTCTTCTTGATGTTTTCCCAGGTCAAGATTTTCTTATGATAAACCAGCCACTTGAAAAGCTTGTTTTTCATCCAACCTTTATGCCTCCAAAGGTTCATCCAAATTCTATCCGGGACCTAGGAGTCTAGCCCAAGGAGTAAGCGTTTTGCCTCCTTAAGATTAAAGGAACCCTCATTATTGTTGCCCCATCTGAGTTGGTCCTGCTTTTCTATAACTAATATCCTCCTTTGCTCCACCAAATTCCTAAGCTCCTTTGCTCTTTCTTTCAAAGGGTTACCATCTCTGTAATCCATGTCTCTCCAAGTTCTCCATTTTCCTGCATGGATGGTATGATCCTAGAAATTGTTTACCTTGATTAAATTATTGGGTCCATATAATACTAGTGATTACCCCATTAATATTGTAGTTGTACCCCTTATTAATATTGTTGTGCCCCTATTGCCCCCATATTGTTATTACTGTGCCCCATAGAATCCCTCTATTTTTATTTTTGTGGATTTATATTATTATTGTTAGGTCGGCTGGGTTATATTGTGACTCCTTAGACTCCTATATATAGAAAGGAGGTTTTGTCATTTCAATCATCCAAGAATTGTTCATTTATGTAATGCAAAGGAGGTTTCCCCCTCGAAGAGGCTGAATTCTAAGGCGTTGATCTATCTTTTCTATCTTTTTCTTGAGCTGGTTACATAACATTTTGTATCAGAGCTTTGGATTCTAGGGTTTCGCTGCTCTAAACCGGTCATCATGGCATTTTCGCTATAATGCTTTTCCTGTGACGTTTCATAAGTTGAAACAAAAACCCATTTGAGAAGACATCACGCTAATTCTTGGGTCCAAATTTCACAGCATTTTGCGCTATATTTTCAGAGATATGATCTAGGAAGTTGGTATTTTTGTGGAGTCCTGAATTACATTCCAAACAGGTGACCTGGGGAAAATCGTCATAACTTTTTCTTTGAGCATTGGATTGAAATTTCGTAAGAAGGTGCGGAAAAGGGACAGGCTGTAGTTTCTTCGATATATTTTTCAGAGCTAAAGGTCGAAACAGTGACTCGTGGCACGTCGTACAAGTTCGCTCTACTGAACTAGTCTATAATCAGGTCACTGTGGGAGATTTCACATAACTCTTCCTTGGAGAATCCAATTTGGATCATACTGGTGGCATTAGAAAGAGGACACAGAGTGCTACCATAGGCCGTAATTTCAGAACTGGACGATTTGAATGTACAAAGATACATCAGAGGAAATATCGAGCTCCTACAAAGTAAAAAAAAGGTGTGTAGATTCTTTTAAATTTTTGCTAAAGATTGGTTTGAAATTTATTTTGAAGGAATTCAAAGGGCATAGTAGAGCATTATTATCGGTAATTGATGCCCCAAGGAAAGAAAATGCAAACACCTAGTAAGGAACCTGAAAGCTCTAGCATGACTCATGAAGAAGA
>APFE030175613.1:203318-215797 GCA_000404065.3 Pinus taeda
CATTTGAATCATCCAAGAATTGTTCATTTATGTAATGTAAAGGAGGTTGACCCCTCGAAGAGGCTGAATTCTAAGGCGTTGATCTATCTTTTCTATCTTTTTCTTCAGCTGGTTACATAACATAAACCTTTAGATTCTGTCTCATTCTTGAGCTCCACAAAATCATTTGTAAGTAGTATAGGTTCTTGTTGCCATTTATCTTCCCAAAATAAGGCTAGATTTCCTTCTCTGATTTCCTCGAAGCTGTTTTGTTGAATTAGTCCTCTATTCTCCCAGGCCTTGTTCCAAATGTGAGAGCCTTTTATACTTCTAAACATTCTTATGTGATCATTATATTGCCAAGAGCTGACATATTTTCCTTTCCAGATGCTAGCCCGTTGTGCCTTTTTATCTTTGACCCAGTGCCACCATAATTTTGCCCCTAAAACTTTACTAAGAATCTCTGGATCATCCAAACCAAGTCCCCCATAGATTTTGGGTTTGCATATTTTATCCCAAGCCACCAAGGCCCATTTCTTTCTTTCCTCCCCCTTACCCCAAAGAAAATCTCTTTGAATGGATCTGAAAAGTTGCTAGACACCTTTAGGCACTGGAATTGTTGATAGCATGAAGACTAGGATTGCTTGAAGAACAGCTTTTGTGAGGACCAACCTTCTAGCCAAGTTTAAAGATCTTATAGTCCAATTCTTGATTTTGTCTTCCATCTTATTAATCAATGGCTCCCAAATGCCCTTGTGCAGAGGTTTAGTAGTGAGTGGTACTCCCAAATATTTTGAATGGAGGGTATCTCTTTGAAAGCCCAAATTTTTGGAAATATTCCTCTGAATGGCTATATTAGTATTAAAGAAAAAAAAATTGATTTGGAAAGATTAACTTCCATACCTGAAGCCATTGCAAAGTCACCTAGGATTTGTTTGTATGCGAGAGCTACTTTGACCAAGGGGATTCTCTACAGCATGGTATCATCCACAAATTGTTGATGAGTTAAGGCCTCTCCATCCTCAGATAGTTGGAGACCCTTAATATGACCTATTTATTTTGCATGCTTGATAGGCCTATCCAGTCCTTCCATCATGAGGATGAAGAGAAAGGGAGAGAGTGATTCTCCTTGTCTGAGGCCTCTTGAGGGAAAAAAAATCTCCGAGGGAGAGGCATTTACCAGAATTGAGAAGCTGGTAGAAGTAACCAAGGCCATGACCCATCTAACCCAGCTGTGATAAAACCCAAATGCAATAAGAAATTTCCTAATGTAGGTCCAATTCAGCATGTCATAAGCTTTTGCTATATTCAATTGCATAATCATACTTGCCTTCCTATTACTGGTCAGTGAGTGCACTACTTCATGAGCTTGAATGATATTATCAAGAATTTGTCTACCTTCCACATACCCCAATTGTTATGCAGAAACTAGAGTAGGAAGGAGAGGTTTGATTCTATTGGCCACCACCTTAGAAATAATTTTATAAACCACATTGCACAAAGAAATGGGTCTAAACGTGTTAGGAGTTTGAGCCAAGTCTTGTTTTGGGATTAGGGAGATAAATGAGGTATTGAGAGCCTTCAAAATGGTCTTATTCCTCCTAGAATCCTCTACTACATTCATAATATCCTGTTTGACAATACTGTAGCAGGCTTTGAAAAAGTCCACATTTAAGCCATCAGGGCCTAGCCCCTTTCCATTTTTTCATTTCCTAAGGAGCTCATTGACCTCCTCTTCAGTCACTAGCCTATTAAGGTTAAAATTGTCCTCTCTAGACACCAGCCTCGGTATATGTCTTGTAAGATCCCTGATGTACTGATTTCGATCTGAATTGGGTTCCTTTGCTATATTGCTAAAGTGCCAAACTAGCACAGCTTCTATTTTGTCATGAGAATTGAGAAACCTGCCATCCTTGTCCTTGATCGAGGAAATCCTGTTATGGGCTCTATTCTCAATTGTGGATCTATGGAAAAATCTAGTATTCCTCTCACCTTATTTTAGCCATTAAACTCGAGACTTTTGTCTCCAAAATACCTCCTCTTGTTTGCATAAATTCTCCCACTTTTGCTAGTATTTGGAGACCTAGTCACTTTTGTCTTTTTCAAAGCCATCCGTGATAAGGGCTTGATTGAGTTCTTGCATTTTACCTTCAACATGGTTTTTAGCTTCAAAAATATTACCAAATTAATTTCTATTCCAATCCTTGAGCTTGAGCTTGATGTGTTTTAGTCTTTTTTGAAGAAGGAACATTCTTGAGCCCTGAATGTTTAAATCTTCAAACCACTAGGTTGCTATGTCGTTGATGAAATATGGGTGGGAGAGCCATATGTTGTCAAATCTGAAAGGTCTATTTTTGGGGGTTCCAATGCTCTGCATCTCTAGCTGAACCGACCAGTGGTCTGAGCCTTTGAAAGGGAGAACTCTTGCTCTCATCTCCTTGTCTATGAGCATAAGGTCCTCTGAGATGATGAATCTTTCTAGTTTAGAGGCCACCTGAGACTCACCTCCTCTTTTGTTGTTCCAGGTAAAGATACCATTACTTGTTACAATGTCCACTAACTTCATATTATCTATGAACATTTTAAAATCTAAAGAATCTTTACCTACAATTCTAGTTCCCCCTTTTTTCTCCTAAAGTGACTTGATCATATTGAAATCACCCCTCAAATCCATGGTAATCCTACATGTCTGTCTCTAAGATCCTCCAGAGAATTTAGAAACCTGAGTTTCTCATCCAATCTTTGAGGACCATCAACATTCGTTAATAGGCAGGATTCCTTGTCTCCCACCAGCTGAATGACCATAGATACATAGTTCCTGGATGCCTCAACATCGATTATGCCAATTTTTTGGGGATTCCAAAGAGTGAGAATACCTCCTGCAGTATTCTCTGCTTTAACTTCTAGAAACTCAAATATGTTGAGCCATTTGCTATGGATTTCTTTTATTTTCTAAATGGAACACTTGGTTTCTTGGATGAAGATCACATCCAGAGCTATTTGTTTCATTCTATTACTCAGTAGTCTTTGTTTTCTTTTACTACCTAGACCCCCTGATATTCCAAGGAGTAAACTTCATAATTAAAGATTTGTGAAGGAGTAGTTGGATAGGTCTTTCATCTTACCTCAGTCTATCATTAGCTTTCCACATTCCATCAATAGCTCATTCTGCTTTTTTCTTCCTCTTTTCTCTCCTGGGTTTCTAGGTGCTAATCCTGGTGTGGTTTTCATCGTTTTCACACCTTTGTTGCCCTGTCTTTCCTTATTTCTTTGCGCCTACATTCCTTTGTTCTAGGTTTTCCATAAAAAAAACTACTGAACTCTGCTAAATTCCTCTGGAGGTAACAAATCCATGCCTTCCTTGGTTCCTTGATCTAGGAAACCTTCCAAATCTAGGTTCTCTTTCTCAAGTATTTCCTGTAGTTCATGGTCCTCCATTTCCATCTCACTCTAGGTCATATCGTGGTCCATTTCCAGATCAGCTTCATTCATCATGGTTTCTTTTTTTTTGATATTATCATGCACTTGATCATTATCTGCTTCTATCCCCTCCTCCACTAGCTTCCCTTCTTTTGTCTGATCTGCTTTTGTGATACCTTCTTCCTCTTCGAGAACTTGGAACCTATTTTGACTAGTTTGTTGCCCTCCTGATTTTTGTGTCTTTGGCCCCCTTTTGCTTCCTTTTTCTTTATGTGCCACTTTGTGAAAGATTTCAGTATATTTTATAGTGTTAGCTTTGTTCCTATTCTCCATTTTACTGAGAGGACAGTCTCTGATTAGGTGCCCATGCCCATGGCATTTGCGATATTTGAAGGGAATATGTTCATAATCTACTGTTTGAACCCATCATTCATCATAAACTTCCAGGATTACTTCATCTAGTAGAGCTCCAGAGAGAACCATGTCCACATATATTCTAGCAAAGGAATTATATTTTCCCCTTCTAGTTGCCTCAAAAGCTTTGACAAAATGTCTTAACTTGTTTCCTATGGCAGATAAGGATTCTGTTTGCTAGTAATCAATAGGTAAAGAATAGAGTCTTACACAGACTAGGACTGACGTGAAAGTTTCACGTTCTGGAACAAAATTCATGATCCATGGTCGCATATAGAGGCCTATTGCAACATAAAAGTAAGACCCTCCTTCAAACACTATGTCCTTCTCTTCAATGTTTGCAAATACCACAGTAAAGAAACCCTTTGACCCAAGATGTAGGTCAATGCTTCCTTTTGGTTTCCACTGATATTTAATCCATGTTTGTAAAGATTTTTAAGTGGGCCATAAACCCATGAATTTGCAAATGATTACATAAGTTTTCATGTGTTCCCTATGCGCCTGCAATGCAAGATCATTTAAAACAACTTTGGGTATGACCGTATCTTTAGGTTTACATGGTCCCTTTTGTGCTTTGTCTTTAGTTCCCTATTCCTTGTCATCTTCCTCATTTTACTTAGTGCTGTTATTCTCCCTTGATTTAGTGTCTTCTTGTTCCTCTTCATTGTTTCTCTTCCTTCCTTCTAAAGGACCTCTATCATTCTTCATTAGTTTTTTACCCCTGCTGGCCACAACTTGCTTGTAGGAGGGAGTGGAGCCCTGTCCTTTGTAGCCCTCCATAAAGTGTGAACTCTGCAAAAACCTGGAGCCCTAGAAAATTGCCCTGCATAGTTTTTTGCCTCCTCTTGAGTCCTATTTAAATAAATATTTATTGATAATGAGAAAAATAAACTAAAAAAATTATTAAAAATCTATTTTAAATGTTGATTAGAAAATTTTGTTGATAATATTTTTAGAAATAGTTTTATGATATAATTTAAACAAAACAAGTACTATATAGTAGCTTATGCTTGTTGTTTAGTTTAAATATATAGAGAATAGTCTTTCGGATTAATCACATTGTAAGGATTGGGTCGATTTTTCGAACATACTAATGTGTTTGTCCTGAGGATGAACCATGCATTGAGGATGAACCACATTAGTTGGTTCGAAACATCGACCCAATCCTTACAATGTGATTAATCCAAAAGACTATTCTCTACATAATGGATCACAATAGCCTTAGATCTAACATACTTTAAATATAGTTAAATTAAAATAAAAGTATTGAATTCAAGTTAGTGTTAATGTTTAGAATCAAGTGAATTTAGGATTTGTTAGAGGGTAAATTGAGGTGTTTTGTTAATTGTAATAATGCATTCTAGCAATAGGGAATCTAATCCCGCCTAACCACAATAATAATGTCTTATTTCAATCCAATCCCGCCTAACCACAATAATCATGTCTTATTTTAATGATAATGTATTTGTTGAGAAAATTGTCCCAAATGTTTCACATTTTTTATGTAAAGTATAGATAGATATATTTTAAAAAAATAATTAATTTAGTTACTTAATTATTGTTATTTAAATTGATAAGTATTTTAATTTTTTATTAATATTAAGTAAAATCACATAATTCAATTTATTTTATTAAAAATTCATTTCCTTTTGAAAAAAACTAACAATAATTAATATAACAATTGTTTTTGCTATGAATCTATGATATAGGATGTGTATTTATGTATATTAAATAATATTTTTAATTTGATTATATATTGTAAAATATTTTCTAAAAATAAATTTTATTTAACTCCTTATAAAATAAGCTTAATATACCTTTTCAATTTAAAATTTTTTACTTTCACTAGATATTGTATGTATTTATTTTCCATTAACATTCTTTTATATCTTTTTATATTTTTTTCATTTATTTTGAGCTCATTTTTTTTTACTCAACATATAAAAACCATTTACCCCCTATTATATGCTCAATATATTATGTCACTTTTTCCTCAATATATATCCCTCATTATAAATGCATGTAATATGAGGAACATAATTCATTTTTGCGAGTTGGGGAATATTTGTGTTTGGGAGAAGGATGGTGACCAAGGAGGAAAGTTTTCCTTCTAAAATCCACCATGCACTAACATGTTATCATACTCCAATCTTAAGGCATCATAGGCATTGATCTTTGTGGATTATGCAGGTCATAACATTCTTGCTCAAACATAGGTCACCTTGAATTGAATTCAACATGAATTTTCTGTGTTTAGAGGTTTCCATTGAAGATGTTGCATACTTCATCATTGGATCTAGTTATTTTAAGAAGTAGAATTGAATGTTTTATATCTATGGTGATTTTTATAGTGATGAAGATAATTATAGCCCTGGTCACTTGCATATTTTAACAACCTTTTCCTACATGTTTTCTCATTCCAAGTAAGGGGAAGGAACACACAATTTTATCTTGCTTCTTTCCTCCTCACCCTTGCATTACTTCTACTTAATCCTTGTGCTCTCATAGGTTGTTTTGTTGCGAAAAGACTTTGTACAATTTTTACTTTCAACAAGTTGGTTTCTCATGTAGTTATACCTTCTTTTATAGTGCCAAACTCTTACACAAAGAGAAGTCTGAATTGACCTTTCATTCTAGATATATTGTGCTTTGTGGGTGAATTTTCTCTCATATGAATGCCATTATAAATATCGATTATTATTTGCCTCCTCCAACGGGTTCATTTCATTATTCGTCGGTAATCTGCCTAAGTTTTCTTTATTTATGAAACTTTTTGTCACTTTCCTATTCCTCTCTTGAGCTGCTTTCTATGGACGATTCTCATGTTGTCCCATAACTCCCATTACATAGTTATTCTTTCCTTCTCCCTCCCAATTTCTTTATCCTACATCACTCTTCATCTAGTCATTGGATTTATTCACTTGCCATGTTCCATTAGAGAGGAAAATTGAGAAGCAAGATAAGAGGTCATGATGGCCTTATCAACACCCATGCTCGAGTTAGAGTGCATGCCTCCTCAGAGAGATACATAGCACACACCATTGACAATCTAACAAGATTTTGAAGATATTGAATAAGAAGTGGCTAGAGAAAGAGATTATGTCTTTGCATCAAAAGTCATGGTATCCATCTCTAGTTGGTTCCTTGACCTGGGCTTGCAAAGAGGGCTTTGCAACTGATATCTTCTTATAGTTGAACTATATTCGCTCCTGAAGGAGATGTTGGGAAAAAATTATTTGATTGTAATTAAAGTTGTGATGAACTCCTCCTTCAAATGGAGGAATTACACTTGCTATACTAGATCATGGACAAGCATATGCAACACATGGGTGTTGTTCTCCTATACGGTTGGAGGCCACCTCCTCTAGTCAATAGTCATCCTCTAGCTTCGAGGAGATAACATTTCTATTCTTGTTGCTCCTACTATATATGGCACTTGATATACTAGATAGGTTATAATTAGATTAAATATTCTTTCTGTATTACGTAATTGCAATTTATATGGTTGAAACCCTAGTTTTTATGCTAAACATATTATACATATCATGGAAATTATGTATATATTAATAACTCTATATTGGAATCTCATATTTTTCCTATAGTCTAGTTTCCAAACTCGCATACCAAGGCATTCTCAAGTGTTTTCCTATTATATGCAATGTAAATATTTTCCTAACTAATAATAGAATTTCAATTTACAAAGAAAAATATTTTTTATATATAAAAAACGCCCCATGATTAATGTTGAAATTAAATTAAATACTCTATAAAATTGATTTTATAAAAAGAATAAATAAAATAAATATATGTATTTTAATGCGAAGTAAATTTATTAAAGATTGTCTTCCTTAAAATGGAAACATAATTTTTTTTAATTTCCAAATTTAAATTTAATTAAACAAACTCTATAATATATATATAAACAAACAACAAACAACTTTTTGTAACCAGTTTACTCAATAATATATAAAACATTGAAATACAACTAGTAAAGATAAGGCAATGTAATATATAAAAGGTTAAATATAAAATCCAAATTTTAAAATAATTGAAGAGAAAATTAAAATATAAAATATTAATTAAAATATATTTTTAAAACAATTTTAAATTATTTTCTTATAAAACCTATAATAATGTGCTTTGTATTTAAGAACAAAAAAACAGCAGAGATTTCAAAAGATTATATCGTCAAACCTACACATACAGACCATTACATTCTGAACTATAAACCATTATATTCTCAACCTAGAATATATGACGATGTCTTATTCAAACCATTAAGTTACGAAATAGTTATTAGTCAATTTTTAATAATAATTTTTTGAGAACTTAGTTATTTGTTTCATCGTTTTAGTGATTAATAATTTTTCATTTAAAATGTTTTTAAACTAGTATGATTATACAAAGAGAAATAATTTTACAATCCATTATAAATGGGACAACTAACTTTTAAGTGTAATGCCTTCACAACAACTTAGATTAATCTTAATTTAAGATATATAAATAAACATTGAAATCCATTTTAAGGGTCTAAAAGGTGGAGAATTTCATAGGTTTGATCCATCTCAATCCATAGTTAATATTAAAAATAGGATGATCATTTATATTTATAAAATGTAAGATTATATTTTGGTCATTAAATTTAATTTTACAATGATTGAATTGTAATGATATTATTTATATAAAAAATATTATTTAAGATATAAGTATAAAGTTATTAAAATTAAAAGAATAACATATTATTTAGTTTAAATTATTAAATTATTATTTTTTTAATTTATTTAATTATTATTTTTGGTGAATTTTATTAATTAAAAATTTGGGATTTATATAGGGGATTACAAAAGTGAAGTCAAACTTCTCACACAGACTATATTTAGAAATAGACTCTCTTTAAGGTGGAGAGTGACATTTGAGAACCAAAAGAAACAACAGTAACTAGATTACAACTACGATATTAGTGTAATCGAGCTTGTACAAAGATAACTAAAAATAAGATATTAAAAATCATAAGAAAATCATCATCAAGCTGATGGATCAAAATTTGAGCCTACAAATAGGATTAGTGCTTTTGGGTCCTCTAATGATCTTCTTATAGCTAGGGGATTATCGAGATGTTGCTCGATATTCTCCATCATTTGATCTAGGTCCTGCGAGTTCCTATGTAGGTGTTCAAGAGAGCAAAGAATGTCCATGCATGCATCATGATGGTCTAGAAAATTCTACTCCAAGAGAAACTCATTTTTGAGTAAAAATATACCTTATGCACATATTGATTGAATCAACCTGTCATATGCCCTATATCGAGTATCCAACCAACCCACTCAGTTAGAACCTTTGTGTCTAATAGGGGGTTCCTATGAGAAGAGTCTTACCCCTCTTCTTGGGTTAGTTCTTCCTATATATGGGTTGGTATGAGCTCTTAGTAATGAGAGGAAATATCCTCTATCTAATGGTGCAAATGAATGTCGCCTCTGTGGGCCTACTCTTGATAATAATAAACTCCTTTTCTATGAGTCTGTTGGCGCATCATGGTAGACTAAGCAACCGAATATCCGAGTTCAGATCACATCCTAATCTACTTGAGAAGGGAATTGAAGGCAAGTGACCACCACAAATTGTTGGTACTAGAAAGAACTTGTTGACGAGTAGGGGGGTTGGTTAGTAAGAGGTGTAATACAACCACACATAGGAGCAGGAACAATTGAATTTCCCCTCATCTAAAAATTCACTTCATCCACCAAACCATAATTTTTCGAGCATACAACCAAACAATATAACCATCAACATAACAAAACCACAATGGAAAAATAAAAGCAAATCTATTAACATGAAGGGTGATACATAACCAGAGACATGATTAGATTCCTGCCGCCATTGAATTCCAATCCACCACCAAGCCTCACGTCATTGGTTTGGCCTCCAACAACACCATTCTGGCTGTGAAAAAGAGGCCAAAGGAAGGAGAGGAAATAGAGCCACAAACTAGAAATAAAATGCACAATCATTACAATAGCTAAATACCTTCAACCACGAGTATCCTACCCAACACGATGCAACAGGATAACTACCAAAGCACCAAGGAGACTAAGCTTGCACATAAACACAATCAAAAGGAATGAATGGACCAAAAATTGCAGGCTAAAAATAAAAACATCATCACTGATAGATAACATGACCAAAGATATATATCAAAATCCATGGAACAAGAAGAAGGGATAACTTCGACTCAAATACCAAAAACAACATATAAATACCATTAAATTCCTTACCTCTCTAGATTCCCCACTGACCACCCTAGAGAATAACAAACTTAATTGAACAAATCCATTACTAAAGAACTTTATAGCATAGGTCAAACTGAAAGGCAAAACTTGCTCAAACCACAATGCAGAAAACTAACTGGTTGTAGGCACTGCAAAATATTTTCATAGCATTTCCAGAAACTCTGTTTTCAGGCTCTTGGAAGGAAAAAAGACTAGATCCTCTGCATATGTTACTCTCCACCACGTTAACATGTCATCCATGCTCTAGAATGATCTCCTCCTGCCTCTCCTTGTCACGATTTTTCTGTTATTGAATTAATGGGCTGCCCTCTAATAGAAAAAAATGTGTTACTGCCTAAAAAAAAAATATGCTACAAAACATGATTTGGGGATCACATTAACACGAATGCATAACAACTACAACTCAAAAATCGAATGTCTATAAGCACATAACGCTATAGAATTTGGCCATGTGACACATAATTCGAACCAGAAATAATAACACGTCTTTATGAGTAAATGTGTTGTGCAAATCTTATGTTTATTTATTTCACATGTACAGACTCAGAGGTAGGATACAAATCTCTCCTCCTCTCCAACCGATACTCATTTTACGCACAATATTTGCAAGTTATTCGCTTCCCTTTCTCTCTAATTGAGGGAAGTTGAGAAGACAACAACATAAATGACTCTTGAATTCCTAGACTCTTCAACTTATTTGAATTTTGTATTTACATTAAGTATTTTAAATCTCATGAAAGGTGACAAAATTGGTTCCAGCTCAACATGTGGCCAATCCAACACATTGTCAAGGCCCCTCCATTTCTTCATCACAAGCTTGGTCTAATTCTCTTGGATTATACTCCCCAAGGAGAAAAACTCATGAGCTCCTACTGATAAGGTCCTCTATAGAGAAACCTACGTTCTATGTATGGAGTTGCAAGAATCATCCATATAGAATGATATAGCAAAAAGTCCTTCCACTTCACCAAAAAGTGTAGATACTGTTTTCCCCTAGTGTGCTTTGCAACTCTGGTGCCCAAGATTATTTCAGCTTCTAGATCCACTGCCACAAGTATTTGCTTCATCCAACTATGCTCACTAACTTCTCCACTACTCCCATTCATTGTGGCGGCACCTTCATCACCATCTTGGTAGGGGTACAAATTAGACACATAGAAGATAGGTGAGATACCCATGCCCAAAAGTAACTCCAATTCATAAGCATTTGCAGAAAATTTTATGAGTATTGTGGAGGGCCCTAATTTCTTCATTTTGAGTTTTCTATATTCCCCTCTTGGGAATCTCTTCTTCTTTAGGTGTGCTAAGACCATGTCCCATACCTCAAAGTTTACCTCTCTTCTTCTTAAATATGCTCTTTGTTTGTACTTGTAGTTATTTTCTTGTAGCTTCTATTTGATCTCCTCATGTAAGTCAGTCATTGTTCTTGCAAACTCTTCGCCATCAACACTCCTCTGCTCAAGTTTTCCTAAACCTCTCAGCTCACAAAGTCCTCTAGGATGCATCCCATACAACATTTGAAATGGAATGTTCCTAGTGATCCTATTTGGTGAATCACTGTATGAAAACTCAACTTGAGATAACATACAATCCCACTATTTGGCATGCTCTCGCACAAGGCTCCTCAATATGTTCCCAAGACTCCTATCCACAAATTTATTTTTCCCATCAGATTGTGGATGATAGCTTGAGTTGAAGTTCAATTGTATTCCAAGCTTCTTTGACAATGTCCTCCAAAAATTTCCTGTGAACCTAGTGTCCTTGTTAGATATTATACTCTTTGGCAAGCCATGCAATCGGAAAATGTCATTGAAAAAAAAAAATGAGCCACATGTGTAGCATCACAAGTCTTGCAACATGGGATAAAGTGAGCTATCTTTGTAAATATTTCCACAACTAAAAGTATAGAGTCCTTACCTCATTGTGTTCTTGGTAAACCCAAACCAAAATCCATACTCACTAAGTCCCATGGTCTACTAGGAATGGGAAAAGGACTATATAGTCCAACATTTTGACTTCTCCCCTTCACATGTTGACATACTCTACATTTTCCTATATATTTGTGTACATCATCTCTCATCTTTTGCTCTGAAACCAGCTCACAAAAAGATAGAAAAGATAGATCAACGCCTTAGAATTTAGCCTCTTCGAGGGGGCAAACTCCTTTACATTACATAAATGAACAATTCTTGGATGATACAAATGAAAATACCTCCTTTCTATATATAGGAGCCTAAGGGGTCGTAATATAATCAGAGTCAACATAACAATAATAATGTAATGGAATAATAATAATAATAGTGGGCTTCTATGGGGCACAATAGTAACAATATGGGCACTACATGGGTACATCAATATAATAAGGGGGTTGTACTAATA